>CM072517.1:36554297-36891594 GCA_036898135.1 Oncomelania hupensis | reverse complement strand
CATAATCTGAGACACCGGTGGTTGGGGAGAAGGGACCTAGTGCTTTGCTGTGTGTATTCGTGTAGCTGTCACTCATGCGTTAAGGACATGAGCGTCAGGTTCTTTAAAGTCCGTGCGACGGCATCCGTGTGTGGCACAGACTAGACCTCGGCTTAAACTCTCAGGCAAAGGAGTAGGGGAGTGCATCATGGTTGAGTACTTTTTTTTTTTTTTAATAAATAATAATTATTATTATTTTCGGAACTCCAAATCGGCAATGCTTGGTAATCGGGATATAAGAAGACTTCATATTTCTTCAATTATTTAGTCATTAATCCATTCAACAAGGTTTCAACAGGTCGGAAATAAGCGTGAAACCCTTCTCTGGATGTTTGGCAGCGCTTGCAGCTCAATCGTAAATGTACTTAAGAGGCAAAAGGTAGGTCATCATTCATTTAATGGTTTGCACAATAGAAGTGTTGATGATGAGGAGGGCGATGATGATGATGATGGATGATGATGTTGATAATAATGATGGTGATGTGACTAATGCACGGTAATGACGGAAATGTATCAACTCTTTCGGGTACGAATATAAACCGAGGTATATTCTGTGATCGCACGCATTCCATTGCATGGACTTTAAAGATCCTGATGCTCATGTCCTAGACAGGTGAGTGCTGGTTACACAAATACACCCAGCATGCGCTAGGTTGACTGGGCATCAGACTATGCGCCAAAAGATTGCAAATGAGCGCCACTGGCGTTTTCAGGTAGATCTTGTATCAGCCGGCTCCTTGAGCAGCTCTTGAGCTGAAAAAGCGCTATATAAGAACAGTTCAATAAATAGAATAATTGTAGGAATTCCATTTCTAAAACAAAACCTCAGTTTTCATCTGCGATTCAATCATTTGGGCCAAATTTAATGCAAATACTCCAGCCTTTCCTCCCGTTAGTGTAAAACAACTTTAATCAAGAGAGCAATTATCTAGAGATTACAAAAGACTCATTACTACGGTTTCGCGTTGATTGTGTTAATCAAAGCAGGTGTAGCTGATGCTGTGGTTGATGACGTTGTTTGTGTTGTTGTTTTTGCTGCTGCTGCTATTATTGTGGTTGATTTTTCTCCCTAATTGATCAAAGGTTTTCAATCTCATTCTTCATGACATGTAACATCAGGTTTTATTAAAGCCTGGCTGATTCAATGCGCTATTGCTTTCGATGATAATGTGGCGCAGTAGCATAGAGCCTTAACACTACTACTACTACTACTACTACTACTACTACTACTACTACTACTACTACTACTACTACTACTACTACTACTACTATTGCTTTCGATGATGGTGTGGCGCAGTAGCATAGAGCCTTAACACTACTACTACTACTACTACTACTACTACTACTACTACTACTACTACTACTACTACTACTACTACTATTGCTTTCGATGATGGTGTGGCGCAGTAGCATAGAGCCTTAACACTACTACTACTACTACTACTACTACTACTACTACTACTACTACTATTGCTTTCGATGATGGTGTGGCGCAGTAGCATAGAGCCTTAACACTACTACTACTACTACTACTACTACTACTACTACTACTACTACTACTATTGCTTTCGATGATGGTGTGGCGCAGTAGCATAGAGCCTTAACACTACTACTACTACTACTACTACTACTACTACTACTACTACTACTATTGCTTTCGATGATGGTGTGGCGCAGTAGCATAGAGCCTTAACACTACTACTACTACTACTACTACTACTACTACTACTACTACTACTACTACTACTACTACTATTGCTTTCGATGATGGTGTGGCGCAGTAGCATAGAGCCTTAACACTACTACTACTACTACTACTACTACTACTACTACTACTTTCGATGATGGTGTGGCGCAGTAGCATAGAGCCTTAACACTACTACTACTACTACTACTACTACTACTACTACTACTACTACTGCTGCTATTGCTTTCGATGATGGTGTGGCGCAGTAGCATAGAGCCTTAACACTACTACTACTACTACTACCACAGACTATACCGGTATAGTCTGTGCTACTACTACTACTACTACTACTACTACTACTTCTTCTTTTTCTTCTTCTACTACTTCTTGTTCTTCTTTCTTTCTTTCTATTTTTCTTTCATCACGATCAACATCATCACCATCATCATCATCATCATCATCATCATCATCATCATCACAAAAGTTTAAATAAACTGGTTGCTTGAAGAATAAGAAGAAGAGAATGATAATGATGATCATCATCATTATCATTCTCTTCTTCTTATTCTTCAAGCAACCAGTTTATATAAATCTTTTGTTTATTATTATTTGAGAGAACATCTTCGATATCCTTGTACAGTACAAAGCAATTGATGTATTGCTACAAGAAATACTGACGATGTTACTAATGTACAATACAATAAGGTACTACTCGAAAAAATAGCCAGCATTATCTTAAGTACCGACTTAAGAAACATTTGTTAAAATACAGAATATTGCGTGTATTTGTGTTACTGGATATGTGTGTATGTATGTCTAAAAATCGTTATAAACCGTTAAATGAAACAGCTGCTACAAATTCTTCTTCTTCGTCGTCTTCTTCTTCTTCTTCTTCTTCTTCTTCTTCTTCTTCTTCTTCTTCTTCTTCTTCTTCTTCTTCTTATCCTTCTTCTTCTTCTTCTTCTTCTTCTCCTTCTTCTTCTTCTTCTTCTCCTTCTTCTTCTTCTTCTTCTTCTTCTTCTTCTTCTTCTTCTTCTTCTTCTCTTCTTCTTCTTCTTCTTCTTCTTCTCCTTCTTCTCCTTCTTCTTCTTCTTCTTCTTCTTCTTCTTCTTCTTCTTCTTCTTCTTCTTCTTCTTCTTCTTCTTCTTCTTCTTCTTCTTCTTCTTCTTCTTCTTGTTCGTCTTCTTCTTCTTTTCCTTCTTCTTCTTCTTCTTCTTCTTCTTCTTCTTCTTCTTCTTCTTCTTCTTCTTCTTCTTCTTCTTCTTCTTCTTCTTCTTCTTCTTGTTCGTCTTCGTCTTCTTCTTCTTCTTCTTCTTCTTCTTCTTCTTCTTCTTCTTCTTCTTCTTCTTCTCATTCTTCTTCTTCTTCTTCTTCTTCTTCTTCTTCTTCTTCTTCTTCTTCTTCTTCTTCTTCTTTCCTTTAGCTGGTTTATAGTCCCAATATTTAGCTGGCGAAATGTCTGCTAGTGGAACACTTCTTTAGGTCAAACCAAGCTAAAATAATTTGACTTTTGTGAACTTCTCGTCCGATCAAATCCAGGGGTGTGATGCATGGACTGTCCTAATAAACCATTGTCTTATGCAGTAACGGTTGTCTTAGTAAAAAGGGCATTATACGTTTGTCTCAGGTTTAGTTTCTGACTTTCCGTTGTTTCGATCTATGCATCACAATATGGCTAACCATTTAAAAACGTTTTATTTGCAACTGGACTTGGTTTTAGATTACTTGGACCGTTATTACAATACAATACAATACAATACAACATTATACAACACAACATTATACAGTACAACATAATACAATACACCACAATGCAATACAACACAACGCAACACAACACAGCGAAACACAACACAACACAACACAATAGCCTACAACTTCAATACAACTTTATTGTCCGAATAAAAAAAATAACCCAGATTTTTTGCTGTTGGCTTCCCGTCTTTGGCATATTCTTGGGAGATAAATGCGCTATCTTAGTCCTTGTATTGATCTCGCGAGCGAATCGATCCAGGAGCAGAGAGACTGGTTACGAATTTGTGGGTTTCTACAGAATGCAGCTTGTTTGTGCTGGAATTATGCGCTGAATTGCTTCCGTGATCTCCCTCAGTGGAGGCCCCATCCCGGGAAAAGCTTGAAACAAAGAGAGGAGGATTAGATAAATTATTAAATCATTCTGGCCTGGAGAATAAGAACGATTAAATAAATAAATTTAAAAAAATAAATAAATAAATAAATAAGAATAAGGAGGAGGTAGATGGAAGAGAAGAAGAACAACAAAACGAACAATATTATGATGAGGATGAGGATGATGAGGACGAGGATGATGAGGATGGTTATTATTATTATTATTATTATTATTATTATTATTATTATTATTATTATTATTATTATTATTGATGACGAGAAGGAGGATGAAAATGAGCAGATGGAGGATTTCCCATGGCGAGAGTAATCCTGTTTTATAAATAAGTTAAATTAAAATAAAATCGTTTGGTTGTTTCAGATAACAGCAAGGTGCCAATTGTCGGGGTGTCCATTGAGGATTTCATTGATCTCGACGCCCCTCCCTTACCCTCCGTTACAAAAGACGGCTTAGTTCTGACGTCTCAAACAGGAAGTGACGGAAAGCGCGAAACAACCGTCGGCCTTGGTAACTTCCGGATAGGTATATGTAACAAAAACTTTACTTGTTCGCGCAATGTAGTCTCCTATATGCTTACGTGTTGGGGACTTTAAATTTTTGTAACGTAAACGTAAACGTTCGCGCAATCATTTTCAGGTTTTGAGGTTCGAAAAAAAAGGAATAGATTTTAAAATGGTGATGGTTCATATGTGGGAAATTATCATTTTCTTCATCCTTTTTCGTCGTTTGTTATCACTATCTTTAATATCACCGTGGCACCTTGTTACAGCTCCAGGTCTGGGACCGGCGCCTCCACCGCTTTCTGTCATTAAAGGTGACGTCATCAGACCTATCAAGCATCAGCCATCACTGACGTCAGATGACGAAGACGTAGAGCTATCTGGTGACGGATCTGGGTCCGGAGATGCACCGGAAGCAGATGCCGCAACCTTGACCCAGGTGACGGTCGCAAAATGAATGACAGCGGGACATCGCCTTCACCTTCACCTTCACCTTCAACTTCACCCTCCCCTTCGCCGAGATCCTATCTCAATAACACAGTTACCGGGGAGACGCCTCATGATCTTGTAGTTGGAGGTGAGTTTTTTAAACGTATGCTTGGTCCACTACCGCTCTTTAGTTCCATTATCGCATCAAGACACTCAATACGCAATCATTATTTACGCCTGCTTCGGCGTCGGGTCTTGGCTCTGTTGAAAGGTGGAAAGATGATGAAGCTGGTGAAGCTGAAAATAATGATGATAATGTTGATGATGATCATTATCATCATCATCATCACATTATCATCATCATGAAGAATAATGATTGGGTTGATGAGGATGATTGGGATGAAGATGCCGTGTCGTGTCTCGCTGTGCACTCCATACTGTCGATACACTCATATGCATAAAAGACTGCTGAAATGAGGAATGCGGCTTAGATCCCTTGACACTTGAACCCTTGACACTTGAACCGAGGGATCTTTAATTTTTTTTTTAAATCTTGATGTATAATTATTCTCCGTGCCAAAAAAAAGAATTCTTGCAACTACACAAATCTGTCGATTTTCATCTTTTCGCCTCTGCATCTCTAATGCTTGGAATAAATCATCATTACCATCATTGTCGTCATCCCCACCATCATCAGCATCAAACACCACCAACAGCTCCCATCATCATCACTGAAACCCATCCATTCTTACCTCCTCCGTCCGCGTTATCAGCAACTATTCATTTATTCGGCACATAAGCCCACTTGTCGTTTATTATGTAAAACATTGTTTGTTTGACATAGTATGTGTTTTCATTGAATAAAACATTTGTTTTAAAAAAAATCTATCAATTGCAGAAGGCGGAGACCCCGCAACCGATGAAACAGACGATCTTGATGACGTCACAGCGGTCAATTTGACGCTGACTGATATAGTTTACACTGCTGACGTTTGGCCGCCCGTGCCGATTAAAGAACAGACCGATGATGGTGGCAAAGGTTGGTTATATTTTCAGAAGTAGAACAGAAATGTTTGCAGCTGATGTTAATGTTCAATAACATCGTTGGCGCTGCGCTGGATGCTGCAAATGGCGGCTTGAGTTAGTACATGTTTAGATGCAGCTTCCTGAGCTGCTTTTTGAGCTGGTAAGTGCGCTCTTTAAGAACAGTTCATTTTGGAAGAGCCATTTCGAGAAGACCTGAATAATGTTGTGACTAACCGGATGAGGGGATGGAGACGTTTTCGAGACCAAATGTTTCCGAAGACTGGATCTCCGAGACTGAATATAAACCCTTGCCTTCGTTTTAAAAAGTGTGGCAGCCCTTAACGAGCCCCCCCCCCCCCCCCCCCCACACCCCTCCTCCTTCCCCCTCTGCCTCTAAGAGACTCTTCTTGCTACTGTCTAAATGAGAAAATTGAAGCGTTTCTGGCCATATGTCACGTCGCGACATCACGCCAGTGTTAAACAGTATAGATTAGTTTGTTTTGGCCTTTTGTTCTCGTTTAGGACTAGTCTCAGTTTGCAACTACAACACACCAATAAACTTTGCAAGGCACTGTGGAGGAAGGAAAAATAACAGATAATAGATTTCATTTTGTCACGTGACGTATTTACAAAAGCACCTGGAACATATGTATTGTTTGTAAAACATTTATGTTAAAAAAAACATCACTATCACTTTTACTGACTTTGTACATCCCAATTAACTATACTCCGCACTTAACATCCACTCACTCTTTTCGCCTAAGTAAAGCCAACGAATAGCTGACCTCACAACATCAAATAATGGGCTGCTGTGGGTATTGTATGTTTAAAGCCTTCGACGAGACACAAACTGAAAACCATGATGGTGGAGGCGTCAGTCATCGGCTGCGTCTGTAATTTTTCCCAAACGCTATGAAATGGCTTGGGTCGGAGATGTATTTATATAATTATTGTTTATAGATAGACCTGAACTGAAATAGTATTGTTTAGCCTATGAATGTGTACACACAACTGAAGTCTGTAACCTGCTACTTTGCTAAACATGGTATTATATTGTATTGTATTGTGATGTATTGTATTGCATTGCATTGTATTGTATAGTATTGTGATTTTTGAATCCTAGAGAAATGAAAAAAAAATTTCAACTTCACTCTGGGGTTGGTCTGCCTAAAACCTTATTATAGATCGAGAGCCATTGGATAAAAAAAATGTACACGTCACTTGTTCTCCTTTCAAATGTTTTTGTTTTACACTCGTATTAAAACTGTACTGAGAAATTACGACCTCATTGCAGATCTCCCACGTTGGTCTCCATGGATACGCACTAGTGACAACACGGAGGTCAGAGTTCGCACGTGCAGCGGAAGTATCGAAGCTTGCAATGGAACGGAAGCGGAACTTCGTCACTGCGACCCTGACAGCCACCGCTGCGACGTCAAAGACGCTGTTGTGAGGTCAGCGGATGACGTCATTGAAGATCGGATGACGGACTGTGGATCGGGAGAGGGAGGTAGCGGAGATGATGAAGGTGAGATTACAATGAAAATAGATCTAGTAACTTTTATTATTACAATTACAATTATTATTATTATTATTATTATTATTATTATTATTATTATTATTATTATTATTATTGAGGATTTTTATAGCGCACTTATCTCGCCGTACTTGACCAGACTCTAGGCGCTGGCCGATACAGGATCTAACTCAAACCGGAACCTTCAGATCCGCAAGCCAAAGCACTACCATTAGACCACCATGCCTCCCTAACTTTTAAGAAAGTGTAAATAATAACTAATGAACTAATGAACTAACTAACTAACTAACTAACTAAATAAATAAATAAATAGAAAAGCATCCAAGAATAATTTAGAATATATTTCCTTGGTGCCTCAAAAAACAAGGCGCGCGTTTGCAACATTAAACATGAAGAAATGTAACCATGCTATGGCTGAATGACTATTAAAGATATGAACGATTCCAGCCCAAATTATATTAAACAAGAAGAAGGATAATGGAGGAGAAGTGCGAACCCATGCACCTGCCAATACAAACCTTGGCATTGAACTGGAGACGAGTGCTATACATCAACGCTAACAGGCTACACCCTAAAAAGATAATAAAGAAGAAGACAACGGATAAGAAGAAGGGATCTCGTCCCCTATACGCTAATGTGTCCGGGGACGTTAATCTATTTTAACTAACTAACTAACTAAAAAGAAGAAGGAAAAGACATAAAAGAAGGAGAACACAAAGAAGAAGAGGACGAAAACGAAGACAAAGACGACGACGAAGAAGAAGACGACGACGACAGGGACGAAGAAGAAGAAGAAGAAGAAGAAGAAGAAGAAGAAGAAGAAGAAGAAGAAGAAGAAGAAGAAGAAGAAGAAGAAGAAGAAGAAGAAGAAGAAACGAATTAAGGAAAGAATGAATGAATGGATGGGTGGATGAATACATGAATTAATTAATTAATTAACATTGAAATTTTACGTCCAAACCCGCCATTTACAATACGACAGAAGAGTATAACCATCTCAAGAAAGAGGGGGTGAGGACTGAACCACCATAGCAATCCAACTGCTCAGATGGCCGCTTTTATCTTGCCGACCAAGGGATTCGAACGACGACGACGAAGAAGACGACGACGACGACGAAGAAGAAGAAGAAGAAGAAGAAGAAGAAGAAGAAGAAGAAGAAGAAGAAGAAGAAGAAGAAGAAGAAGAAGAAGAAGAAGAAGAAGAAGAAGAAGAAGAAGAAGAAAGGAATGAATGTGAAGAAGAAGAAGAAGAAGAAGAAGAAGAAGAAGAAGAAGAAGAGAAGAAGAAGAAGAAGAAGAAGAAGAAAAGTGTGAAGAAGAAGAAGAAGAATGACGAAGAAGAAGAAGAAGAAGAAGAAGAAGAAGAAGAAGAAGAAGAAGAAAGAAGAAGAAGAAGAAGAAGAAGAAGAAGAAGAAGAAGAAGAAGAAGAAGAAGAAGAAGAAGAAGAAGAAGAAGAAGAAGAAGAAGAAGAAGAAGAAGAAGAAGAAGAAGAAGAAGAAGAAAGGAATGAATGTGAAGAAGAAGAAGCGAAGACGAAGACGAAGAAGAAGAAGAAGAAGAAGAAGAAGAAGAAGAAGAAGAAGAAGAAGAAGAAGAAGAAGAAGAAGAAGAAGAAGAAGAAGAAGAAACAAACAAACAAACAAACAAACAAACAAACAAACAAACAAACAGAGAACGACACAAAGTTAGGCAAACAGAAAAGCCGCATCAAGAAGAGGAGAATCTAGTAATATATTTCAAAAGCAGGGAATGGAAGTGTTGAGGTTGAGGCAGTAAAGTGGCAGTTGCGATAGCGTCATTGAGACGACATCCGAGGGTTGCGCAAAGAAAACGTTTTGAAAAGAGTTAGCATTATATTAGCTCTTTTACAATTTAAAAAGCGCATTGCATCCGGCGAACGTTTTCAAACTGGCGTCCTCCGAGGATAACCATGTGATGCTATTTCGGCAAATGCTAGATAGTGATAATATTTAGGCCGCCCTGGAATTTATTAATAACCAAACGGTATAAAAAGTATTTATCTAAGTCCACGGTTGCGTATTTATAGTAAAGACCAATAACTAAATAAATAAATAATGTATGTGTGTGTGTTTATGTGTGTATGCGAGCGTTGTGGCAAAGTGGGCTAAGGCGGGACTAACTTGCCCTGTCCACAGGCCAGAAACCAATGGCGCCTGACAAGTGTGGGTTCGATCCAGCATCTGGGCGTTATGTTTCTCCGAATATGATTTACTTTCGACTCGGGCAACGTCTCGGGGGTTTTCTCCGGGTACTCCGGTTTGCTCCCCCAGCAAATTTTCAAAATCACATTTAATGTTAGGTAGGTTGGGTTTGGGCGCGCCACAGGCTGCGACTACGCTTTTCCCAGGGGAGGCGGCCCAGAATTTCCCTATGAAGAAGGGACAATAAGGTAAATAAAATAAAAAAATAAAAATAAAAGTGTGTGTGTGTGTGTGTGTGTGTGAGAGAGAGAGGGGGAGAAATAGAGAGAGTACAGTTGCTGGTCGGTTTTATTTATGTTCTCATTGTCACCTATTCAGGCTTACCCCTGGGAAAAGGTATGAACAAAATGATAAGGCAAAAATACCAAAGCCACAACGCAATATAACTACATTACTGTCACAATAATAGGAACAAACTTTAACATTTTTCGCTACCGCTAACTTGCAGCCGCCATCTTGATTTACACTCATACTAACCTCCCGAGCCCGATGAGGAATATTTTTAGCGCTAAATGTTAACAACGCTTTGCCCTGAGCAAACGGTTAAAACTGTTACAAATAGTTTTTTCTCTGCGCAACCCTCAGCAGAATCCTTACAACAAAAGATCTGACCTGCTGGCGAGACTAGACTGAAATCGAGGAAGCAATCCAACTGTCAAGTTAGCCTACCTTTAAATTAATGCCTAATTTTCTTAATGGACCGACTTCCGTACTATCGAACTGTTTATGAGACCGCGCAGCCGAGAAGCAAAACACCTCTATCAGACCATCGACCGTTTTCCTTCAACTTGCAAAACGTTCCAAAATAACTACCAGTGCAAACATTATTCCCACTCAGCCATTGCATTAGGTAGAACTCTACTATAACGATCCAAAATAGAAACCCGTCCAAAAATGATTGCCACCCACGAAACCGACAGGCAAAATGTCAATTGTTCGTCGACAGTTTTTGAATTAAAATCATTTTTTTAAATAATAATATTGACCCATTCAAACTTTAATTTTCATGTAGGCAACTATTTCCCGTTCAGCGCTTGCCATTCCAGACTTAATTACAAGTTTAAAATCATCCTCACGAATTATAAAAGGACATTTTTAAAAAGAAGAAGAAGTAGAAGAAGTCGAAGAAGAAGAAGAAGAAGAAGAAGAAGAAGAAGAAGAAGAAGAAGAAGAAGAAGAAGAAGAAGAAGAAGAAGAAGAAGAAGAAGAAATATTTAAACAGCTTCAAATGTGGATAATCTACCTTGGAGAATTTGTACATTAAACGTGACCCACTCCCCTTCCCCACTCCCAAAACAACAACAACAACAAAACACAATAAACCTGCAATAGACTTGATGTGGTTGACAGGTCTTAACCTTAATCACAATAAGGATCATTAGTGTTATTTTGCACGTTTGGTCGCGAACGATTGGTGCACATGGCAATAGTTATTGGTACTGATATCGATAGATCATTTATTCTATTTACTGTTTTTATCGACTAACCATTTGTCAGATGTACTCTGTTCTGCTACTCTCCTCGCTGGCTCCCCAAAAAACATCATTGACAAGCTACAAAAGGTTCAGAACTCAGCAGCTAGACTAGTATTCCGAGCAAAGAAACGCGATCACATCACACCTCTACTACATTCCCTTCACTGGCTTCCTGTGCAAGCACGCATAGAGTACAAACTCTCTGTTCTCTGTCACAACTTCTTCACAGATTCTTGTCCTTCCTACCTTGCTGATCTACTGTCTGTCTACTCTCCTTCACGCACTTTAAGATCTTCTGCTGACACTCGCACACTCAAGGTTCCCGTCACCCGCACTAAGACATACGGTCAACGTGCATTCGCTTACTCCGCACCCAAGCAGTGGAATTCCCTTCCCTCCCATATCCGCAACATACAATCAACACAGGCATTCAAAAAGGCCCTCAAAACCCACCTCTTCAAACTGCATTATTCAGACTGATTTGTATCCTGCTGCCATTCTCTCCTCTTTTTCTGTCTGATCCGTAAGTGTGTACACGGCTGTAAATATTTCTTGTCCTTCCTACCTTGCTGATCTACTGTCTGTCTACTCTCCTTCACGCACTTTAAGATCTTCTGCTGACACTCGCACACTCAAGGTTCCCGTCACCCGCACTTAGACATACGGTCAACGTGCATTCGCTTACTCCGCACCCAAGCAGTGGAATTCCCTTCCCTCTCATATCCGCAACATACAATCAACAAAGGCACTCAAAAAGGCCCTCAAAACCCACCTCTTCAAACTGCATTATTTAGACTGATTTGTATCCCGCTGCCATTCTCTCCTCTTTTTCTCTGTCTGATCCGTAAGTGTGTACACGGCTGTAAATATTTATACTGTTTTCCTTTCCTGGGTCTAACCGGGCATATAAATAGCTGTGAATAGGTTTTTGCTATTCTATTTTTGTCTTTTTGTCATTTTTGTATGTAGTTGTAAATAGTTTTTACTTTTACTGTTCCGTCTTTTGGTGTATCGTAGCAAAAGCGATGTTTTTTCGAGTGCATGTATTTTTATGTAGTGACTATGTAAAGCGCGGTGAGTCTGGTCGTAGGCTGGAGTACCCGCTATATGAAAATCCGTTATTATTATTATTATTATTATTATTATTATTATTATTATTATTATTATTATTATTATTACTCCTGAAGCCAGTAATCCTCTAACATTGCTGAGCCCAGTTTGTCTTCCCCATCAATATCGCGAAAAACTGACAAAATGCGCGGACGGACACACACACGCACACACACACACACACACACACACACACACACACACACGCGAGCGCGCGCGTGCACGCACACATACATACACACGCACACACGCACACACATACACACACACGATCGTAAAAACGTCGTTGTTATTACTTTAAAAAATGGCCACATACATTATTTTGACCTTTTAAAGACTTTATCAGGTTTTTTTAAAGCTAATCCTAACCCTAAACTCTTACCCTAACCCAAACTCTAACCCTAACCCTAACACAGCCTTAACCTTAACGGAACACTGTTTTCACGCCAAAATAACGGGGCCGTCAAAAGAACGTAGGTAGCGTATAAAGAGTGTAAAACAATAACGGCGTTTCTACAAACAAACACACACACACACACACACACACACACACACACACATATACGGAAACGCCCATACATACAGACAGACAGACAGACAGACAGACAGAGAGAGAGAGAGGACGGACAAATCGGATCAGCATACCTCCTTCTCCAACGTCCCCACCATCCACCCAATATAAACATTACACGTACAGCTGCGGTAGAATAAGCATCACCACAGTCAAAAGAAGCTCGTTTGTTAGAAGAGAAAACTGCTACACTTTATCGAGTTTTAGAAGTAGGTAAATGAATATGTAAAACTTCCCAAAACTTCTTGCATAGAGACATTTTGTAGCAATATGACGATAAAACGAGAAACATGATAGTCTACTATCGACGTATTGACTGACTAACCAATAATTACAAAGTTTTCGTTTACACTTTCAAGCTGTCTTCCCATAAACAAGCATCACTCACACAGACATTGTTCGATTTGTACGCTTTCCTTCGGTTCTTTTTAGGCTTTCCGTTGCTGCTTACTACCCAATGTCAAAGACTTGATGACGCAGAAACCTTTGTATAGCGTCGGTATCCACACAATGTTTTGCTCAAGGCGCACGTCACGTGTACAAGCTGGACATTTAACATTTTAACTTTGAATTGGACCTACTTCAACCGTTGAACGTATTAATTATTATGAATAGTAGAAAAGAGAATGATGTAACTGTAATTACAAAACAGGTCGTTGCCTTGAACACATGAATTAATATTGAAATAACAGAAAATTGCGTAATTACGAAAAGAGTCGATGTCGTCGTCAACAACTGAAGATTACGATATGAAAATTAATACACTATGTATTAACCATGAGGTCGATGCCTGAAGCAAATAAAGATTGCAATATGAAATGAGAAGAAATTTATATAAAGCATGATTAACGCCAAAATTAGGTCATTTGTTTTTTTTATTGTCGGTGATGTTTGTGTTACATTAATTTTGCTCTGTGTGCGTGCGTGGGTGTGTGTATGTGTGTGTGTGTGCGAGCGTGCGTGCGTGCGTAGGTGCACACCTATTTCTGTTTCGTAGGCAAGACAACGAGTAACGAGGAAATTAATTGATTTTCTTTTCCTATGGTTAATGTTATATTATTGTAAGCAGTGTATTTTCATTCCGGAATATTTGCAGGTCTTCTTGTGACATACCAATAGATTTCTGTCCAACTTTTTAATGTGATTTTTGCTCTTGTTCTAATTCTTGTGAATTCTTTTATTTTCAGACGATCATGATGATCAAGTTATTCAACCAGTGAAGAGTGAGTCTTTCTATTTATTTGTTTATTGAGTTCTTCATCTGTTCCCTTTTTGTTTTTTTAGTTTCCCGGTAAGCATAATTTTTAAACACCACTATGTATACGTCATTATCACTAGAAAGTCAAGCTGAATAATGCTTGAGGGGAAATAACTGGGTATAACACTAGAAGAGTAATGACCCTTTCATGAACCATGCGGACAGATTGTCGTGTGGCGGGTTGCAGTCGCTGAAGAAGGGGAAGTCAGCGGGAGTGGACAAAATGCCCGTGGAACTGCTTCAAGCAGGAGGAGAAGCGATGATCGACGCACTCACCATTATCTATAACAATATCTGGCAGAGTGGGGAGTGGCCTACACCATGAACCCAGTCGCTTGTCATCACTCTTCCCAAAAAAAGGTAACCTTCAGGAATGTGAAAATTACCGCACCGTCAGCCTCCGTCCCAGCAAGGTCCTCCTGAAAATAATACTCAACAGGTTGAAACCCCAAGCTGAACAAATCATAGAGGAGGATCAAGCAAGATTCAGGGCAGGGCGAAGTACCACTGAACAGATTTTCAACCTCAGAATAATCTGCGAGAAATACCTACAGCACCAACAACATCTATATCACGTGTTCGTAGACTTCAAAAAGGTGTTTGACCGAGTCTGGCATGCAGCTCTGTGGGCAACCATGAGAGTGTACAACATCAGCCCTAAAATTATTGAAGTCATCAAAAGCCTGTATGACAAGGCTACCAGTGCAGTCCTCCACAACAGCGCCATCGAAAACTTGTTCAGAACAACAATCGGTGTGCGTCAGGGATGCCTACTCTTTCCAACACTCTTCAACATCTTCCTAGAGCGCATCATGTGAGATGCCCTTGCAGACCACGAAGGCACAGTCAGCATAGGGGGAAGAGCAATCTCCAACCTCCGTTTTGCGGATGACATTCATGGATTGGCTGGAGAGGAACAAGAACTTAACAGCTGTTTCAGAGGCTTGACACCACCTCCAGAGCCTATGGAATGGAAATAAGTGCAGAGAAGACCAAAATGATGACCAACAACAGCAATGGCATCAACACGGACATCAAAGTCCAAGGCCAATCCCTCAACACAGTGCATGGCTTCAAATATTTAGGAGCCATCGTATCAGACAATGGGTCCCGACAGGAAGTCCTTTCCAGGATCGCACAAACAACTGCTGCCCTGGCGAGGTTGAAGCCCATTTGGAAATACAGGACCATCAGTCTACATTCCAAGGTAAGGCTGCTGCGCTCCCTTGTCATCTCCATCTTCCTATATGCTTGCGAAACATGGACCCTCACAGCAGGTCTCCAACGAAGAATACAAAGCATGGAGATGAGGTGTTACAGAAGACTTTTGGGCATTTCCTATCCCAGCACATCACCAACGACGAAGTCCGACAGACCATCACACAAGCCATTGGACAACACGATGACATGCTCACAGTGGTGAAAAAACGGAAACTCCGATGGTATGGCCACGTCACCAGGTCATCAGGTCTTCCAAAGACCATCCTGCAAGGCACAGTGCAAGGAGGTAGAAGAAGAGGGAGACCGAAAAGGAGGTGGGAGGACAACATTCGAGAATGGACTGGTTTGACACTGAGCGAAACAGTCAGGGTTGCCGAGGACAGGGAAAGATGGAGTACGCTGATCATCTGTGGTGCCCCTACGACCTCCGAGTTATGAGATAGGATAGGATAGGATAGGGTTGCACATACAGTGGTCTATGTGGACTAGAATGATCAGAATTGGGCGTAGGCCTCAGCAGTGTCTCTCATACTCAGTAGAAGCTGACTGGCCGTCCAGCAACTTCATTTCATCGTTGATGGGTTTTCAATTATATGCATTATTCACGTTTGTGACAGAACTCTTTTTAAAAAATCGCTTGGTAAATTTGTTTTTTCTATCTTCAAATATGATCTCATCTTGCGCGAATAGAGGCGCAAGCTTTAAGTAATGTTTAATGCCAATAACATGAGAATATTCAGAAAATATAACGCGTGTATTCACAATGTCCTTCCTCCCCCATTAGAAAAACCCAAGATAAAAAAGAACAATATTTAGATTCACAGAAAGTATCAAAACAGAAGCTGTTAATAAAAATAACATGCAATAACATATATAACGGTTGAAACGGCCAATGGCTTGTCTTAATTGGAAGTTCTTGAAGATTCACGAACCTTTTTTTTTTCCAAATTTCCAGATCCACAGTCTAGCTTTCTGAACATTTTGGAGAGAAAAAAAAAGTTCAGGAACCTAGGTTCGGAATTTGAGAAGCTTGAAAAAAAAAGGTTCGTGAACCTATACGAACCTTCCAATTACGACAGGCCATTAAAAGAGTTGTATTGGGAATTATTATAAGAGAAATATTCTATAAGCGAAGATACGGTCATTGAGCCAGAAATATATCGCATGCATAGGCTATACCCTCTTTTACCCCACCACCTCCAGACCTTTCTCCAACCCCGCACTAATTTTTGTATTTCCAGAGTTAACTAGAAATAGAGAGAGGGAAACAGAACGAGCCAAATGTTGGTCGGCCGTATCTTAAGAACCACTGAACGGATTTTGGACAAACTTCATAGGAACATTACCTAGGCTATGGAGTGACCTGCCTCATATGCCATCATATTTGCTCTATCGCAAAGGTCAAGGTCACTGGAGTCCTTTTGTTGTTAAGCACGTTTTGCTCAATATCTAAAAAACTGCTTAAAGCGATTTGGTTGAGTTTTGGTTTACAGGTACTTCAGATCATTTACCAGCCTTCAGTAGCGGTCTGTTTGTCGATCGGCCGCTCCCAATTTCACTTTTATTTGTTTAAAACACACTTTTGGCATCAAATCACGATTAAGTGAACCAAAATTCATCATTTTTACTATGCGAATGCTTTACTACTAAGCATGTTACAACATTGGTATTTGTTATTCGCACGAACAACTGCTGCCCTGACAAGGTTGAAGCCCATTTGAAAAGACATGACCATCAGTCTACATTCCAAGGTAAGGCTGCTGCGCTCCCTTGTCAGATCCATCTTCCTATAAGCTTGCGAAACATGGACCATCACAGCAGATCTATAACGAATAATACAAAACATGGAGATGAGGTGCATTCTGGGCATTTCCTGTATTCAGTACACCACCAACACCGAAGTCCGAAAGACCATCAGACCATCACACAAGCCATTGGACAACACGATGACATGCTCACATTGGTGAAAGAACGGAAACTCCGATGGTATGGCCACGTCACCAGGGCATCAGGCCTTGCAAAGACCATCCTGCAAGACACGGTACAAGGAGGCAGAAGAAGAGGGAGACCGAAAAAGAGGTAGGAGGACAACATTCGAGAATGGACTGGCTTGACAATGAGCGAAGCCATGAGGATTGCTGGGGACGACAGAGAAAGATGGAGTACGCTAGTTAAACAATCATCTATGGTGCCCCAACGACCTTCGAGTCACGGGATAGGATAGGATAGGATTTGTTATTTCCCAAAGGTCAAGAGCATTGTGCTTCACCACTTTCTAACATGCCCTGTATCTAAACATTGGCTGATCCGATTTTCATAACTATTGGTTTGCAGATAATAATAATAAATAATAATAAATAATAATAATATTTATTAAGCGCTTTTCCTAGTAAGGAACAGTTCAAAGCGCACCCTACGCATTCACACACTCATTAAACATTAGTACACTACATGACTGTAGCCTACATACATAGCTGGGAGCAGTAGAAATCAAAACAGACTGGGGGAGAGGCAATAATGACTCCCCGGTCCACACACAAACAGGCACACACACACACACACACACACACACACACACACGTGCGCGCACACGCACGCTCAAAAAGGATGAGGCAATAATTATGGAAGAAAAAGTTTGAAGACAGAACAGATCATGAGAAGACTTTAGAGAAGAAATGAGCTTTGAGGTTTGCTTTGAGGGTGTTGATATTCGGTATGCTGCGGAGAGAAAGTGGTAGCTGGTCCAAAGACAGAAAAAGATCTAGAACCAACAGTGGACAGTTTGTGGTGGGGTATCCTGAGAAGGAGTTTGTCGGATGAAGAGCGCAAGCTGCGAGAGGGAGTGCAGCGTTAGACATCATCCGAAAAATATGAAGGACCGGAGCCATCGAGACACTTGTAAGAGAAAAGAAAGATTTTATAAAGAATTCTTTGCGGTATGGAAAGCCGGGAGTGGGAATGAGCGAAAAACAGAAGTGACGTGGTAAGATTTTTTTCTTCTTTTTGAAAATGAGGCGAGCGGCAGCGTTTTGAACACGTTGCAGATGGTGGATGGAAGAAGCAGGCAGACAAGAAAGAAGAGAGTTAGCAATAGTCAAGTCGAGAGAGAATGAAAGACGCCATAAGTTTAGAAGTTGCGTCGATTGTCAGATATTTAGGGATAAATTCGATAGCGGATTGTCATTCCATGTTTTTCTTTTGTTTTGTTAGGATAAGCCCCGGCCCACTCACAATACTGTCAATAAAATCAACACTTTTGAAAATGCGTAATTTTCGGCGAAGTGTGCGATTGTCTTGAAATATCTTTATTCGTGTTTAATTTTACAGACATTATTATTTTATATTTTTGAGAAGGGTTGGGTTCGCTGTTTATGTGTGTGTGTGAGTGCGTGCGTGTGTGTGTGTATGTCTGTCTGTCTGTCTGTATATGTGTGTCTTTGTGTGTCTGTGTGTGTTTGTATGGTCTGTTAATAAAATAGATCACAACGCAACCTGATTTGTAAATGGATGTATTTGTCTGGAAATACATTTTATACGGTTTGCCATCATGCTGTTGTCGGGGGAGAGGGGATACATGTACAATAATAACGATCCACGGAGAAACCTTAGAATTTGATATTTAACAAAATGACTTTAATTCAACTTCGTGCCTTTCTATAGAACCAGACTCAGCATGGTTAATCTGTTTGCTTCCAGTTGGTCCTTCTTCGATTTCTTTGTCAGAAGATATAGCTTTATTGATCTGCATTACGACGCAGTAGGCAAACACAGGAGTTTCAAAAACTTCCTACGACATCGATCACACTGCTTAGCTGAGATTTGATGAGGCTTACGTACCTTTGCCTAAGGGAGAACCAAACGTAAGCCTCGGCAGGTCTTAGCTAAGCAGTGTCCCCTGAGATTTATCCATGCGTTATAGGTCACGCCATGTGGCCGCAGTGGGCAGGTACAAAGAAGGTTACAAGACTTTCTCTCACGTTATAGGTCATGTTATGCAGATGGTATGTTAGTATTAGCTGCAGTAGACAAACTTAAAAGTTCTCAGACTTCCAACAACATTTAAATGACGTAAAAAGTTTCTCTTTGTCTGCCTCATAGTAGGCCTATAGTGGAACGCTCTAGACAACACCAATGTCCGTTCGCCCATTCCCAATGCCTTTTCGTCTGCGCTTAGGGGCAGTGGTCAGTCAAATTGGTCTAGCTGTCTAGCCAGTGTGTTTTTATTACCACGTTTTAGCCAGGAATTGTATATTATCATCTAGTGGCGTTGTATTTTAAAAAAATATAAATATATTATGCGCTGCGCACAACCCTTCCGTAACGAAGTAAACCTTCCTCGGCTTCATTGTTGATATTCCCTTGATTTGTCCGTGTTTGTGTGTAATGGCGGTTCTTGCTTTGCTGCTTACGGTTTTTATAATTTTTTAATATATTTTTTTCTTGAGATTTTTTTCTTTTTTTGTTTGTTGTTATTTTTGCCATTATGTTCGCCGAACACAAATTTACTTTTTATTTTATGGGGACATTAAAGATATCTGATTCTGATTCCTGTGACGTACCCGTCAAACAACTCCGTACGGCATGAATCCAGATACCAATCCAGATTTATCCGTGGTGCTGTAGCACAAACCTTTTTGTGTCATATAAGAAAAAAGTGTTTTGAGGCCTTAACTTTAACCTAACCTAAGTTCCTCACATGTATGTCGCAATTCTCACCCTGTTTTTCAGATTTTTAAAACTTTTTGTTTCCCATTTGGATCTGCCCCTCGTTTTCTCTGCTTGTCAGGGCAAGATGGAAAGCGTGTGTTTCTTTTCAAACTAACTTTTACGAGTCGATAGTTTCGAGATTCTATCTCATTTGCATTCTGAAGAAAAGGAGGAAGATGAGAGATGGAGGAGGAGAAGAATGAATGAAAAGTACATTGAAGTTTAACATCTGCACTCACCATTGGCGAAACGGCAGACGGGGATTACCATCCCAGGAAAGAAGGGGTAGAAACCTAAATCAACAGTGAATCACCAGAGCATCCATACATCACGGGATTCGAACCTGGGTCATTCGTGTGCCAGGCGAACGTTCTACCACTGAACGGGAGAAAGAGGAGAAGAAGAAGAAAGAAGGAGAACAAAACAAGAAAAAAAACGCAGCTTAACAGAAAAAGGAGGAGGCGAAGAAGAGAGAAGGAGAAGAAACAAGAAAAAAACCGCAGCTTAACAGAAAAAGGAGGAGGCGAAGAAGAGAGAAGGAGAAGAAACAAGAAAAAAACCGCAGCTTAACAGAAAAAGGAGGAGGCGAAGAAGAGAGAAGGAGAAGAAACAAGAAAAAAACCGCAGCTTAACAGAAAGAGGAAGAGGCAAAGAAGAGAGAAGGAGAGAAGAAACAAGAAAAAACCGCAGCTTAACAGAAAAAGGAGGAGGCGAAGAAGAGAGAAGGAGAAGAAACAAGAAAAAAACCCGCAGCTTAACAGAAAGAGGAGGAGGCGAAGAAGAGAGAAGGAGAAGAAACAAGAAAAAAAACCGCAGCTTAACAGAAAGAGGAGGAGGCGAAGAAGAGAGAAGGAGAAGAAACAAGAAAAAAACCGCAGCTTAACAGAAAGAGGAGGAGGCGAAGAAGAGAGAAGGAGAAGAAACAAGAAAAAAACCGCAGCTTAACAGAAAGAGGAGGTGAAGAGGAGAGAAGGAGAAGAAACAAGAAAAAAACCGCAGCTTAACAAAAAGAGGAGGAGGCGAAGAAGAGAGAAGGAGAAGAAACAAGAAAAAAACCGCAGCTTAACAGAAAGAGGAGGAGGCGAAGAAGAGAGAAGGAGAAGAAACAAGAAAAAAAACGCAGCTTAACAGAAAGAGGAGGAGGCGAAGAAGAGAGAAGGAGAAGAAAACAAGAAAAAAACCGCAGCTTAACAGAAAGAGGAGGAGGCGAAGAAGAGAGAAGGAGAAGAAACAAGAAAAAAACCGCAGCTTAACAGAAAGAGGAGGAGGCGAAGAAGACGAAAGAGGTGAGGGATGAGGAAGACATTCAGATTCAGACATTTTTATTTGCACCAAGGACGCAGATTTACTGCTATAATCCTAATCTTTCAACGTTTCATTAAGAAGTTAAGTCTTTTAATTCTTTAAATGTTTACATTCTTCACGTTGCTCCCAAGCCGTAATCGCCATCCGACACCACCACTAACACCAATACCACCACTACTTTAATGTTAACACCAATATTACCCTACAAATTCCAATTTTATACTAACACCGAGAATAACTCCCACCATGAAAACCAACTCAAACACAAAGGATCTCTCAAATATCAAAATTACGCCAGCAGACTACCGTTGTGCCACTTATTTTGACCGCGTCAAGGGGATAGGGAAAGTGGATGTCCTATTGAATTGTCGGGTGGTTTTTCTTTTCCCTTGTTGATAATATAGCCTTAACTTTCTCGTGCAGACGTATACATTCAAAATCCTAACCTTTATAGCTGTATATTCAACTTTATTGTGTCTGTTAATTTTTGTATATTCTTCATATTGCGGGATGGAGGAGTGAGTGAGAGAGATAGCGTGAGAGAGAAAGAGAGAGAGAGAGAGAGAGAGAGAGAGAGAGAGGGAGGGAGTGAGAAGTGGGGGGGGGGGAGAAAACAAATCTGTATTTAGTTCATAATCCCGACCGTTGCAGGTTTATTGCAGGCTATCAATGTTGTCAGTTCTTTATATATAACTTCGCTTTCTTGTGTATATCAGAATCCCGACCTTTGCCGCCAGGCGAGATAGACCTTGAACACAAAGAACTGGAGCCTTGCACGTACAGCCTGTTCGACGTCAAACGTGGCAAATATCTCATCACGGAGTGGTCGCTGTCACAGCTCGTCACGCAGGCCAAGGTCAAGAAATGGTGCGCCAAGCCCGAAGAGTACATGGTGTTTCATTCACCTTACCAGCACTGCAAACGCTACTACAAGGATCTTTGCCACGTGAGTCAGATACTAACACTTTTGCCAGTACCACTCTAGTATTGCCATTCCTAGTCTTGTCTCGCCCCGCCTTGTCTTACCTTGCCTTGACTTGTCTTGTATTGCCTTGCAAGGACTTGTCTTGGTTTTTTTAATTGGCGCCCACATAAAACATCACATCATTACTCTGGCACTATGAAAGTTGATTATGTTGTTTTCTTTCAATTGAAAGCTCAGGACTTACCTCTGTTTTTTTACGACAGTGACTGGCACTTTTTTCCTTGCACCCTGAGTATTTCTGAGACATGGAGTTGTGCGCCATACAAGTGGACATTAGATTGGGTTGGATTTTCATTTATTTTATTCCTATTCCTTTTTCTATTCTTACGTTTTTCGACTTTGGTCAATAAACCGTCACATCGAACGTCGGTCAAGGTGACTTAGTTATTTGAAGCGTTTAACGTTTGACTGTGCGCTTGATAATGTTATACGTTGGCGTAGTATACTGAGCTACCTCCTAATTTCGATCAGCACCTTGTGCAGCGTTCTGAGTCTATCTCAGTAGTATCTGTATGTTGTACACTGGCGCTGTTTGGCAGATCTCGATGCGGTGTAAGGGCAAAGGGAAGGCGGTGCCCAAAGCCAAGGGAGACTTTGTGGACGGTTGCTGGCGACCTTACGTCTACGGGGGTCAGCTTCCAGTGGGTCTATCCAACCGCCAGACCATGGTCTACCTCATCTGTCAGCGTTATGCAGGTAAGGGCTATACTATTCGTATCCTTATCTTTCGAGGTCTGTACATCTCTGACAGGGTTGGATTCATATACTTGTAAATTTTTGTACGTAAATTTGCATCAGTGCTGGTTATATTTTTGATACTCACGTGTTTCGACTATTTTGGATCTGGATTCCCGTCTTTATATTGGGCGACGGGTTATCAGCCATAGTCATAAATGCCTATATGTTGCGATTTTGGGAGTGCGCAGCGTTTGATAATTTTTCTACAAGTAGAGATACTACACAAGTTAAAACGTTTTGTGGGGGGGGGGGGGAATTAAGAGAGAGAGGGAGAGAGAGAGAGACAGAGAGAGAGAGAGAGACAGAGACAGAGAGAGAGAGAGAGAGAGAGAGAGAGAGAGAGAGAGAGAGAGAGAGAGAGAGGCCCTACATTATTTTCTTACGTCAAAGACCTCTTTACGTTCATAGGAACTATGTAGCTTCTTTGGAAGATTTTAATTCATTTTTATGCCTTTCAGCCAACTCAGCCATCGGGAAATGGTGGGGGCACAAGCGCAGCCATTTTGCCACCTTGTACGATACCAAAGGGAGAGCACCGATTGTGTCTGTCATCAGGCTGACCGAGTTAGGGGACACTGCTTGGCCCGAGTCACCTTTCTTTATTGAACACGGTGAGTCGTAGGCAATGGGAATTGTGCGTCACCACTGTATGAGAACAGGAATCGATCGATACTGTCCGGATACAGAAATTAAGCGATCCTGTGTGAGGAACAGTTAAGTTTTCAGCTTGAGGACTTCTAGCAATGCCAGGTATAATACCACAAGCACTAGTCTACTCGTCGGATATTAGACCTACAAAACCCTTATCTTAAGATAGCATCAGCATAATTTAGTAGTTTGCAGCGCTGAATTCCTCTGATTTCTAAACCTTATACTAGCTTCTAGTTGAAGACTGAATTCATTTTAATGTGGCCTTGTCTGACAATAGTAGATCTCAGTTTGAAATAAGAACAACGACGACGACGACGACGATGATGATGATGATGATGATGATGATGATGATGATGATGATGATGATGATGATGATGATGATGATGATGATGATGATGACAGGTTTGGTGGAGGATGATGAGGACACGGCTTGGTTTCTGCGCAAAGCGAAGAAAGGCCTCGTCAGTCTTTCCGACTTGGGCAAATGTGAAGACGAGGACAGCTGTCAGCTTGGGGCTCAACAGGTAAAGAGGAGGATGAGAAAGAGGAAGGGGGGGGGATGATGGTGGTCATGTTGGTAATAATGATGGCGATGAAGATGAGGACGATGATGATGATGGTGATAATGAGGAGGGGAAGGAGGCGGCAGACGATGACTCAAAAATGACAGCTTAATTGGTTAAAGGTTCGGGGGGTTAGGGAAGAAGTCAAGGTGTTTATGGCTAAGAATCTATTTCGTCCTATTGGATTCTTCTCATCCAATTATCGCATTGTTTGTTAAATTTAATCATTTTGCTTCTTTGTTTCCCACACTTCTGTTGTCTCTTTTCTCCCGGACAATTTTGAATAAGAGCTGAAAGGAGTGTTTAAACAAGATGTTAAGAATACATTGGCTTTAGACAGGCAAGCTCGCGGCCACAATTTTCATGAGTGTGTTCCTTTTGGAATATTTTCTTACATTAGGATGTGAGCAAAAAGCTTCTTAAATTTAATGTATTTTTTCAGCTTTTTTGAATCGTTAATAATGTGTCTCTATTTTATTTTGAAATAATGGTATTTAGACCTGTGCGTGTGTCTTTTTAAACCACACTTGATATTCACGCTGATGTTGGTGTTGGTGTACTTCACGTCACTGTTGGTATTTTTGAGAAAAAAGAAAAGAAAAAAGAAGCTAATCTGTCCTGTTCCATCTTATACACAGCCTGCCTGATTTGTTGATTAATTGATTCATCCAGTTGGTTGGTTATTTTGTTGCTTAGTTAGTTACTTTGTTAAATTCATTACGTTTGACCATGTTGTTGCATGTATTCGATGCAGGTTTTGCCATCGGACTACAGCGCTACTACGTATCGGCCCGCTCATTTGATCTGGCCGGAGCTGGCTGGACCTGATCCTTTAACCCGCACGGCTACCTTCACCTTGACCAACACTGCCCCCATGCACTCCGACCTATACCCTCAGTGGCAGAAGGCGATCCTTAGAGCGCGAGAGTTCGCCACGGAGCAGTGTGGTTTGCCTCATGTAAGCTTCTTCCTCTTCCATCATTTTTGTCGTCATCGTCGTTGTAACGAAAGGGGTTATATCCAGAATTGCGTGTATGCGTGCGTGAATGATTTGCGTGTTCGCCCGTCTCACACTTCCTAACTCTCAAAACTTCTTTTGCTGTCACACCCCCCTTCTATTACTAGAAAATAACAGGAATCAACAAAGGTTTACATAAGTACATATAACTCCATCAATAATATGGAAACGTTTAAGTAGTTTTGTACTCACGTACTTGAAGCGATAATCCGTGAAAACACACTTTCACAAAACCACAAATAAGTCCCATTCAGATAATCCAAATAACACCAGTCACCATAAACACCAATATCGATCTGGTCACCGTCGACAGAGAGAGAGAGTTTTCCCCAATAGTTTCGTGGAGGTTAGAGTTCACTGTGTCTTTCTTTGTCTCTAATCTCTGTCTCTGTCTCTGTCTCTGTCTATACACTGTCTTCCTTTCCTTATCCTTGGCCTTTCTATCTATCTATCCCTGGGGTTTCTCCCCTGTCTATCGTTGCTGTCGCTGCTGCTGTTGTGGCCGCTGCCGCCGTTGCTGCTGCTACTGCTGGGGTAGCGGTTGCTGCTGCTGCTGCTGATGATGATGTGGTAGCGGTTGCCACTGCTGCTGATGTAGCAGTGGTTGCTGATGTAGCAGTGGTTGCTTCTCTCGTCTTCTTCTTCGTCTTCTTCTTTGGCTTCTTCTCTGGCCCCTTCTCGATACTTCCACCCTTCTTCTTCACGACTTCTTCTTCCTCTTCTCGTCTTCGTCTTCTTCTTCTTCTTCTCCTTCTCTTCTTCTTCTTCTTCTTCTTCTTCTTCTTCTTCTTCTTCTTCTTCTTCTTCTTCTTCTCGTCTTCGTCTTCTTCTTCTTCTCCTTCTTCTTCTTCTTCTTCTTCTTCTTCTTCTTCTTCTTCTTCTTCTTCTTCTTCTTCTTCTTCTTCTTCTTCTTCCTTTCTTCTTCTCTTCTCCTTCTCTGCTTTCTTCTTCTTTCTTCTCCTTCTCTTCTGTCTTCCTTCTTCTCCTTCTCTGCTTTCTTCTTCTTTCTTCTCCTTCTCTTCTGTCTTCCTTCTTCTCCCTTCTTCTTTCTCTTTCGCCTCGAGGCCCCTCAGCCGGAGACTTCTGAAAACATACAAGTTTTCCCCCACTAAATATCTTGATACATAGACTTTTCTGTATTTCCACATATACCTTTTCTCTCTCTGCGACAGGACCAGACCAGCAATATAATAATTCAATTCTCATATGTGTCGAACACAGTTCACACATACGCAAAAAATTGTAACTCTAATTATAACAACTTATTATTACATTCTTGCCGCTAATTACTTTCATTCACAAAAATAAATATAATACCATACATTGCGAGTTGAGGTTTCAACTACAAATCAAATACTAATCCAGCTTCAGTTCATTAATCAAAATATACAACGATCCACTATCTCCATCACCCCCCTAATATCCTTCATACTAATATCAAAAATTATCTACTCTTACTTCGTATTCCACCACAAGTAGAATATAGTCATGGTTAAATATTCTTACGTTTCATAATACAATATTTCAATGATAAACCAATAAATATATACCTGCAGACGCAGCTGCCAGAAGTACAAACACAACCACACCGTGGTACACACCAGAAGAGACTGCTTCACGTTTGAATGTGATTGGCCAGTCGTCACATGACTAGCTCAGCCAATCAGCATTCAGTTTTCAATAAAAAAAAACTATTATTTATGTCTTCACACAGGAATAGACTACAATACACCAAAAAGTCATCGGACCGAAATAGTATAAAACCAATCCTTGACAATACCCCCTTCCTGCAAAAAGAAAACGCCCGAGTTTTCTGAATTTTATCAGAAAGAGAAAAAAAATTAATACAATCATGTCCACCTAAACTGTACAAACAAGCGAAAAGAGATAACTGGTCATTAGCACTTATCTCAAACATAAACATATTGTATTAAGCAATCACCCAAAGCATAATAGACATACAAGATATGTAGTTCCAGTCCAAGCATGTTACCTTGATACAGCGAAACAAAAATCAATAGGGTTCATAACAGATCATATTACAGTATACCAAGAATACCACCAATAGATTTCCAGTATTAAATATACAGCAGCAGAAATATATACAAAGCATGTTCATTTTCCACAGATTTTATGGAATACACTGATGATAGTGGCTGGTTTTGGCTACAACTGTTTTGATGTACTCCTGAGCTAGTTTGCAAGATTCTAGTACCTTGTTTTTAATGTGTTTGAGCTGAATAGTGTCAGGGTAACGTGTTACCATATCAATGATGTTGAGTATGCATCTGTGACCTTCCTCAGGCGGCGGAAAAATCGGTTCTACTAAATCAACTGTAACCCGTTTGAATGAGTCTGAATGAGCCGGCATCTTATCTAAAGGAACCGGTGGAATTTGACCTTGATCTTGGATGAGTGTGGTAGCACCCGAAAAAGGGTCGGACACACCTGGTAAATTCCCTACTATCAAATCGGCCACTGGTTGATCAATGACACAACACAACACAGTGCCAGAGAAAAACGGAGTGTCAACAGGCACTTTGGCCAACGGAAATTCCTCAATGTTTCCGCCGAATGTCAGACATTTACCCTCTTTGCCAGTGTACTGGTCGTGCGAAACCAGTCTCTTGCGAACTCCACAGATAGTAGCACCTGTGTCTCTGAGCACACTTGCTTTGAGGCCATTTACGGTACCTGAGACTAGCTTGGGCTGACCACAGTTTTCATCACCAACTGGGCAAATGACTTCCGCGACTAAAGCTGACTGAGTGTTAACTGGAGGGTCCTGGTAGTTCTGCGAACCACTTTCAGTATCTTGAGTCTCTGGGTATCCATTGCCACTAGCATAAGGACACCATGCAGCTATGTGACCTACGCCCCCACAACAATAGCAAACTATGTCCTGTCTATTCTGTCTTCTTGTTGAGAGGAGGACTACCCGAGAAACGAGAACCAGGTCTAGAATACGTATTTCCACGTCCACGAGGATCCTGATTGTTTTGAGCGCCCCGTTGCGTATTCGTGTTCTGATGTGCAAAACCCCTATTTGGAATAGGACCTGTGGGTTGGTAGTTTCCACGCGGAGAGCCACGAAATCCCGATCCCCGGAAATTATTCCATCTTTGGCCAGTCCCACGAAATTGATTCTGAGTGGGTACATTCTGAGAAATCGACGCGGATGCAAAAATCGAGTCATCTGACTTCCGTGCCAGTTTCTTTTCCGGATGAGCCATGCGAAATGCTTCAGCACTGTCTATCAACGCCGCGAATTTCGTCAAGTTTCTTTCCTTCAAAAACACGGCGAGATCTCACGAAACAGAAGCAATAAACTGCTCACACAAAATGAGATTCCATAGTCCATCAAAAGTCTTTTCACAATCTGATAGTTGGATCCATCTTTCCAACAAGTGAGAAAATCGCTTTGAAAAAGTTACAAAACTTTCCCCCACTTCAGGCCTAACTGATCTGAATTTTTCCCTGAATCCATCTGCAGTGCACTGAAATTTCTTAAGAAGTTCTTGCTTAAGATCATCATATGAAACTGCACCGGCAGCAGACAAAGAATGATACACAGCTAAAGCCGGGCCTTGTAGCAATGCAGTTAAGTAAACAACCCATTTACTGCTATCGTAATTGAGAGCTTTAGCATGCGCTTCAAACCGGTACAAAAAAGAATCAATGTCATCCCTATCTTCTTTAAAGACAGGTAGTTGGGGCAACTTTGGAAATGACGGGTTAGAACCTCGGGGGGTCCTAGGGGTAGTGTTCTCGCTCTGCAATTCAGCCTGTTTTAACTGAAGTTCAATCTCTTTTTCCTTTAGCTTAAGGCTTTGTCTATCAAGTTCCATCTGATAATCCATCTTCAATTTCCTTTCCTCTCTTTCCAGTTCTTCTCTTTTAGCATTCTGTTCTAACTGAAATCGTTTCTCTTCCTTCTCTTGCTCTAATCTTTTAGCATCCTGTTCTAACTGAAATCGTTTCTCTTCCTTCTCTTGCTCTAATCTTTTAGCATCCTGTTCTAACTGAAATCTTTTTTCCTCCCTTTCCTGCTCTAATCTTTTAGCATCTCTTTCCAGTTCCTGTTTAACCTTTTCCTGTTCTCTTTCTTTGGCCCTATCATGTCTCTGAAAACACTGCTCAATGTACTGCTGCAGCTTTTCGTCAGAAAAACCTAACTTCTGAGCTTGAGTCAAAAATGAATTAAATAGAGTATCATATTCCTCAGCAGAAGCCATGATCAGTTGAGTTCAAAAGAAAATTAATTACCAAAATAAGACAATGCAAGTGACAATTCACGAAGAATTTTAAGTTATACCAGTCAAAGATTATTTTCCCAAGTTTCACAAGGCCAGAATTATTACAAAAATTCAAAAGCAAATTCAAGTTTGACAAAAGAAAATAATTCAAAATCGAAACAAGCGAAGTTTGTCAGATGAAAACCATTTCGAAATCAATGCAAGTTCAAGTTTGACAAAATAAAATTATTTCAAAATCGAAGCAAGGTAAGTGTAACATAAGAAAATTATTTCGAAATCAATACAAGTACCAGTTTAACATATCATAAAAGAAAAGAAACAATGTTTAGATTATATTCAGTCTAAGTACAAGCAAGCATCAGAAAACCATACTAAATGCAACAATTTATAACTGTCAACTACCAATATTTAAATCTAAATTATGACAAGTGAAATGTTATAAGTAATTTGTTTTGAAATGAAAACAAAACAAAACAAAACAAAACAATAATAATAATGAAACACTATACTAAATAAACAAACAACGACAACAAAGTCACAACACAACAAAGAGAGAACTAAAATTCTAAACTAATATCGGTACAATATAAGACAAGAAATCAATAGAAAAAACAACTAAGTTCCACTTCGGCTAGAAAACACCGGAAGTTCCGTTAAAATGCCAAAAATAAATCCTATACACCTACAACAACTAAAATAGGGATGTGACAACTATAACTATACAAGACAGGATCCTAATAAGTATAGAACAAAAAACAAAACAGTACTGAATAGCTGAACTAGAATTAGGCAATATATATACAACAGGAAGAAAGATGAATCTAAGTCCTTTCTGATCCCAGAACTATACAAAGAATCAGACCCGTAAGGAAAGAATCAGAGACGGGGTATAATCTATACAAACACTAGCATCCTACCCAAAAAGAAATGAAAACAACAATTTAACAAGTCAGTTACACAGTACACACTTACTCCTAGCACACCAAAGTTAGTGTCCCAAACTTTATACAAAACCCTTCTACTGTTCAACTTATACTTATTCAATTAACTCCCACAATATAAACTCCCACTAAGATAATTAAATAATCTAACTCCCACTAACTAACTACGGGTTTCAGGGTCACCACTGTAACGAAAGGGGTTATATCAAGAATTGCGTGTATGCGTGCGTGAATGATTTGCGTGTTCGCCCGTCTCACACTTCCTAACTCTCAAAACTTCTTTTGCTGTCACACACCCCTTCTATTACTAGAAAATAACAAGAATCAACAAAAGTTTACATAAGTACATATAACTCCATCAATAATATGGAAACGTTTAAGTAGTTTTGTACTCACGTACTTGAAGCGATAATCCGTGAAAACACACTTTCACAAAAACCACAAATAAGTCCCATTCAGATAATCCAAATAACACCAGTCACCATAAACACCAATATTGATCTGGTCACCGTCGACAGAGAGAGAGAGTTTTCCCCAATAGTTTCATGGAGGTTAGAGTTCACTGTGTCTTTCTTTGTCTCTAATCTCTGTCTCTGTCTCTGTCTCTGTCTATACACTGTCTTCCTTTCCTTATCCTTGGCCTTTCTATCTATCTATCCCTGGGGTTTCTCCCCTGTCTATCGTTGCTGTCGCTGCTGCTGTTGTGGCCGCTGCCGCCGTTGCTGCTGCTACTGCTGGGGTAGCGGTTGCTGCTGCTGCTGATGATGATGATGTGGTAGCGGTTGCCACTGCTGCTGATGTAGCAGTGGTTGCTGATGTAGCAGTGGTTGCTTCTCTCGTCTTCTTCTTCGTCTTCTTCTTTGGCTTCTTCTCTGGCCCCTTCTCGATACTTCCACCCTTCTTCTTCACGACTTCTTCTTCCTCTTCTCGTCTTCGTCTTCTTTTTCTTCTTCTCCTTCTCTTCTTCTTCTTCTTCTTCTTCTTCTTCTTCTTCTTCTTCTTCTTCTTCTTCTTCTTCTCGTCTTCGTCTTCTTCTTCTTCTTCTTCTCCTTCTTCTTCTTCTTCTTCTTCTTCTTCTTCTTCTTCTTCTTCTTCTTCTTCTTCTTCTTCTTCTCTCCTTCTTTCTTCTTCCTTCTTCTCCTTCTCTGCTTTCTTCTTCTTTCTTCTCCTTCTCTTCTGTCTTCCTTCTTCTCCTTCTCTGCTTTCTTCTTCTTTCTTCTCCTGTCTTCCTTCTTCTCCCTTCTTCTTTCTCTTTCGCCTCGAGGCCCCTCAGCCGGAGACTTCTGAAAACATACAAGTTTTCCCCCACTAAATATCTTGATACATAGACTTTTCTGTATTTCCACATATACCTTTTCTCTCTCTGCGACAGGACCAGACCAGCAATATAATAATTCAATTCTCATATGTGTCGAACACAGTTCACACATACGCAAAAAATTGTAACTCTAATTATAACAACTTATTATTACATTCTTGCCGCTAATTACTTTCATTCACAAAAATAAATATAATACCATACATTGCGAGTTGAGGTTTCAACTACAAATCAAATACTAATCCAGCTTCAGTTCATTAATCAAAATATACAACGATCCACTATCTCCATCACCCCCCTAATCCATCCTTCATACTAATATCAGAAATTACTTCTTATCAATTCGTATTCCACAATAAGTAGAGTATAATCATGGTTAAATATTCTTACGTTTCATAATACAATATTTCAATGATAAACCAATAAATATATACCTGCAGACGCAGCTGCCAGAAGTACAAACACAACCACACCGTGGTACACACCAGAAGAGACTGCCCACCAGTTTGAATGTGATTGGCCAGTCGTCACATGACTAGCTCAGCCAATCAGCATTCAGTTTTCAATAAAAAAAAAAAACAACTATTATTTATGTCTTCACACAGGAATAGACTACAATACACCAAAAAGTCATCGGACCGAAATAGTATAAAACCGGTCCGTGACAGTCGTCGTTGACATCATCATTATCGTCGTCGTCGTCATTCACCAGTATTATTGCCGACGTCATCACCATCATCTTCATCATCAGCATCATTAGCAAGAGCATCATCAGTAGCATCAAAACCACCAATCGCCACCATTGTTATCATAATCGTCCACACCTTGTATTCTTCTTGTACTCCTCGACTTTCTGTCTGATCCTCCTCATTGATCTCATTGGATCCTTCGGCTTCTTCTCTTCCCGCTGCAGGGTTGATTTCTCTTCAGGCACAATTGTTGTCATTTATTTTAAATGCCTGTTAATTCTTGACGTAGCACATGCACAATTATTTTCTTCTTTCTCGATTAACTTTAAATTGGGGTGGCCTCGTGGAGCAGTGGATTAGTCGCCGGTTTCCTATGCCGAAGGTCGCGGGTTCGATTCCCGCAAGGGGCGAACTTATGTCACTTAGGTACGAGACTATTGAGGCCACCGAGGGTTTTATCCGGGTACTCCGGTGTTTTCCCTCCCTTCAATAATGGTTATGGATACAGTCAATCAAAAATTTCACAAATAAAAATTCGATTTCCTTTCCGGTCTTCTAATAGCGACTTGGGTTTACATCACATGTTTAATGATTAATGTGTGTGTAGAAGTGTCTGTAACATGACAGCGTGTATGTTGGTTATAGATCGCCGCGCTTTGAATCTGATTTAGGAATAAGGTACATATAGCATAGAGTATTGTTATTGTAATTAACTCCGTGATTGCAATAGAGCATAGTAACTATAGTTGCTATGCAGGCTAATACATGCCGTATGGCATGGATTAAAGGCCTAATAAGCGTAATCTATACTTGAAATGATTATAATAAATGATAGTAATGGAGAGGCTTAAGCTTATTTACCCCGCGAATATCCACGCTACCAGTCCCATAGCTTTTATTGGAATGATGTAGTTGATAAATTGGCTAAACAAAGACCACTGAAAGTCTACAATTCTATTACATATACTACTATAAAACCTTCAATATCGGAATTGTTATTTTTACTAGAAAACTGTGTATATTCTAAATTACCTTGCAATAAGAAGCTTGAGAATTTGTCTTGTCCAAGACATTGATGTAGGCTGGCTTATTAATAAACGAAAAGTAAATTCATGGAATAGACTACCAAGCTCTCAAAATATATAGTTTGTGCTTGTTTACATCCAATATCTGTTAAATATACTTCATACGATTGTCCTATATAAAGAAAAGAACATCAATATTGAAGAATCCATTGAAATTGTACTGCATAGTCGCGCAATAATAGATGTTGCCCGTATAATTTACGTGTTCGCAGTTGGGAAGTTTTTGTACTAATGTTACTTATTATGGTAATGGTTCAACTTTAAATTCTGAGATCTACTTTTATGTTTATTTGTCTGCGTGAGAAAGAGTATATGGTCTAAAGTCACATGTATGCAAAAAAGCGTTACCATAAATTATTGAATTGAATTGAATTGAATTGAAGTCCTAAAGCTGGATAATGTAATTTTTTTTGTCGTGCAGGTGTCACCAGAAAAATTCGTGTCCAGCATTCATCACGGCAGCAAGCAGTTCATGCATCATTACTACTACGGCGCGCCCAAGGAGGAAATGACGGGGCCACAGCTGTACGTGGCTTCTGGCGTCATCCCGTCACGTGACCCCATGGAGACCATCGGCAACGACGTCAACGTGCCGTTCATGTTCTGGACCGCCGTCTGCTGCGTCACCAATTTGACTGAAGGCAAGAACGTCAACGCCGACGACAACCGCGTTTACCACCACAGCAACGACTACGCCCATTTGTTCCGCGAGGAGAATGCCGCTGTCGCTGCCTCGCCCTCTGCCAGCGATAAGCTACACCTATCTTTCGCTTTCTACGCCCGCAACGCCGGGTCTGTGTCGGGAGGTCAAGGTCAGGTGGTGGCGGCGCCTGTACAGCAGCTGGAGGTGCTACTGCAGGACATCTACAAGGTGTTGCCCACAGACGCCAGCGTCAACCTCTTTCCCGCTTATGATGGCGCCTGCAGCGAGCTCAAGAACGACTACTCGCGCTCAGTGCGTCTGTAGCTTTAAGTTATGTCCCTTTGGCAGAGGAATCACACGCTAACGTGTATCATCAATTGCTCTAGAGTTAAGCACATTAATTTCAGCACGTTGTCGAACAAATAATTAGTTTAAACTAAAATTCTTCTAGTTCTTTATTCTTCGGTACTTTGGGAATATAATTAAAGAGTTTCAACTTAAAAGATATATGACAAAATTCCTCTCCATTCTTTGCTATTTTCTGGAATTATATTTTTCAAGATTGTCATTTTTGATCATGTCAAACATGATCAATAGAATTGAAAGCCGAAGACATGGAACAGAACAATTGCGTTTGAATTTGTTTGTTGTGAAATGGAAAGTCCGAACTTGATGTTAATTGTGATTTAAACATAAGGGGAAATGATACGATCAGAATGGTACTCCTTTCATTTAGAGGCACTTTGACCAACAGACTTTCAGAACTGTAGATTTTTTAATTGTAAATTGCTCATGCAATAAATAGGATATACTAGTGTTGAAAAGGGCGCCTTTCTTACATCTGGAAATAAAACTGAACTGAAAATTCCAATCTAAACTGACTATATATGTATCTCATTTATACTAAATTTCAATGCTTTTTCATTCATTCAAGGTAGAAATTAGCTTCCAACTGTTATACTTTTAGCTTCCAATTGGTATTCCATTTAGGCCTACAATCTTTTGGAGAGTGAGATTCTAAGAGACCAACAGGCACATTCGATTTAGGATTGTCTTTATTCGACGCGTTGAGCAAGCAGTTGCTGGTTTTATGTTGACAGATTTATGCATGCTGTTGACAAGGGTGTTTGTTTAGCCAGGTGTGAAATAATCACCGTTTGTATAAAATTTCCTTTTTTTTTTTCTTCATGGACTGTCCCTTTCTTTAATTCTAGCCTATCTTTCTTTCTTTCTTTCTGCTTTCTTTCTGTATTTTTTTTACTCAAGACTTATTGAATATCATCTACAACTGAGTGTTCATTTGTGCTGGTGAACGCTATCATGAACAGACAATTTCAGAGTATTGTGATTGTGGCGTGGATTGCTGTTTCCGTAAACGAACGGTAGAAGAAGACGCTGTGATTTCTTTCTATGGTGTTATGTCTTGAAGTGAGAAACATTGTGACAATTAAACACTCCATGATAACGACTAGAAATAAGAAAAGGAATATTGCTGGTGCGTGAGACAGGTATTGATGCGGAGAGCTTCGCGGATAGCCGTGAGACTGGGCTGGTTCTTCTAAGTCTGGAACTAGTGCTGTTAAATTCGAAAACCCATGCTGCTTTTGCAGTCAAGGTTGATGACTGGTTGATTACAACGTATTGTGATCTAGGGAGGGCTGAACACGATAGATGAATAGCTATGAGAAAGATTGTGCCAAACTGAGTATCAGTGATCTGTCAAGCATCGGCATGACATAAAAGTTAGTAGGCGTGTACGGGTGCCTCTCCGATCTCTGATACTCAGAATGAGATGATGCGTTTTCTAACAAGACGAAATTTGGAAGATGGAAGAGTTTTCCTTCTTCGTTTCTTTGATCTTCTCTTTTTTTTTCTTTTTCTTTTTTTTTCAAACGGTGCAACGATGTCATTGGCGTTAGCAAGCAGGATTTGAGACTGAATGTTCATACAGAATGTAAAGGTTCGCGAAAGCGGTGAAATCTGACATTAGAAATTGAGGTCCCGTAAGGAATTTTAAAAAAAAATTGAATGTATCGATACAAAATACAATCTGGCGAATACATTTAGAAAGACAAGCGCGTTTCCGAGTGTTTCTAGCGATCTGAGTAAGTAGACATTGGACTGGCTTTGATGTTCATCTGATTTTGAATTGTACTCTTTTTTTCCCCCACTTACTGAAAAACAAATCATTGTAAGCATTTAGGTCTGTCGGGGTATTCTGTTAGGTTTTCATACACATAGTCTTCGTAAATTTTACCAACCTAAATTTTTCCACTGGAAAACAATGCATTCTAGTACATTGGTCCAGTTAGGATCCATTTTCATAGTCTTTCTGACCTGTGCATAATTTATATTAATACACGTTAGTCCTGGCCGACTATAGGTTGTTGATATGGGGTAGGTGTATAACAAATGTTAAAAAATAGCTTATATCAGATTTTTTTAAAATTTCTAATGCATAAACCCTTCACTATGTTTTCGTATCATATTCTTAAGTTAAAGTGTGTGTGTGGGTGTGTGTGTGTTTGTGTGTGTGTGCGTCTGTGTGTGTATGAATGAGAGAGAGAGAGTGTGCGTGTGTGTGCAGGTGTGTGTGTGTGTGTGTCTGTGTTTTTGTGCTGCGTGCTCGCGAGTGTGTATGTCTGTATATTTGTGTCTAGTTTGGTATGTCTAAAAGACGAGGTTTTAATCAACTGAAGTTTTTGTTTTGTGCACTTGCTCCTAGATTCATTGCAGGGCTTCTTTGCTAGATCTGCTACTATAAACTGAATGCTGACAATTTCATACCTCTATTTAGAAAGAATCGCAAAAATGTCAAACAGACTACTACTGGTTTGGGTGACATTTGTATTGGTTTGGTTTGTACTTGTACTGGTTTTAGTTCCCAATTTAACATGTAACTCTGCGTTTGGACTTTTACCTTTGGTTATGAACCAAGAGATGATGGTTAGAAATCCCATCGATCTGATCTTCATCAAATACTTACGTATAAGAGTCCCGGATATATGAATAGTACATCTTGCATGTTTTCAGTGTGGGTGGTAAATTCCATACCAACATAGGTATGGTGGTTGTTGGTTTCTCTTAATTTTAATTAAGTTTTTATTTGTATTATTTTTCTTTTATTTTTTCTGTTTCCTTCTGTGTTTGTTTGTCTCTGTATTGGTTTGATATTGCCCTGTATAATTCATAATGTGGTCCACAAGATTGTTTTTCTTGCTTTCTTTCTTTCCAATTGTTTTAAAAGTCGAAACTACAATTTTCCTCTGGTCTGTTCACAAATTATTATGCGTTTCTCCCTTGAATTTAATCTAGTCACCGTTTTCACAGGGTAATGTACATGTCTATGTAATACCATGCGTGTGTGTTTGTGTGTGTGTATGTTTGTGGGAGTGTGAGTGTGTGTGTGGGGTGAGGTGTGTGTGTATGTGCAGTGTGTGTAAAGTAGTAATTTACTTGTATATGGCTTGTTCTTATTACGTTTGTTATTCTTCTCTCCTTTATGTTTATAAGTTTGTTTGATCAAGGTTTGTCCTTCCAAGCTTTTGTAAAGTCAACATGCTTCTACTGTTAAATTTTTGGGACGTTTGAAAGATTTTTTAAAAAAAGTATGCTACTAGTATTTTCACTACTACCAATTTTTAGGAAACTTATTTCCGTTGACTCCACTGTCCTCTGTTTTCTTTATTAAATTAATTGCGCTAATGAACTTTGGACAAGTGAATAATTGTTGTTCTACCATTCATTACAAATATCTAGTATTATTGACGTACAAAATAAATTACATAAATGAACCATCCTCACTGTTGGATATATAATTTATTTTGATTTATTATTATTATTAGATTATAATTCTAGCATGCTATTTCTGTTTAGTTACTTTGTGTACTTTACCCACATAGAATGGCTTGGGAAAATGCTGTATTGAAGACAAGAACAACTTAATGTGACAGATGAATAATTTTATTTGTAATACGAGTCGTTTTGTGAAACTGGTTATTTCTTGTGAGTTGGGCCTATTTGGGGGCGTACTGCCTATTACAGTTTTGACATTGCGCCATCCCTTTCATCATTCCACTGAAATTATTTTGTATTACCTGTTGTGCATCAATGGTTGTGCTTTTTCAAATGTTTTCGTAGCGGTTTATACTTTGTACTTTGTAACGTTAGAATTTGTTTTCATGGCACGCGGAAATGTACAGTAGAATTTGCTTACTGGTAACTCGGATATAGTGTTCTGCTTTTATAAAACTATTGTTGATTGAGTATGGATAGTAAAGTTTTGTGCAGAGATTTTAAATGGTTGACATTCTTGGCATTCATACACAAGAAGATTATTTGTTAGAATAGTAAAGAACAAAACTTGACTTCACCAAAACATGTCCGATGAGATTGGAGAAGTTCAGTGTAAAATAATCGTGAGAAGAACTCACCAGGTTCGACTGAACCATGAAGTCAGCCCTCTTTCTCTGTTTCGAACCATGAAATATTGAAACAGCATAATAAAAAAAGACAACAGTAGCGAGAGACGAGCCCGAACATTTTTGTTAATTGTGATGATGATGGAAAAGACTTTGTATGTATTGTATATAGATACCTATCCATTTTATTATTGTATGTGGATCCCTCTGTTACTGAGTAATAGCTGCTTTAATTTATTTTAAACTTAAGTAACACATTGTGATATTGTTGATTACTTTAAAAACAAATGTTTAAAACTAAAATAACCAAATTAGTTCCTGAATGCCCGTGACATACTTTGTAATATTAATAGTTACACATAATTTGAGACTGTAGCGGCATACACCAACACAATTGGTTGTATTCCTCCACAGCATTAGATACTACACATGCACAAAGACTACACTTCAAGAAGCTTTGACCTGTATGGCCTCACAAACTCAATGTAATTGTAAATGTCTACAACATGGGCATTTTCAATTTTATATTTTCAGTACAGAGTTTCATCCTTGTGTACCAGAGTGATAGTGATAAACCAACTAAACAAACATCCTTACATGGTCTAGCTCACACACACTCATACTCATTTCAAGTTCAACCTCACTTCACGCACAAATACGCCCACACACCCACAAGAATTACGGAGAGATGTAAAGAATAAATAAATTTAAAAAAATGAATAAAATAACACTGAATTTAACTTTAAAATTAAATATTCTTCTTTATTTTCTCTCTTCCAGGGGCAAGAGGGTGGGGAGACTTGGATAATATTCAAACAATAGTCAATATACTTATAACACAAACTACTAAATAATATTAAATACCTAACGTCCTACTAAATAATAATCCTTAACTACGTCCAACTATACTCCTAAAACTGATAAACTAAACCCCTAAGAATGCCCAAATACCCTCTACAAATAATAATAAATAAACAACCCCTTACGAATGATAATGATCAACAATGATAAATAAGAAACAAACCCCTAGGCTATGAGTGATAATAATCAAAAATGATAAGTAAGAAACAACCCCCTATGAATGATAATAACCAACAATGATAAATAAGAAACCACCCCTATGAATGAATGACCCACTGTGCAGCGGGTTTCCGCCTCTGCAACAGCAACATACAAAATCCATAAATAACTACTTCAACTTCCACTAATAATAATAATAACCGCAATTTAAAATAAAGCATTTTAAATTTACAACAAGAATATTATAAAATATTAAAAGACATCTTTAAGATAAACACAAAATATATACTTGACAATATTCTTCAATTTACAACAATAGCAAAGCCACCATTAAAATAAACCTTGCACCGGTTACATTATCCTTCATTATCACTGATAAATCAACCCCATCCGATACTAAAACATCATTATAATTGAAAAAGAAACCTTTATTTAATTTTTTTACACTATTATTGATGCTTAAATATTAATATCAAACTGTTCACTTACAGTCTTCAGAAGACGATTTTTTCCAAACGTGCCTTCCCAAGCAAAAAAATGGCGGAAACGGCTTAACGGAAAACAATCATCCCGGACCCAAAATTCTAAAATCTAAAAAAAAAAAATACATTTCCAATTACTCAAAACACAAAATAAAGATAAAAAAATATAAACATATTTTTAATATATTATTTATAAATATAACATAATAAAACATTTTTTCTTCTATCCTAAGCCCGAAATAACCATTGCCAAGGGACACAACTACAGAATTTCCATCCTGCAATTAAAAAATATATTGCCTCCCTTATTATTTTATCTTCTAAAAAAAAATCGTTCTCCCACATTCGCCCCCACTTTCGTAAACCACTCCGTGGTTTAACGAAAACCAAGGGTAATATCGCCTTCCACGACAACCAACGTTAAATAACCTAAGTGAAAAAAATAGACTTTATAACAAATATACGGCTTCATTATTTCTTCTCAACAAAAAAATTTTTTTTCCCGAACATGCTTTCTCGACTTATCCTAGCCATTCCTTTCATCTAACTTCACAAGAGAATTCTAGCACTTTTACAGTTAACTAAAATTAGCTCTCAACCTTCAACAGCTCTATGCAACAGTAAGTGTCTCAGTGCAGAAGAACAGTAGAACAAGCAACAATTCTATCAAGCTATTTAAAGCTACCGACAGTAAGTACATGTTCTTCTAACTCCCACTAGTTCCCAACACCCACCTGAAGCATCACATGGTTCGCAAATCTTACCACCATTCATCTTTAAACTACTCTACACCCATAGTTTAAAATAACTCTCATTATCTTATTTTTAACACCTCCCTATTTTCTCAAAAATTATTATAACAAAATAAACTTTTAACCAGCCCATAATGGCCCAAACGACAATTAAAATAAAATACTTTCTAAACTTAAAACTTACATTCAACCAAAAGAAATTTCTCATGCTGTAAACCCACCGAAGGAAGAATTACTGCAACACTGAAGTGAGAGCAAATATAGCCACATCACTTTGTCTGCGATGAACTCATTCCTACCTTCCTAACTGTATCAGCTGGATAGAGTACTCCAAGACCAATGGATACCCCTGCATCAATTAAGATTAACAGGACACTTCAAGGAAGACCTAACTCAGCCTAACAAAAAGACTATCCTAACCAACCTTGTTTCAAGTCACATTAGGTGTTTACCTAACACCACCAAGTTCACACACACACACCTCGGCCCCTTCTTTCATACTCACATTCACGCACACAACCAACCCAGCCTTAGTCGCCTCTTACGACATCCCTAACCTGGCGAAGGGAGCAAGCCTATTCGTAAACCACCCGAACCTGCAGGGCTTGATACATGGTAGTCTACTTAAAACAACTTGTGTTAATGTTCAACAGCCTTAATCTTAATGCAAATCAACACTTAAAATAACATTCAACATACTGTTTCAAATATGTCACAAACTGATCCCAGGGCTGTCCATAATTTTCGCACAACTATAGACGACAACAGTTTTACGGCCAAAAATTCAAAACTTGGATCGTCTGTCCCAATAGACAATTCATCCACTATTCATACTTCAAAAAAGACTGTACGGTTTGCATGAACTGGGACAACACTACAGACTTGGGTAAATGATGCAAGTTAGTGTGTTTTCCTGCAGTGGTTCTACGATTTCTTCTGACTGGAGTCACAGGTGTGGGAAAAACTGAAGAATCCGAGGACTCTGAATCCGTAATTGTTGGGGACCTAACCACTGGAAGATGAATCGGTTTCGTTCGTGGAGCGGGCTGAGGTATGGGGCACTTTTTAAGCTCTGCCTTACTGATGTATTTGAGTTTCCCCCCATCCACTGGCTCAACCACTACTGGCGCACCATCCTGACTGGGCAGTAACCTAATCCTGAATCTATCAGACTTCCAGGCATCCTGAATTTTGTTTCTACCCAGGGGATGGTTCCGTACAAGGACCAGATCTCCCACCTTCAATTTATCTCCCTTGACTTTGTGATCATGTCTAGCCTTTCGTTCGGCCGCAGCCTGTGTCAAATGTTTCAGAGCTGCTTCTCTGGCAAAATCAAGCCGTTCACGGTGCACCTGAACCCAATCTGTTTGTGGTGCTTCTTCAACCTCGACCCCAAGAAGGAAGTCTACAGGCAACCGTGGCTTTCGCCCAAACAAAAGCTGGTAGGGACTGAACCCCGTGGAGGCATGCGGAGTCACATTATACACATAAACCACTTCTGACAAAAATTCAGGCCACCTCTTCTTCCTCTCTTCCGGCAGAGTACGAAGCAAATTGTGCATAGTTCTGTTAAAGCGTTCACTCTGAGCGTTCCCCTCCGGATGGTACGGTGTTGTACGGGATTTTTTCACACCATATATAGTGCACAATTCTTTGATGACGGCACTTTCAAAATTGCGACCCTGATCTGAATGTATGCGGCTTGGAATGCCGTACTTCTGAAACCATTCTTTAACAATGACTTTCGCCACAGTAATAGCCTTTTGATCACGAGTAGGAACAGCAATGGTGTATTTCGTGAATACATCTGTAATCACAAGCACATTCTCACGACCATCTGAGGCCTTTTCTAACAAGGTAAAATCAACCGCAATGACCTCTAAAGGTTGTGACGCAAGGAGATGTCCCATGGGTACCCTAATCTTCAGGTTGGGGAGCTTTGCGACACTACACCGTTCACACGACTTCACCCACCTTGCTACATCCGCAAACATACCCGGCCAATAGCATCGCTCTTGAAGCAGGCGCGCTGTTCGATCTCGACCTTGATGTCCGGTTGAGTGGACAGATTCAAACACAGCTTCTCTAAGTTCTTTCGGCAGTACCAGCTGGTACACTGTTTCGCGAGTGCTAGGATGCTGTATTTTCCTATACAAAAGTCCTTCCTTACATTCAAATCTTTTCCACTGAACACAGAGTTTCGAGAAAGTGAGACTTTTTCCTAGCCTGTCTTTGTATCCTGGGCACTTGCCCTTCTTCCATAACTCAATTATGGGGCCTATTTCGGGATCTCTCTCTTGAGCTGTTCTAAGGTCTTCTATCGAAATGGAGGGTAAAGTTTGTGAAGCACTAGTAGTGGTACCCTCCGATACTGAACCTTCAGTGGGCTCTGACCTAGCCTCACTATCTGACTGAATATCATCCGATTCTGTATCTGAATCAACCACTGTCACACCAGCACAAACAGTGGGGTCACACCCAAACACTTCAGGCGGAACTTCCGTTGAGCCCCTTGCAACTGTTGCCACCATGACTTCATCATCAACAGAGCCATCTGAATCTTGAGGAACTTCTAGACCAACTACTGGGGGACGTGACAACGCATCAGCATTAATGTTTGCTCTACCCGATCGGTACTGAACCTGAAAATCAAACATTGCCAACTGTGCTGCCCATCTTTGCTCTGTGGCGCCCAACTTTGCAGATTTCAAGTAGCGCAAGGGGTTATTGTCAGTAAAAGCGACAAACTTGGATCCTAACAGATAACCTCTAAACTTTTCAGTCACTGCCCATTTTAGAGCCAGTAGTTCTAGTTTCATGGAACTGTAGTTGCTAGCATTTTTCTCAGAAGGACGCAGCGTCCTGCTTGCATATGCAATAACTCTCAACTGCCCATCTTGTTCTTGAGACAGTACTGCACCTAACCCATGAGAGCTTGCATCGGTCTCCAAAATGAAGGGTCTTTTATAGTCAGCATAGCCCAACACTGGAGCTGACGTCAACGTTTTCTTTAAAGTCTCAAAGGCTTCCTGACACTCTACAGTCCAACCCTCTCCCAACATTGCCTTCTTTCCTCCTTGCTTTTTGAACTTTTGTGCCACCTCCCCTACCAAAATGTGTAAAGGACGGGCAATTTTGGCAAACCCAGCCACAAATCTGCGGTAATAAGAGGCAAAACCCAAAAAGGAACGCAACTCTCTGAGGGTCTGGGGTACAGGCCACTGCTGTACTACTCTGATCTTTTCTTCATCAGTCGCGATTCCCCCCTCTGACACTGTGTATCCCAAGTACTGTACAGACTTTTGACAAAATCTACACTTCACGGGGTTCAGTTTGAGACCAAGTTCTCTCAAGCGTGTCAACACACTGCGTAATCGGTTCAAATGCTCCTGGAAATTTTCACTGAAAACCAAAATGTCATCCAGATACACTAGCAAGATCTGAAAGAGCATATCATTCATTCCAGATGTCATCAGCCTCTGAAATGTCTGTGGGGCGGTACAAAGCCCAAATGGCATGCGCTTAAACTCAAACAATCCAAAGGGAGTAATGAACGCTGTCTTGTGCTGATCTTCTTCATCCATGGCCACCTGATGATATCCTGCAGCCAAGTCCAGGGACGTAAATAGCTTAGATCCATGTAGCGCATCAAGTGACTCATCAATCCTCGGCAAAGGATAAGCATCTCTTCTTGTCTTGGCATTCAACTTCCTATAGTCTACACACATTCGCAGGTCTCCGTTTTTCTTGCGTACCAGAACGATTGGTGATGCGTACGGACTAGTACTTGGCTGAATAATGTCTTTTTCTAACAAATCCTGCAAATGTTTCCGCACTTCCTGTAACCTATTCGGCGGAATGCGATGGAAGGTTTCTACCACGGGCACACCGTCATCAGGAATTTGATGTTTTACCCGAGTTGCATAGCCCACATCAAAATCTTCTAGCGCTAGAGTGTCAACGAACTCAAGAAGGAGCGACCGTAACTGTTCTTTCTCCTCATCGCTACACTCTGCGTTAGACAAGTCTATCTGTACGTTTTCTTTGTCCTTTTTTTCTTCTTTCTGGACAGAACTCACTACTATCTGAGCCTCTTCTTCTACAACCACTATCTCTTGGGCGACAATGTGCTCAACTGCATGAAGAGTGCCTATGGGAGTACTACCAGGAATGAACAAGTCTTCATCCAACAAGTTAACAATCGGCACCAGCCAACTCTGACCACTGACTAACGTCTGGGCGACTATGAATTTTGACACATGCTGAGTATGTAGTGGTTCTATCACAAACTCTGTCTGGGAATTTCCTTGCTTCCCCGAGCTAAGACGAACACTAGCAATAGACTTGGCAGGAACATGTACACCCTCCCTAGGAGTTCTCACAATCCTCAAACAACCTTTCTTTTCTTTTGTCAATTTCTGCAAGTTCAGCTCTGGTGAGTCCTTTAGCTGACTAATGACGTTCATCCCCAAAATTACATTTGTGCCCACACCATTATCTGGTCGAACAAGGATTCCAACATCTTTCAAAAGCTGGCTCCCCACTTTAATATCTTGAAGGGTTACCCCCAAATAAGGAATGGCAAGCCCATTTGCTCCCACCAGACTGATGAACCCACTATCTTCAACCAGTCTACTTCCATGTAAGTGGTCACGGTATATCGCCTCACTAATGATGGTCACCTGAGACCCGGTATCCCACAAAGCCTCATGACACACCCCTCCTAGCTCAACAACAACTACCGGTCTTCCTCCTACAGTTTTCTTATACAAAGTGGAGCCCTCATGCTTTTCGTCACCGCCAGCGCTATGGCTCTCTAGGCTGGCGGTTGTCCGTTTAACCCTTGACCTCCCTCACGAGCAATCTTTTTCGCTTTTGGGTTCTTGGAACAATGTCTTTGAAAATGCCCTACCTCCTTGCAGAACCAACAAATAGGCTTCCCCTCGGCTGTCCAACTATCCCTATGATTCATAGGTCCTACTTTTTCCTTTTTGTTATGAGGTTCTGAACCCTCCCTCTGATTGTGCTGTCTGTCCGGTCCGGTGTGAAACTTCTTAGACTCAAGTCTATTCAGTGTCTTTTCTATCTCAGCCAACTTCTTTTGAAGTGTTTCCTCGAGGTGGCTAAAGTCTATTTTCTGGTCTTGAACAGTAACTACCTGCGATTCAGCAGCCCGTTTCCTCGGAGCGCTCTGTTCCTCCTCCCACTCTATCGCCAACCTCCGAATTTCAGCAAAGTCGGTTAATCCTTGCCGCTTTCTGCGCTTGAGGTCAAGTACAAGACTCCTATCTCTCAGTCCTTCGATAAACTGCTCAACCAAAATCAATTCTGGACTTTGTTCATGCCCCTCCTCCAACTGTTTCTTGTTGAGGATACTAAACCTTTCTACTAAATCATTGCCAAAATCTCGTACCCTTTCCCTTGGACTTTGTTCTCTTTCAGTGAAAGCCCTCCACACCAAAGGTAGCGAACGGCGATCGCCAAAGGCACTGCGCAGTATATCAAACACATTCTCCACCGTCCGAACAGCTCTACCGCAACAGCGGACTTCTCGCTTTGCTGCTCCAGACAGCTGAGAAATGATAAACTGAACAGGGTCTTCTTCGCTCCTCAAGGCTGTAGCTACCTCTTCAATAAATACCTCTAATTCTGCTGCACTACCCTCCGAAAACTTAGAAATTTTCCTTTTTGGGGGAACAATCACTGAAATATGGGGCACCTGTTGTGGCGTTTGTCCTTTTCTCCCATCCCTATGTTTACGATTACGAGCAAACTCACTCAATCTGCCTATTTCCTGATCAATGGAAGAAATTTCTTGCTCCAAAGAGTCCATCATGAATGTTGCCTCAGCACGATTCATTTTTCACTTATTATCATACACAATAATAAATCAGACCAATACAAAACATCAAAATGTTCACATGACCCTCAAATAAACAATATATTCTTGTACTGTTGTTTTTTCTCTCTGAACTGTAAAAGTCATGCAATACCACAATTCAACAATACGAATGTTTTTGTTCAATCTGAAAAAATTGTTTGTTTTTCATCAAATAGGCTAAAAAAATATGATTGTTCCTTTCTAAAGTGTCACAACACTGTCACAAGATATCACACTTGTATCATATTTCATAGTTCCTTGGTACTGTCTGTAACTTCCATTCGACGACCTGGCTCCATCATTCTTCTTGTAGTCCGATGAGGAACGTTGCGCACCCCAGGTACAAATAGCAAAGGTCTGCTCTCCCCAGGCGAATTTCAGCGAAGGCACCCCGTTGCTACTCTGGTAGTATCAGGGAAGACCTGTCGGATAGTCGCTTCACTGCGCCAGGCTCCAACCACTCTGCCAGGGCTCAGTACAGGTTCTCCCTCATGCCAATGTCATCTCGTCTCGTCTTCTCCACACACCGCACAGTGGGCCACCTAACCCAACCCCAACTACCCTAAATCCTAACCTACCTACCTATAATATATAAATAACTTTCTTCAGATTCGAAACCCAACCTAATTCTATGGATGGTTCAAATCCCACTTGGATCTCACCAAGTCTTTTATCCTGTCGACGACGCCAAAAATGTACCAGAGTGATAGTGATAAACCAACTAAACAAACATCCTTACATGGTCTAGCTCACACACACTCATACTCATTTCAAGTTCAACCTCACTTCACGCACAAATACGCCCACACACCCACAAGAATTACGGAGAGATGTAAAGAATAAATAAATTTAAAAAAATGAATAAAATAACACTGAATTTAACTTTAAAATTAAATATTCTTCTTTATTTTCTCTCTTCCAGGGGCAAGAGGGTGGGGAGACTTGGATAATATTCAAACAATAGTCAATATACTTATAACACAAACTACTAAATAATATTAAATACCTAACGTCCTACTAAATAATAATCCTTAACTACGTCCAACTATACTCCTAAAACTGATAAACTAAACCCCTAAGAATGCCCAAATACCCTCTACAAATAATAATAAATAAACAACCCCTTACGAATGATAATGATCAACAATGATAAATAAGAAACAAACCCCTAGGCTATGAGTGATAATAATCAAAAATGATAAGTAAGAAACAACCCCCTATGAATGATAATAACCAACAATGATAAATAAGAAACCACCCCTATGAATGAATGACCCACTGTGCAGCGGGTTTCCGCCTCTGCAACAGCAACATACAAAATCCATAAATAACTACTTCAACTTCCACTAATAATAATAATAACCGCAATTTAAAATAAAGCATTTTAAATTTACAACAAGAATATTATAAAATATTAAAAGACATCTTTAAGATAAACACAAAATATATACTTGACAATATTCTTCAATTTACAACAATAGCAAAGCCACCATTAAAATAAACCTTGCACCGGTTACATTATCCTTCATTATCACTGATAAATCAACCCCATCCGATACTAAAACATCATTATAATTGAAAAAGAAACCTTTATTTAATTTTTTTACACTATTATTGATGCTTAAATATTAATATCAAACTGTTCACTTACAGTCTTCAGAAGACGATTTTTTCCAAACGTGCCTTCCCAAGCAAAAAAATGGCGGAAACGGCTTAACGGAAAACAATCATCCCGGACCCAAAATTCTAAAATCTAAAAAAAAAAAATACATTTCCAATTACTCAAAACACAAAATAAAGATAAAAAAATATAAACATATTTTTAATATATTATTTATAAATATAACATAATAAAACATTTTTTCTTCTATCCTAAGCCCGAAATAACCATTGCCAAGGGACACAACTACAGAATTTCCATCCTGCAATTAAAAAATATATTGCCTCCCTTATTATTTTATCTTCTAAAAAAAAATCGTTCTCCCACACTTGTGATATACATGTACAAAATAACAACTCTCTCTCTCTCTCTCTCTCTCTCTCTCTCTCTCTCTCTCTCTCTCTCTTGTTGGAATCCAGTCTTGCATGTTGTAGGCTTTAGATGTTGTGCATTTGATTCCCATGGTCATGTGAAATAATTGTGTTGAATAATGAAGCTACACTTTTCTGTTCATTTTATTTTTGTGTGTGTACATTTTTTTAATATTACAAGAAAAATTATCTGTTCAATTTGTTATTCGCCTATAATATATGCGTTAATATTTTTTAAAAATCTAAATTAAAGACAATAAGTAAGTAAAACACGATTTCATTTTTTAAAAAAAAAACAACACAAACCAATGGAAGTTCAGCCATTGTCCTGACCAATTAGGGCTTAGGATAGACCTAAATTTTGTAATGGTGATTCTGAATACGCAATTTTCATTTGGATAAAGACGAATATAAAAACTGCATTTTCTCATAGAGAAATTGATTCACTTTTTTCGGTTTTCTCAACAAAAACAAACCAACATTAAATCTAATCAACAGGCTATGTTGCTAGTGGGCTGTCACGGGATATCATAGCTAGTTGTGATACCCTAAACAATTTTTGACACAAGCGTCATCAGTGAAACAAAATTTATGAAATAAGACAACTGAATCATACCTAGGCTATTTGTCTGTTTCTCACGTCAGTCTGGGGGTGTCGGATAGCGCAGTTGTTGGAGCACTCGCTACTGTGTCGCAAGTTAAGCACCGTCCAGTGCGGTTAGCATTAGGATCGGTGACCGCAAACCGTGAAGCGACAAATAACAACGCCCCCAGTTGACTCAACTGTGACTGAGTACCTACTCTCTTAAGGGTGGGGAAGGTAAAGCAGCGAGGGAGAGAGATGGGCATCACCCTCATTACGCTGGCCCAAGCTAGATAAGTGTGATCTCCAACATCACCCTCCCCTACGGCCACAAGGCTATGGGACCACCTACCTTTTACCTTACCACGTCAGTCTGTGAAACTCCTGGGAGAAAAAAAGTTTCACGAGCAAACAGTACATAGCAGCATAGATCACACAACCTACCCTCCCTGCCTTCTAAAGTAAGGGCCTGCGCCCTTCTTAGTCAATCAGTATATGGCGCAAGCCACTGATACTAGGATTGTGTTAGGAGTATACTCAGCAGGTTCAGATAACCCTCTGTTTGTGTTATAAGAGACACTGAAGGGTCAATGTGCAATAACAGACTGTATCTACCCCGGATGTTGTGAAAGTTACTCCCCTTCCCTTATAGTTATTAGTAATTTCCCTCCGGTAGTTGTGAATGCCTAATTATAGCGAGTTACAAAGATAATTATCAGCAACGCTGAGTTACAATTCGTAGCCGATCCTGACCAATGGACGGCGCAGACCTCAACAGGCTCGGAAACTTTGTGTTTCACACTGAGTATCAGAAAGTGCTGAAGTTCCGCTTTTCAAGCCTAGCTATTCAATTGTCTCCCTTGGGAAAGTGTGTTTTTCCAAATCTAGGCCTATAGGATCTGGTACCCCTGTGTCTTGAATGTTTTCCAACTGCACTTAGTGATTTTACTTAGTTGAATAATTGTATTTTTGCCGTTGTTTTGACACCTTTTGGATCAATAAAATGGATGCGTTTTTTTGTCTAAGTTTGTGTTGAGAGTTACATCATGAGCGTGAATGCAACACACATACACACGCACACATACGCACACACTCTCTCTCTCATTCTTACCCCTTCTCTCCCCCTCCCCCTCCCCAAACACACACATGTTACACGGCAATGGTCGATTCAGGCCCGATCCTTAAATCTTGGGTAACTAGAATTTTTGTCCACTCAGTAGCACCCGTAGAGGTACCGGGGGTTTCTGAATAAATAGTCTCCCCACTTTGTGGAAGTTTGGTGCTTTAAATTCCCACTGTTGCTGTCATTCTCCGTTGTTCTTTCTCGTTCTTACTGTGCTCTAAGGCCTCCATAACAGCGCCTTCGGGAACTGGTTCACAAAAACAATCGGTGTGCGTCAAGGATGCCTACTCTCTGCAACAATCTTCAACATCTTCCTATAGCGCATCGTGTCAGATCACGAAAACATAGAAATCAAAGTCCAAGATCTATCCCTCAACACAGTGCATAGCTTCAAATATTTAGGAGCCAAAGTATCAGACAATGGGTTCCGACAGGAAGTCCTCTCGGATCGCACAAACAACAGCTACTCTGACAAGGTTGAAGCACATTTGGAAAGACAGGACCATCAAGCTACATTCCAAGGTAAGGCTGCTGCGCTCCCTTGTCATCTCCATCTTCTTTTTTTTTAATACGCTTGCAAAACATGGTCCCTCACAGCAGATCTACAACGAAGAATACAAAGCATGGAGATGAGATGCTATAGAAGACCTCTGGGCATTTCCTATACCAAGCACATCACCAACAACGAAGTCCGACAGATCATCACACAAGCCATTGTACAACACGATGGCATGCTCACAGTGGTGAAGAAACGGAAACTCCGGTGGTGTGGCCACTTCACCAGAGCATCAAGCCTTGTAAAGACCACCCTGCAAGGCACGGAGCAAGAAAGCAAAAGAAGAGGGAGACAGAAAAAGAGGTGGGAGGACAACATTCGAGAATGGACTGGTTTGACACTGAACGAAGCCATGAGGGTTGCTGAGAACAGAGAAAGATGGAGTGCGCAGGTTAAACAATCATCTGTGGTGCCCAACGACCTTTGAGTTACGGGATAGGTTAAGATAGGATAGGATAGGATAGGGTAGGATAGGATAGTGTTATTTTAGCAGATCTTATATACGGATCAGGGGTCCTGATTTGGCTCTTTGCAGTCCGCTAGACCCTATAAACAATGACTAACTAACTACATTCACTCAGTAACAAGGCAGGAGTCGTCTTTGTAAATTTTTTCAGCGTTATTCTGCAGAAGACGCAAACAGCATGAACAACTGCATAGAAAATCTCTTTCCGAATGCCAGTAACATAATTTGTCATATCTATATAGTTACACAGAATCTGAGGTTGTAACATTTACCTTTTTTACCACCGAACAAGCTCATACAGCTGTTGGATACATACGCTATATTAAATTGTCCATAATAGAAAAATAAATAAATAACAAACAGTGGACCTGACAAGTCTTCTTCGCTTCTTCATCTTCTTCCTATACGTGTTTAATCCCCGTGCAAGGCAAAATTTCAACCTTCCACGGGCCGCGTAACAACAAGAACAACAACAAACCCGATGTAAGGCATTCAAATCTGTTTCCAGATACTCACACACGTAGGCTAACTGAAAAATAAGCATTTTTGCAAGTGTTAATTATTTGGGCGATGGTGTAACTCAGTTTTATCATAACTAAGCAAAAAATGTAACCAAAAACAAAAAATTTAATAACAACCCCCCTCCCCCACCCCCAACACCCCCCCAAAAATAAAAGCCGACTACGCCAAGTTTTAGATACAGCGCAAAACGTGTTTAGAAAATGAGGAGGCGCAATGACCCTGACCTTTAAAGTACACATATTAATTATCTAACATACTTATATAAATATATGATGTCACAAGAGCCAGGCTACTAAAATAGATAATGTTCCTAGGACGTTTGGTCAAAATTCGTTCAGTACGTGGCTCTTGAAATATATGGAGTCGGAGACGCACGTTACGGACAGCTCTGATTCGCCATAACTATTTTAAAGAAAGAAAACAAGCACACACACACACCCACAGCCGAGGTTACACAGTATTATTGTGACTTTCCCGAAACGCCACCTACGTTGTGCTGACAATGGGTCATATTTCGTCCCCATTTTAAAGTACTTTGCAGTGTTCGAACCCTAACCCAAACCCTAACTCTAACCCTAACCCAGCCCTAACTTTAACGGATCATTGTTCTGACGTCAAAACAAGTAGGCATATCAATACAAGTTATGTAGATTTTCACTGTTTTGTCCAGATAGCCTAATACTGTATAAACAAGGACACACACACACACACACACGCAGCACCACCTCCACTTAATATAATAATAATGGACATTTATATAGAGCTATTACTTGTCTTTTTATAGACAAGCGCATAGCGCTATAGCCTACATGAAAAGAAAGAAACAAACATGGAACAACTTACAATATTGCATTGGAAATTATAGGATAGTAGAGTTTGAAGAGGTGAGATTTTAGAGCTTGCTTGAATGAGGGTGTGGTCTGCTTGTGTCTGATGTTGGCTGGAAGAGTGTTCCGTTGCCTGGGTGCACAATAGGTGAATGCCCGTTCTCCGTACATTTTGGTGTTAGTTTTTTGCATGCAGAGTGTGCGAGAGTCAGAAGACAGACAGCAGATCTGACAGATATGAAGGGCAGGTTCCAGAGAAGAAATTGTGGCACAGTACGGACAGTTTGTATTTAATGCGGGCCTCTATGGGTAGCCAATAGTGGGGCCGGGTAGCTCAGTTGGTAAGAGCGTCTTGCTAGTAACCGAAAGGTCGCTGGTTCGAATCCCGGATTGGTCAACGTGTGATCATATTATTTTCCCCTTTACCAACAACTGGCCCGCTGGTGTCAGTATAAATCGGTCCAGTAGTCCCCAATATGCGAAAGTGTCGTGTGACTATAATCTACAAACAACAACGGTAGCCAATTCTTACGGAGAAGTGGAGTGACGTGATCGCGCATTTTTTGCCCTGAAGAACTTACCACAACAACAAACTCAACTTGTCACAACGGAATAAAATTGCATTGGCATTGAATTGAACAACTACAACAAAAACACAATAACAGCAACAACAATTTACACTCACTTGCTCATTTACAGACCTCCAGGTGGACCTGTTTGTTCCGATTTGAAACTGGCCACGGTTTACGGGTTCTGTAACTATGCCTATATAGGATCGTGAAACATTTTAAATGCATTGTTACACTACAATATACTAGACAGATATACTAAATTAATGGGCACAGCAGCTGATAGAGTGCACGCTGCAAAGATTGACCAGCCATTAAGTTGACCCCTGCCGAAAGGCCTAGCCTTCGATTCTTTAGTATAACCCGTGGTGACGTGTAAATCGGTCCCACAGCGCGCCAATCCAAATTGGTATACAGTACTGTAATACCAATTAGAGCGTTCGATCATAGTCGTCTTATTTTTATATGTAGTATAAAATAGGAATTCCTTAAGCCAATAGTTGAGTTATTTTGTAGAGGAAATTTGTGATTAATATAAAACAGGTTTTGGAAAAAAATGTTACATTTAATATTTCGCCCCGGGAACCGGGTTGCCACTCTTTAGGAAAAGAGGAGCGCTAACTCTAGGCACCCACGTTTTGCGTGCATGTGGTTTGTAAATCGAGGCCGGTAATAGGTGATCTGCGACAAATTCCGTCCAAATTTACGTGTTCTTTTCTCGCCATATGACTGTGATTGAGTACACCAGCAAAATGATGAATTCTGCAGAGTACGTATTTATTTTCTCTTAACTGTATTTACGATAGCTTAATGTTTTCTCCAAATACATATCGTACATGATCTAGTAAATGGTCTACAGGAGGTACTAAATAAGTCACGTTGCACAGTTCAGTTAACTTCCTAAACGAAGCTAGTAAGTTCACAAATTATAATATTGTACTGGTTTCTAACTTATTTACTTGTCATTTGTAAGTTGAACTGTTCTTCTGCAAAATCTCTTGTATTTTTAGGGGGGCGAACTGTACTCTAAATTCTAATAATACTATGAATCGATTTATGCGTGTAACATACGTTCAGTGTTGTATGACACACACCGCCACACTTACCAACTAAGATTAATTCTTTGTTCAAGGTGTAGCGATTACTTACCACTCTTTTCTGAACTGCACCAAAATAAAAAGCATGGGAAGTAAGCAAGGACTAAAATAACAGTGAATAGATCTGACCTATACTATAGTATAGGCCTATTTCAGTATTTGTGAATCTAATTTAACCCTTTCGCTGCCATGGGAAACTTGCCCATTTGCCAGGCAAATTTGGTTCATGGGAGAAAAAAAACTGCACCCCCCAAAAAAAAATTTATCAAGCGTTAACAGCATTAGAAATATTTGGGTAATTGCGCTAATGCTTAGTTAATAATACATTGGTGAAAGTTATTCTATATAAATGTGCTATTTGGGGAAAGAAAATTATTTATTTTTTGTTTTTACTCGTTTATAAAATTATTTGCCTATAATCAGTGTTTCCCAAAACGCACATGTGTGCGTCAGAGACGCACAAAAACTGAAAAAGGACGCATGAAAAAAAAAGATGCGTCACAAGGGACGCAACGTTTTTTAAAATTTTTTTTTACTGCCGTTATGTATCCTGGCACCTCTGTATGGCATACGAACAGCGTCAAACGCGCGATGAAAAGTAGCGATGCTTTGCATCGATACTATTCTCATTAGGATCCATCCGTTTAGGAAAGTATCGCTACTTTTCTCAAAAGGATCGCACATTTTCTCAAATGGAATGCAAATTGCGAAAGTATCGATGCTTTCTGAAAAGTATCGATGCAAAGCATCGCTACTTTTTAAAAAGTATCGATACTTTGCATCGATACTTTAGCTCGAGCAGTTTCATCGCGCAGTTCCGAAGTTTACCGAGGCGAAACACGCTGTTTCTGCAAAACTGAAATCGGTCAAGCTAATGAAATGATATACATGTATTATGTAACATTCCGCAGTTCCAATTGTCCTTTGCAGAGCAAATTAATTAATAAATATAACAGGTCTCTCTTCAAGTTCTCTCATTCGATCGTCGATAATTTCGACCGCATCCATCTTCCCGTCTCAAGTAACGCAAAACGAAAGGAAAGCAAGCAGATTGGCGCGATTGCCTGTTTTGTGTTCCGCTTTAGTTCCGATCAAACTTTTGGAAAATTTGTATACTGTGTATTCGGAAGAACTCGGAAATGCGCGATGAAAAGGATCGATCCTTTCGTAACGGAGCGATGCAAAGTAGCGATACTTTTAAAAAAGTATCGATGCAAAGCATCGCTACGTTTCATCGCGCGTTTGACCCTGTTTGTACGCCATACCTCTGAGCTATCGTGCGCCCGAGCCGAGTAAGCGCGGTGATCTCCCCTACCCACTGACCGCGCTGACACGCATGCGCAGACTTTTTGTTTGCTTCCGAAAAGCTGAAACATGTCGCTCGACACATGGCTACGGAAAACGATAACCTGCAGAAATGCGGAAGACGATGCAATCGTTGAATGGTGAATCATCATTTTCAGTTCTCCCTAGACTAGGCAATGATGATCTTGTCTGTAGTAATACGCAGTTGAACAGATTTTTTGGTCTATTTTTTTTTTCTTCTGTCATCGACTTAGTCCCCTCTAACACTAACTGCTTTTACAGAGACAATTTGTCAGTACATGCAGATTGATGTGTGTAAATTGTCGTATGACCATTTCATGTTTGTTCTATGGTAATTTTATGTAATTTTAAGGTTCCTCTAGTCAATGATGGATTCCTTTGTAACATTTATCAGAACAGTATTCCTTTTGTTGTGTTGCTTGTTTTATGGCTATTCATAATTTTCATGTAGTTGCATTGAAAACTAAGCTTTGTTTGACTTTAAGGCGTATTTGTGTGTCCGTGATGTTGGTAATCAAAATCAAGGTAAATGTAGGAATTGTAAGGGGACTCTCAAATTTTGTAAGGGGACTCTTGAAATTTTGCACCAGAGAGTCCCAGGACTCTCTGGAAAAAAAGCTGTGGGAAACACTGATAATACAAAGTGCGTCTTAGCATCCAAAAAGCGACAAAATCATCAAAATACAATGTTGGTCGTCTAAAGGAAGAAGAAGATTTCATAATTTTAGTCAAAATAAGAGATAATGAAAAAGCGAGAGGATGGCAATCATATCGTATTTGTTTTATTTTTTTATGTTCTTTGTTCACAAGATAATGAGAAAAAGAGAAGGAGGCAGTCACATCATATTTGTTGTATTTTTTTATGTGTGTAACTGTAAGTGCGAGATAGCCTTCATTTTATCTGTTCCCTGTTTGGCGCACAGATCAGATTGCGGGCTTGTGGGTGGGGTGGGTTCAGGGAGTGGGTCACCACCCGCCAACTAAAAGGGTTATCATACATAACTTATGAATGCTAAACAGCCAATGTTCTGAGCTTTCCAATGGTGTGTATTTGTTTAGCTGATTGTTTAACTGTACCAAGAAATAAACATTGCAAGGATGCTTGATGAGATCAATAAGTAATAGCTGTTATAGCACATAATTCATTGGCATTTTTTGTCACGGTAGTGTATGACGGTATATAAATGCAGTCAAAGGGTTAACTTGTTTCTTTCCAAGTAAGTTCCGCAATACTGCTTTCTCCTGCCCAATAACACAAGAAAAATTGGCAGCATTGCTTTAATTTAGTTTAAAAAAAAAAAAAAAGCTACATATTAATTATTATTATAATTTCTTGCTTGATTTTCATTCTTTTTTTGCTATGTTGTGCAAAGACTTGAGTGTGTTTCCTAATTGTTTACAAGTAAATATATGTTTGGGACACTATTGCAGGGTTGCCAACCACTACGGAATTTCCGTAGTTTACTCCGGAAATGAATACGCGGCTACAAAGCTACGCAAATTGAAAATTTACTACGGAAAGTCAATTTTCGACGATAGTATTACAGTTTTAACGAGCTTTATTGAGCGCCTGTGCCTCCCGTAGCATCTCAAGGTCACTGTCATTCGGTTTACGTGCACGGTGTAATAGATCACGCTCCTATTGCATGTTAGGAAATTCGACCAATCACAGTGAAGTGGATTTGCAAACGGCCAATCGGTGCACAAAACCTCGACCTTTCTGTGACACTTTCGTTTCCGGGTCACGTTCTACAGCGCGAGAAGAAAAGTTTGTGTGCTGCGTATTTTGAATCCATGATGCCAAAAAGAAAGAAAACTAACGATGAAAGCCCAGAAAAAAAGAAGAGGACAGCAAATCAAGAGTACAGGAAAGAGTATTCTGAAAAATTTCCGTGCATCACTGCGTCATCGAGATCACACGATGTGACGCGACACGTGAATGGCAACCGTCACAAAAGTCGTTGCCCTGGGCTGGCGTGCATGAACGAACTTAAAGCCGACTTAGACTTAAGTAGCATGTTTCAGTGAAGCGTTAAGTCTAAGTCGGCTTTTAGATCCAGAAAAGTTAGTCCCTGTTCAGTCGGTAGCCACCTTCTTCAAGCCCGATATGGATCTCTCAATAATTCCTGCGGAAACTCTCTTCACAACCTTCGTTGCAGACTGTGTATACATGCATGTCTTCGTTTTAAAAAAATGCGAGGACGTATGGCTACGGAAAATGTCATAAAACTACTGAAAAGTGACATTCAGAAATTTTACTACTGAAAACTGTTTTGGGGGTTGGCAACTCTGATATATTGTATTGAGCTGTTGTTCCGTTTATAACTTCCCGTTTCCCTTAGAATACATGGTTGAAAATGCCAGAGATTGAATAGTATGATACACTCCTCATTACTTTCACTACTTCCAAGCACATATTCAATTATGATATTCTGATTCATAATCTGAACTATGAATATATATTCATCACTTTCACACTTTTTCCTTCTTGCTAAGTTATAGTACTAAGGGTACATGAACAGCATGGATGAATGTAATGTATAGAATACAAAGGAAGCATGCCTTTACACTTCACAAGCGCTCCTTCAAAGTTGTTATTGTGAACTTATATTATAATTGATTTAATTCAATAATTTTGTATAGATAATTTATAAATTATTTTGAATTATTGGGGCTCTTTCGCAGTGTATCTATAGCCATTTGCATGTGTAAATTCATCTCGGTCCTTGAAGTTAGGATTATATTCCTCAAGAATGGCCTGTTGGCATCACAGTAACACACTGCTCTCCAATACTGAAGATGCTAGTACGAAATGAATGGTCATGGATATGATTCTTGGAGGAGGTGAAATAATGAACTTACTTCTAAGGTGTGACTTATGACTATGAGGCTTATCATGTCACTAGACTCCTTCTGATGAGAGTTTAAACCGAGGTCTAGTATGTGTACTCGTGCATTCCACTGTACAGACCTTGAAGGTCCTGACGCTCATGTCCTAGACAGGTGAGTGCCAAAAGCACCAAAACACCCAGCATGCACTAGTATAGGTCCGGTACTTCCCCTTCCCCTGGACCCTCACCCCTCTGTCCTAGGTGGGGCTGCTCTCGAGGCTGCTGTGCTTTCAGTACTGAGTAGGCAGCCCACATGATTTTGTGAACATGGGTGATGAATTTTTTTTTAAAAAGGCGATTAGGAAATGTGCTGTACATAACGGGAAAGAAATACATGTTTTAAAAGAGTTTTGCTTTAGTTAAGACTCGGTGCATGAATAAGCCATTTTGTAGTTGGTATGCAATAAATTATTGGGTTTATGAGCATGCATTATAATTTTTAATTTTGCAGATGCGCACCGACGAACACCGGTTACAGCCCAGCCTGGAGGATGATAGAAACAAGCTGCAGCCCAGACTGGAAAATGATAGCAGACCTGTCGGCGCCTCATTGCAAAATGAAGAGAAAATCATCAAGTGAGGCATCACGGAGCTACAACAGGGAACCACAGCAATCTCCTTATGATGGTCTCTCCAGTAATTATGGAACATCGCCCTATAGCAACAGCTCAGAAGCTTCCAGCTATAGTTTCACACACGCAGCAGTCCCTAGAAGTGAACAGTTAAGCAACACCAACAGTTCTCCAGAAACTGTTTCAACTCCAACATCAGATTGGCAGACTGAATGGTAAACATCGTACCAATTTCATGTTGCGCTGTTCACTGAGTCAGTTATAAATTCTGGTCACAGGCGCAGTTCATATGTTTTACCTGTTGTTAAATTCTTGCAAGGTCCGTATCCCAGAGATAACTGATTTGTACATTTAGAAAGATTCTAAAGTATTGTTCTACTGTACACATTAGACAATATGTGGGAGCATCCATTACATGAACTGTTCTGCCAAATTAGTATAGTGTATATATTTAAAGAAAATTATTGACCTTTATTAAAGTAATGAAAATACATACATTATATTTCTGTTTGTTTTGCACAGGGAACTGCCATCGGAAGATGAAGATACAGACATTTCCAAAGTGGTCAGATGGAATGCCAATGGCTGCATCATGCTGAATGAGCATGAATCTACAGAGCCTCCAGTTGAAATGGATGACTCTTTAGATACACATTGGGAAAGTTGGACTCCAGATAATTTGTTGTTTCCTATTTTCAAGAGTTCTGATGCTAACAGTGTCACACCTGTCGAAATGGACATTACTGACTTACAAAGGCCTGTCCTTGGACTGGAGAGTAGAAGTAATCAGCTCTCAAGTAGTCCTCCAAAAACTGAATCATCTTCAACATTTGAAGTACAGGATGATGGGGATGGGTAAGTTTCATACCCACGTTTGAATCAATGAATGAAAATGTATTAAGAGCATAAACATTTCCACACAAAATGCATAATCACAGCTCTGAATAATAAAACGTAATAACTTTATTAACAGAGACTGAAGTAAAATTCTGGACATTGTAAATGCAGTAAGTCACTGTAAAAGATACAATGTCCATCAGTTTCTAGTTTAACTCTTTAATTGTCCGAGTGAATGGTATGCTGATATGAGTGTTGAATTGCATTAAAAAAGTGGACATGTAATCATCGCATGCATCCATTTCTTTGGTTTGAATTTTAATCCTTTGTAGTTATTACGTAATATTTATTATTATTTAGTTAAAGAGAGAATAAATCCAAGTTTAGTTTTTCGACTCGCATGCATAGCAATGTCCGTCTTTGTGCTCATGCCAACCAAAATAATTTCAGATTTGTACAAATCTGTGCAAGATGAGTCCTAAATAGTCCAAAAAGGACATTTGAAAGAAATGTTCGTCACGCTGTCCAATGTCTGTCTTTGCAAAGCTTAAAAGTGGATTAATATATCAGAAACTATTTCAACTATCACAGCCAAACTTGGTAAAATGGTGTATACTTACGAGACCTGATAAATAATCAGTGAATGAATTACTTCACTTCAAGGTTAAGGTCACAAGGTTAACAAATGTTTGTCAAAAAATGACAGTTTTTTAAAACAAAATTTCACTTTTTTTTCTAGGTTATTAATATTGAACAAGTTATGATTCTTTGATGCATAATAAATATCAATGAGACACACATACTATACAGGTTTGGTCAACCTTATTCCAAGGTCAAGGTCACTGGAGTAGATAATTTGAAGTGACTTTGACCTAAATTATGAGAGATATAAAAAGTCCACACTTTTAGTATTTAGGGATTATAGATTGATTTTTCATATATGTTCCATTTTTGAGTTGATCTTGAAGGTCAGTCATTTTTGACCTTACAAACACATAAAAAAGAGTAGGTCATCATACCGTGGAATGGTTGTTTATTTAACCCATAGTATGCAACACCATTGGGTTATTTGATCAGACATGCATGAGAGGTCACGTGAGGGTCAAGGTCATCCCAAGGTCACTTTTTTGGGGCAGGATACAACTCTTGCTGTAGTTTATTTGATAGTACATGGGTATATTAATTTGGAGCAGGAATTAAAGAACATCTCAAGGTCAAGAGCATAGAAAGATCACAGTCAATATTAACATTTTAATGCCACCATTTTGTTTTTTCTGGGCACTCATTTTCATATTATTCATAATATTGAGAGTTCTATAAGGAACATGCAAGTCATATATTATTTAACCCATGATCAACTCAAAAATGGAACATATATGAAAAATCAATCTTTGCCCTTCTAGTTTGCAAATAGAATATATCACTACCTGACTTTGTTGTTTTGTTCAGGGGATTACTAGATCCTGATCTCTTGGATTTTAAGGGACTTGAGGAGGTGCTTGACAGTACAGATACCGCAATCTTTGGCTTAGACATATTCAACCTGCCTTCTAATTTCCTGGATGGATTTTTGAATACTGTGGATACAGGTAAAAGGCATGCTTTAGGAGAACCATGAGTGTGTCTGGCAATTATTAACATAACTATATGTTCTGTTGTGGCTTATACTGCAGTTTCTGTGTACTAATTCATTTGAAAATGGCTGTGCATGTTTGACTCCCATGCATAGTAATGTGAGTGAATCTATGTACTCGCCACCACCCCCTCCCCCCAAAAAAATTTGGACCAGTAGATACAAGCTGTCTAGTACCCATACATGCAATTGGTGCAGAGATTCAAAACTGAAAAATGATAGTGTGTACCCTGATTGTGAAGTCATGCATGTGTGCTGCAAGTTGTCTTTGCACACAATGTCATTGTCATAGGATGTATGCCTAGATGATAGATCCAGCAACTATTGAACAGGCTGGTCACCATGCTAGTTGTTGACAGTACCAATGTCAATTTTTTTTAATAGAAAAATTGAGTAGCTCATGAGTAAATTGTTTATAGTGCTCATGGCTACTGTTTAGTATTAAAATCTGTTTGAGTGACAGGTGTCTTTATTTTTCTTCACTGTTTGTTTCTCCATGGCTGTCCCAATTGTGATTGAACATTCATTCTTTTGGTCATTTTTCAGATTATGGGGATGAAGGTCAGATAGATGGAGAAGCACCTGCTTGTATTCCTTTACATATAGCGCTGCGTGACCATGATTACTGTACACCTGTCAATGTATCTGTAGGCCTTTCTGACAACTTAAATGACAGCACGCAGCTGTTTGATGACGTTGGCTTGGATGACATGTGGATCATGGCAACCAGCCCTTGTACTGACAATTTGGCTCCAAACCAAAGTCCTTCCCCGTGCAAAAGTAAACTGGTGAGCTTGATCAGTGGTCTATCAGTTGTATCTCACGTGGTCCCAAGCCAAAGTCCGTCCCAAAGCAAAAACAAACTGGTGAGCTTGCTCAGTGGCCTTCCTGTCGATGCATCTGTAAGCCCTTACAGTGACCGTTTGGTCCCAATCCACAATCCGTCCCAGAGCAAAAAGAAACTGGTAAGCTTGCAAACTGGCGATACCCACATAGTTCCCAAGCCTCTGCGGTACAGGAGCCCTAGTTCACCAACAGATAATTTACACTTAACTTTAGCAGCATTGTGGCCGGAGGAAGAAGACTCGGACCTTTGTGGTCTGTCATCGAGCTTGAACGAATCAAATTCATTTAAAACAGGCTCTCACGAAAGTACTATTTGCAAGCAGTTACATGGAAGTGCTAGTCACCCGTTGGGTAAACAAATCTCATGTGAAAGTTCTTGGTCTGTATCAAACATTTCTGAAAGTAATAATAACTATTTGTCATCTAGAAAGAGAAACAGCTCCAGAGCCAGCTGGTCATCAGTATTAGACTTGCCTAACCGTACTACCAGTGGTGTGTCTTGGAAACGGAAACACAACTCTGGTCTCATTAGTAGCGGTCAGCCACCAAGTAAAAGGACTTTGTCTGTGTCAAGTTTTTTTGGAAGCACTGATGAGTGTGTGTCATCTAGAAATGCAAAGAGCTCAGGCGCTGGCTCATCATCATCAAATTTGCCTGAAAGCACACCTAGAAGTGTGTTGTCAAAACTGAAGCACAATTCAAGCCTCACTAGTACTAGTAGCTGTCAGCCGTTAAGTAAAAGGACTTCATCTGTGTCAAGCCTTTTTGGAAGCATTACTAACTGTGTGTCATCTAGAAACGCAAAGAGCTCATGTGATGGCTCATCAGTATTGAACTTACATGAAAGTGAAAGCAGCAGTGTGACTTCAAAATGGAGCAACAGCTCTAGTCTCCCTTTTAGTGATCATGCAGTTTCTCTTACTAGAAAATACTCAAATGAGATCTCTGTGCCTCGCCAAGATTCTAGTCCAGCCAGTGTTCCTCCCAAAAAGGCCAGGATGATCACCGTCACGTCTGCATGCAGCAGTGCAGCTACCTCATCCTCATCACAGAACAGCGGACGTCGCCCTTATGTAAGGAAAGGATCAGCTGCAGATTCATTACAGCAGAGGACTCCACAACACCGCCACCCAGGGAGAACAAATGCTACATGTCCCTCGGTGCTGGCAGCAAGGGGGAAAAAGTGGTAAGCTATATGGGTGTGTGTGTACACATGCGTATTGTTGAGAGTGTGTGTGTGTATTATTATGGGTAAGTGGGATTGTGATTTAATAGAATTTTCTTTGTAAATGCTTATCTGTTTCGGCAGCACTATCAATTACTCGTACATATTTGTTTATTTATTACTTTCATTCCTTTGAAGCGGAAATGAATTGTGAGCACATTTGATGCTAGTGGTTATCTCCCTTTTCCTCTCTTCTCTCCCTTCTTGAACAGCTGTACTCTCAGTGCTGCTTTTTTGTGCAGGACGAATTTGAACAGCACAGAACAAGCACAGATGATTACTCAGATCAAGGACATTATGTCCCAGATGGGTGTCCGAGAAAGATTGGAAGCTGTTGAGATTATCAACGGTAAAAGATCCTCTTCCAACAACTTCACAGTTTCATTTGGTAAGTGGCCTATCATGCGTGTGATGTGGAAACATGGCAGAGAGGTGCAAGAGAGTAAAACTTCAAGCTTTCTGCTTTGGCATAGCCATAATGTTTCTTCTGAAGAGTAGTTGTTCTTTAGTTTTGGAGTAGCCTAACCCAGGACAGAACACACTTCATCCACCCAACAGGTACAGATAAATGTTACTGAATACGAATGACACTTTCATGCATTACATACAAGATGATGGACCATTTTTTGATCTATGCTAGTTAAGCACCCTCACATCCCACTTTCAGGTGACTTTTGACTGTCAATGCAGTCTTCAAAACCAAATCATATGGAAATTGATAGGATAGAGCAATCTCCAACCTCCATTTTGCGGATGACATTGATCGATTGGCTGGAGAGGAACAAGAACTTGAACAGCTGGTGCAGAGGCTTGACACCACCTCCAGAGCCTTTGGAATGGAAATAAGTGCAGAAAAGACCAAAATGATGACCAACAACACCAATGGCATTAACACAGACATCAAAGTCCAAGGCCAATCCCTTAACACGGGGTGCATCGGCTCAAATATTTTGGAGCAATGGTATCAGGCAATGGGTCCCAACAGGAAATCCTCTTCAGGATAGCACAAACAACTGCTGCCCTGACAAGGTTGAAGCCCATCTCCTGCTTTCTATACTCTCGAAACATGGACCATCACAGAAGACCTACAACGAAGAATATAAAGCATGGAGATGAGGTGCCACAGTAGACTTCTGGGCATTTCCTATACCCAGGGTATCATCAACAATGAAGTCCAACAGAGCATCACAAAAGCCATTGGACAACATGATGACATGGTCAAGAAACAGAAACTCCGATGGTGTGGCCATATGTCACCAGAGCAACAGGGCTGGCGTGCATGAACGAACTTAAAAGCCGACTTAGACTTAAGTAGCATGTTTTAGTGAAGCGTTAAGTCTAAGTCGGCTTTTAAGTTCGTTCATGCATGCCAGCCCAGGCCTTGCAAAAACCATCCTGCAAGGAGCAGAAGAAAATGGAGACAGAAAAAGTGGTGGGAGGACAACATTCGAAAATGGACTGGCTTGACACTAAGCGCAGCCATGAAGGTTGCTGAGGACAGAGAAAGATGCAGTACGCTGGTTAAACGAACATCTGTGGTGCCCCAATTACTTTCGAGTTACATGGTTGGATAGGATAGGTAATGTCTCAGGCAAACTGCACCTATAGCCTCTACTTGCTAATACTAGTAAAATTCTGGTAGTTTTGCATGAACCTGAGCTTGTGGCAGCAGGTTTATTGTATTGTGGAAAGGAGTTGCTGAATCTTTGTCTAGTTTCCTGTAGGAGATTTCCTTCATTGCAATTTGCATTTCAAAGTTTGCCTTTCAGACCTTTCCCATGGTCTTTGAGGTGAATAATGGATGCTACATAAACGCCAATCCAAGACAATTGGTACAGCCTTCTGCTGTAAGCTGTATAGTTGTCTTTGCTGGCTACACTAGATTGCTTATGGATTTGTGTGTATGCTTTGTTGCCTATAGGATTTTGGTTTCCCTCGTTGGTTACATTTGCTGTTTTTACTTCTTGTTTAAAAATGTTATGTTAGTTTCACAGTTGAATTTTTATTTTAGTTTTTTTTAAATTTTTATTGTGAATGTTGTGGTTGTGTGGTTTATTTTGCCTATTTTTGTTTGGTGTTTGTGGAATTGTCTCTTGTGCCTGTTTTTGTCATAAATTATGGTTAAATTACCTTTGTCTCAACTGTTTTTATTTTGAACTTTGATGTTGCTGTTGTTTGTTGTAGTAGTAGTATCATGTGTTAAAATGGTTCACATTCTTTAAGATGGTTCACACCGATTCACGCTGGTTTTGCAGATGCTGAGTCAATCACCAACACAAAATATGCCAGGCTGAAAACGTACTTGAGGAAGCACTCTTGTAACAACAGTGAGGCCGACTCCACAGACACAGCTTCACAGGTACGTTGTGGTGGATGAGTGGAGAGCAGAAGTGTGAGTATAGCTGAAGAGAATCAACTTCCACTGAGGTACAGTACTATACGTGTCTGCATTGGCAAGCACTATGTCCTTACTCCTTCAGACAAGAGTATCAACCGAGATCTAGTCTGTGCACACACACATTCCATCGTTCAGGATTACTCAGTTGTCTGGTTAATCGTAACATACTCACACATTTTTGTTTATATTAATATTTAGAATTGGGTAACTTTGTGATGAAGTATGTCAGTTTATTCAAACTTTGCATAGTGACAGATTCCACTGAACAATGTTTTTATCAATGATCTATTTAGCTCAGCGCGAGCAGAACAGACGACAAGAAATGAAAATATAGTCTACCACGCCGTATTTTTCCCTGCATTCGCCGCTGTGACAGTTGTTTTGCATGCACTTTTATTGCAAACTGCAAGAGAAATCTCCTTTAAACCGATGAATGGATTTACTCCAAAATTTGTATACATATACTGCCCTGTCTCCAATGTGTATTTAGCAATTTGATTTTGGGATGAACACAAGTGCAAGACATTAAATATCGTCACAACGACAAAAAATCCAGCTTTCTGAACCATTGCTTACGTTCAAGTAACTTCCGATGTGTACTGCGTTGTTATGCAAGGGAGTATGTATAGCACCATTTTTCATAAATAATTTACCCCATACTTTCATGATAAAACTTATTAATGGATTTACTCAGAAATTTGCTTACTTAAACTATGCAGTCTCTATTGTATTTAACAAATTTATTTTGAACTGCAAATTATTAAAATAGCGTCACAACTTTGACAATTCTGGCCATTACATGAAATTCTTTGATGCTTTCAAACAATCTTTGCAAGGGAATTAATGTCATGTTAGGTTAATTACTTCCCATATCACAACACCGGCAAGAGAGAGAGACTAGAGAGAAATTTCAATTTTTTGACTCACATGCATAGCAGTGTAAGTCTGTGTACTCATCCCAACCAAAAAAATGTTTTCCTGATTTTTCCGTCCGTCTGTCTGTCCGCCATCTGTGCAAAATCTTTAAGTGGCGAAGTACTCAGAACCTATTTTGACTATCACAACTAAACTGGGTAAGATGGTATATATCTATTAGACCTCATGATTGATCAGTCACTTCAAGGTCAAAGTCACAGGGTCATCAAAGGTTATTTTTTAAAATGACAATTTTTCACAGTTTTTTTTCCTAGGTTATTAATATTGAAATTATGATTCTTTGATGCATGATGGATATCAATGAGACAAACATACGAGTTTGCAAATTTGGTCAACCTCACTCCAAGGTTACGGTCACTGAAGCTGTCCAAAGTCGTTTAGTATAGGTACTTTGAAGTGACCTTGACCCTCAATTATGAGAGATATAAAGTCCAAACGTGTTGTATTTTGAGATGATAGGTTGATCTTTCGTATATGTTTCGTTGTTGTGTTGATGTTGAATTTCAAGATAATTTTAGTCCTTGCAAAAACATACAAAAAAATCGGGTCATTGTACAGTGGAATGGCTGTTTATTTAACCCATAGTATGCAACGACATTGGGTTAATTGATCAAACATGCATGAGAGGTCAAGTGAGGGTCAAGGTCACTGAAGGTCAATATCATCCCAAGGTCACAGTTTTTTTTTGGCATAATACAACTTTTGCTGTACTTTATTTAATGGTGCATGAGTGTATTTGGAGGCGGAGGTCAATGTCTTCTCAAGGTCAAAAGCATAGAAAGCTCAAGGTTGGTATTACTTTGCATTATAATGCCACCGTTTCATTTTGTTATTTCTGGGCATTCATTTTCAAGTTAAAATAATATTGCGAGTTCCATATGGAGCATATGAGTCATATGGGCTTTGCCTGCCTAGTTCTTTCTGTTTTGTGTTGCTGTTTGTAGAGGTACATATCTGTGGATTTTGTACATATATTTGACGGCAAATTGTCATTAAAGGGGATTCTCAGTTTCCAAATCTTCTGTCTATATTTATAATTGTATAGCTTTGTGAGGTATATTTGTATGACAGTGCTGTATCTTCAAAAATGCTGCATCCTGCCATCGATTCCTGCACATGCGTGGGTAAAGTGCAAGTATATATTATATATATATATATATATAGCAAGAAGCCTGTGTCTTGTTTATATGAGCAGGTGTCTGCCAACAGGTCCTTCTGAAAATAATACTCCCCAGGTTGAAACCCCAAGCTGAATAAATCATAGCTGAAGAACAAGCAGGATTCAGGGCAGGGCGAAGTACAACTAAACAGATTTTCTACCTCAGAATAATCTCCGAGAAAAACTTACGACACCAACAACATCTATATCATGTGTTTGTAGACTTCAAGAAAGCGTTTGACCAAGGCTGGCATTTAGCTTTGTGGGCCACCATGAGAGTGTACAACATCAATCCTAAAATTATTGAAGTCATCAAAAGCCTGTATGACAAGGCTACCAATGCAGTTCTCAGGCCTGGGAATGGTACGCTTTTCGGCGTAATTACGCCGAAGTCACATTGCATTTACGCTGAAAGTGACCTTCTTACGCCGAAACCGAACTCTGACTAGTTTTGCGCATGCAATACATTTTGTCCGTTTTCCGTTCATAGTGGACAGTGTTAAGATGCACTGCTTTCGGTTTGAGACATCCTTCGTTCGATACTTCCTCTCTACAAGAAACAAAATTTCCGAATGGCTGATGGTTATATCGATCAACCAATAGCAAAGCTAGAAAGAATATTACTTCTTGGCAGTAATGGCGTTGCGTAGAGACTTCGTTGAACGTGGCGGAATATTTTTTTTTTTTTTTTTTTTTTTTTTTTTTTAAAACTGTAATTATTTAATTATTTGATAAGTGTATACGTGTTCTGTGTGCGTGTGTGTGTGTGTGTGTGTGGGGGTGTGTGTGTGTGTGTGTGATTGCACGTGTGTTGTCAAGCGCGGTGAGCTCGCTTTCCTTACCGTTTGCGAGGTACCGCGCGATATAAATGTACTGTATTATTATTATTATTATTCGACGATTCAGAATGTCGATATAAGTGGTCATGGGAGTGGATGGATCGGGACTACAAAGTTCCGTTGGAATCCAGATCGAGCCAGTCCAGCAGCAATCCACGTACTTTGACGGGCCGTTACGCCGAACGGGTCCGAAAAGTGAACGAGCCAGGAATAGCCTATTGCTTGATGTGTCGCACAACCATCAAGTACGCATCAAGGGGCTTTGATGCTGTAACAAAGCATGCAACAACACAACTGCATCGGCAAAAGGTCATCGACAAAGCGACCAAATGGACATAGACACTTATGCTGCCATCCAGTTTGTGAAATCATCCTTGGCTACACAGAAACAAAGTGCAGTGCAGTGTTTTGGCAAGAAGGATCCTATTAGAGATCACATCAGCCCAAGTCTTGCCAGAAACATGTCATTGGCATCAACTGTGAATGATTGCAGAAAGGATGTAAAAAAGCAGCACAACGAGAAAAAGCTCTCAGACTTGGGCCTTCAGCCAGGATCCAAACCAAGTTCCAAAACTGCAGAAAAACAACACGTTTTGACAGTAGCATCACAGCAGAAAGAAGCTCACTCCTGCAATGTAGTGTTGATGCAAAGGACAAAGCCCAGTGCAAGCTTGAGGAAACAAGAGCCTCCTAGGAAGCAAATGAAGCTATCCTTTCATGAAAAGCAGTAGAACTACAAAGTACAATACTTGATGTATAGCTTGTTGTGCATTTATCTTGGTATTGTCTGATTGCTTATTTTTGTTTGTTTGTTAGTTTTATTTGTGACAGATTAGAAGTTCTTGTCAGTGTTAATATGTTGGACAAATTTTTTTTTTAAAATTAACACTTTAAAGGCACTAGGAGAGGCCAGATTTGTGTTTCAGAATGCAGGAAATGTGTTTTAAAGGCACTAGGAGAGGCCAGATTTGTGTTTCAGAATGCAGGAAATGTGTAACTAACTATCTAGTGCCGCGCGTCCCGATATACGGTACGCCCAAACCACTTTTTCTCATTCCCAGGCCTGAGTTCTCCACAACAGCTCCATCGGGAACTGGTTCAAAACAACAATTGACGTGCGTCAAGGATGCCTAATCTCTCCAACACTCTTCAACATCTGCCTAGAGTGCAACATGTCAGATGCCCTTGCAGATTATGAAGGCACAGGTGTAGTGCAATCACGAACCTCCGATTGGCCGGAGAGGAACTAGAACTTGAACAGCTGGTACAGAGGCTTGACACCACCTCCAGAGCCTATGAAATGGAAATAAGTGTAGAGAAGACCAAAATGATGACCAACAACAGCAATGGCATCAACATGGACATCAAAGGCCAAGGCCAATCCCTCAACACAGTGCATAGCTTCAAATATTTAGGAGCCATTGTATCAGACAATGGGTTTCGACAGGAAATCCTATCCATGATCGCACAAACAATTGCAGCCCTGACAAGGTTGAAACCCATTTCGAAAGACAGGACCATCAGTCTACATTCCAAAGTAAGACTGCTGCGCTCCCTTGTCATCTCCATCTTCCTATACGCTTGCGAAACATGGACCCTCTCAGCAGATCTACAACGAAAAATACAAAGCATGGCGATTAGGTGCTACAGAAAACTAGTGGGCGTTTCCTATACCCAGCACAACACCAACGACGAAGTCTGACAGACCATCACACAAGCCATAGGACATGATGACATGCTCACAGTGGTGAAGTACCTGCCTGAAACTTTGATGGTATAATCACTTTACTAGAGCATCAGGCCTTGCAAAGACCATCCTGCAAGGCACGGTGCAAGGAGGAAGAGGGAGACTGAAAGAGAGGTGGGAGGACAACATTCGAGAATGGACTGGTTTGACACTGAGCGAAGGCATGAGGGTTGCTGAGGACAGGGAAAGATGGAGTACGCTGGTTAAACGATCATCTGTGGTGCCCCAACGACCTTCAAGTTACAGGATAGGATAGGATTGTCTGCCAACACTGGAAGTTGTAGGACTGATGACAGCACAACCAACAATAATTTCATTTTCCTTTCTGTCAAGCACTCGCTCAAAAATGTACATGGCTTTCATGCTGTCGTTGGAGGTATTTGTAATATCCAGTTTGCACTGTGTCTGTGAGCGTTGCTGTTTTTGTGCAACTGTTCATTCGTAATGGTGCAACATCAAAGTTTCAGAACGACTACCAGGTTGTCTCTCTGTGACTGTCTGGCATAAGATTTTGAACACATGCATTCTACTTTTTCCCATTTAGCAAACAAAGGTTCACAATGAATACCAGTGGTCTTTCTGCGACTGGCATGGTTTTATAAGCACACTCGTTCAGCTTTTTCCATTTAACAAACAAAAATTTTGAGTGATTACCAGATTGTCTTTCTGTGGCTTGCATGATATTTTGAACACTCAGTCAGCTTCTTTCCATGTAGCAAACAACAAACGTTCAGAATGAGTACCAGGTTGTCTTTTTGTGACTGGCTGGAATAGGATTTTAAACACAGATTAATTCGAATTTTTTCCCATTTAACAAACAAAGTCCAGAATGAATACTAGGCTGTCTTTCTGCAACTGTCTGACATAAAATTGGGAGCGCAGTTCCCTCAGTGGTATATTCAGTGTACTCAAATGGCAGGCGATAGCATTACAGTTTGTGCAGGCAATGATTCAAAACCCGTTAACAGCCTGGTGTTTCAAAAAAAAAAAAAGAAAGAGAAAAAACAATGCTATCCTACACCTTTGGATGAGAGTATAATCCTAGGTCTAGTCTGTGCACATACCCACTCCATAGCACAGACTTTAAAGTCCATTCTCTCCATCCCCAGTCATCCATGATGGTGCTCGGCCGGCTTGGCATCAGACTATATGCCCAAAGGTTGCAAGTGGGCCTAGGATGTATTGAGTTTACTTTTATATCATTTATCGGCTAGCGACGTGAGCAGCTTTCGGGCTGGAAAGTCGCTTTACAAAAGTGATTAAATAATATAAATATAAATAAGATTTTGAACAATGTCAATGGAATTTTGTTTCTATCTCTAATTTTTAAAGCAATCAGACTCAAAATTGCCCGCATAAACATGAATAGACATCACTGCAAGCTGTCATTTGAGTTTGTTTTTGTGATGCTTATAATTGCCAAATTGGAGATGTTTGTAATATCCAGTGTGCACTATGTCTACGAGCATTGCTGTTCTTGTGCAACTGTTCGTTCATAATGGTGCAACATCAAAGTTTCAGAACGACTACCAGGTTGTCTGTCTATGACTTTCTGGCATAAGATTTTGAACACACTCAATCTGAGTTCTCCCATTTAGCCAATATTAATACACTAACTAGTATATTAATATATATCTTGCGACAATGAAGATGTGTTGATGCTTGCAGTCAGATTTGTAAGGAACTGACAGACAGTTAGGTTTTGCTGACAATTGCAGTACACATTCTCATTGATTTGTTTCAGAATGACGTCGACTTGGTTTTCATGGAGATACCAGATTTGAAGGCACAAAAGCGCAAAGAACGGGAGAGTGGCCTCTTCACTCTAATGTGTGAACTCAAAGGCCAGGACGCCTCTTCTGATGAGGAAATCGACATTTTAGACTGACATTGGCTTAGATTTGTGTGTAGATGTTTGTTTTGTGGAAAAAAATCATTTGTTTTACAAGAAATAGATAGCCTTATAGATAACAAATGTGATCCTAAATCAAAATAAACTTAAAAAGGCGAGGTAAACTGATATTAGTTTGTCGAAGCAGTAATGAACACGTACACTTTCATTGCTAAATCGCCCCTGATTCTGGGATAAAATGTGCCTACTGTTCATGCCGAGTAATTTCAATGATAACGTTCCGACATCAGGATTTTTTTTACATCGCTGAAAAAACGTACAACACAATGGACCCTATCAGCTTTTAAGTGTTATTTTTTAATGGAAAGTTGTTTTGTTGAAACATTTGGCATTTATTTGCCAGGCATTCACTTGCACATGTGCATCTGAGATTTTTGTAATGGCTACCACCTTTATGAGCATTCGTCCATGAGCTGTTTCTGATGATACAAACAATACAAAACTAAACAAAGCATGTCACCAATTTGTATTCATCAGATTAACTTAGGTTATACTGATAACAAAATATGTGGAATCAGTGGATTCATGGATTCAATGAAGTCTCCCCTTCTACCATTTTCCCAGTCTTCGTCTTGTGGGCGTGTGTGCACTTTCAAGGTTTCTGTTAATCAGGATTGTATGATAATGGAGCATGCCAGGATTTGCTAAACAGTATGAGCAAATTATATCTGGCCACCGTTGTCTTTCAAGAGTTTAGATGTTGTGAAATTGCATATGTACTTTCTGATGACGGCGTTTGACTCTGGTGTTTGACTCCAGGGTGTTAGGTGTATGAGGGATGAGTTGTGTGTACAATGTTAACACTTGTGTAAGAGGAGGAGGGAGGGGTGAGGTAGGTGTAATTTTAATCATCACAATCAATGAATCGCAGTAGTGAGCTAGCCTCGCAGTTTACTGGTAGGTAAGGTATTTGCCCTATGATTCACTGCTGCATCTGTAACATCGAATCTTCTGTCTGAGCTTCTGCTTGCTAATGCAGTTGTATACATTCCTTCCTATGTGTGTGTGTATTTAAGGGCAATTGAGTTTCTTCACATGAGTGCACGAGGTTATGGTGGAAAAAACAACAACAGGTCTGGTGCAGTTTAGGAACAGACCATTGATATAGTGTAATAGTATATACTACGAACACACTTGGGACCCCCTAATGCATCCCATATTTATTGTCTTATCAGGGTCATGTTTATTGAAATGTTTCGCAATTTTATTATGCACATTCTTTCTCCTGTGGATGCACGGTTTGGTGCGACAGTGCACGCAAATTTTACACCGAGCTTGGGTACACAACAGAGATGCAACCTGAACGTGCGTGCGTTGCCCTTGTCCATGTGAATGTGTGATTAAATGAAGTGAATTCCTGGTATTACCTCATTAGACTGGGTGGTGTGTATGGATAGGTGATAGCTTTCTGCACTTTAAAATGTCATTAACGAAATGAATCTTTTGGATTTGTTAATAAATATTTCTGCTATGCCACTTGCGTTGCTTTGAATTGCTATATTTCATTGTTTGTATAGATGTCCCCTTTTCACTTAGGATGGGCCCGCCACCTCCACTCCCAGCTTGTCTGTCACCCAAGTGTGAACAGATGTCAAATTAAATTCAGTTAAATTAAAAGTGTGAAAGATACTTGATTTCAAAAATCATTTCTCTTCTAACTGAACGGTTCTAATTTTCAGATACTTCAATTAGGTTCTATTTGGGGTCTGCTAGTGCAGGCATACATGTATACATACCAGTATAGGCAGCCATAGTTTTCAATTAGGGAAAGTGCTCCTAATTTATTGCACAGATTTGCCACCAGTGTGACCTAATAGACCCAATTAATTCATTCAATTTATACAATTGTCAGGGTGGAGAACTCTCCGCGAATCCGCGGATTTCCGCGGAAAGCATTTGCATTTCCGATAAAAAAATATTGAGTTCCGAGTGTGAGAAGCTGAGGGGCTACCCTTTACTGGGCATAACGGCCAAAAGCGGCCGAAGGTCTAAACAGGCAAAACGTCCAAAAGCGTCCGTATCAACCATGTGGTTATATTCTCGCGTTGTTTGAAAGATTGCGAGACTTCCGGCAATTGACTTCCGGTTTATTATGTTGTGAAAACATTCGACTGCATTTCCACAAGTTTTCTCTGTGATGCGTTCGTTTTTTCGATTTTTTTTTCAAATTTTCTTGGGTGTGTGCCTAAAAGGGATGGTTTGGATTCTTCGACTGATGAAGGGGAGTTTACAGGCTTCCATTTATCAGACATTAAAGTGAGAGAAATGGACTTGGAGTCGGAGGAAGAGATCGGTACTGACATTAGACAATTAGTGTCAGTAGTGTGCATGCATACGATCTTTCAGACTGGCATGAAAGTGAAGAAGAGGGGGCTTTTTTTTTGACTTTTTAAAACTTTTTTTTTGTATACACATGGAGTAATAAAAAACAAGACATGACAAGAGAAGTATAAAAAGGTAGATAATCAAAATAGAATTTATTTCTGTTCATTTTGCATTTTATTTCATTTAAATCTATACACTAGTCACTAATACCTAAGATGTGGTGTTTTTACTAACGTACCCCTAAATATCTCTAAAATTATAAAAATTCTTGCCTGTTTACAGCTAAAAAATAGACAAACGTGTGCCCAGTAAAATTGGAAATGTGGAGTTTGTGTGTAACAGTGGTGGACCTCAAACTTTGTTAGGCCTACAAATCAAGATTCTTAACGTTTTTGAAAGACATGTGCATAAAACATTCTTTTTTTGTTGTTGTTTTTTGTTTCTATTCACGTTTACCTTTTGCTTTTTGCTTTCATGAGAGGCCCTAAATTACTTTCAAAATTGCATAAATTCATTTTCTTCCAGGGGGCGAATACCGGGGCTTGGCCCCTGGGCCCCGGCCGGATTTCAGAGATTTCTTGATTCAGTTGTTCTCCACCCTGAATTGTTCGTTGGGTAAGATTTGAATTATTTTAGGAATGAAATATTCCGCAGTGTTTCAGTTTAATGCAAGATGTAGTGTTTTATTATATTTTATCTAGATTGCTTTGACTTGACTCGTTCTTGTTAAAAAATTTTTTTAACATGTTCTGTTACTGTTTTTGCATCTTTTCTTTACTACATCAATTATGCCGCAACTTTGTAATTAGGTACAGCTTTCTTATGTGCAATATCCATTATTTCTTGACTATCAATTATCACAAAGCTTTGTCTTTATAAGATATAGAATATGCAGTATTTATGTGTATAGATTTAGAAGCGATCATGGTAAATTCTTGTTGGAACGAAATGAAGTGAACTTGCATAATGTTATACTGTTTAATTTATTTTAGCCTTGGTAATACACATATCATAATGTGACTGAAATTGTTGTTTGATTAATGTTTTTAGCATTTTCCCTTTACTTCATAAATTATGTTGCAGCTTTTTAGTTGTATTGTTAAGATTAATCAAAATAAGTACTGAAATAGTGAAAATTTTCATTGATTGGTAGTTTTTTTTTACTGCTAGGTATCCCGTTTGGAAATTACTGTGAGATCTTATTGATAATTCAGTGATAAACTGTGCTTCTAAAATGAAATAAAAGCAAGTGTCATAATTTCTTATCTGTAGATGGCAAATCTGGGGCATTTGAGTTTATTCCATTTTATTTCTGCATTTTAAATTGAAATCTATGTAGAATCTAAGAGCTTTATTTTTTTTTCTCACTTAACCCTTAGCCTGCTGACATGTTTTTCCTGCTCTGTGCTAAAGAAAATTTTGACTACATTACATTACATAATTGTTGCTTTAGGTCCAGCGGACTCTTCCGAGCCAAATCAGGACCGGACAACCCCCAATCCGCATAAAAGATCTGCTGAAACAACCCTAGTGGGAAAACTGAACGCCCTCCACCAGCCAGTCACTTTACAATAAAGACATCCCACGCAGGGGACGGCTGAGGCTTCACCCCAACTTATCGAACCCCCGTTTACAAAAACAAAATAGAATACAAACATCATTATAAATTATCAACAAAACACATACATATAAAATGCCTACATTGCTAAATAATAACATCATAGGAAGCCCTAGTGACCACCTGGCAGAAAGCGTCCAGTATTCCCTAGCTGATCCAACAGACCTCCTACACAAATAAGGAGTCTGGTCCCGGAAGAGTTTTCAAGAAAAAAGGTAGACTGCGCCACCTCTTCTGCCGTGTATGTTCTGCGTGCCATGATGGCGACGAACGAGGCGGAAAATTTCGCCAGCAACAAGTGCTTCGGCACGTGCTTTTTGTTTGAAAATTACCCTCTAAACCAAAAGATTTTTCTTTCCAAAACATTACAGTTGAAGGGAAACAACTTTTGTTTCATAATCATGACCAAGGATTTATTTTAATAAACGCTTTTACCTCCCTAATACTATCGCCCGTACAAAGTACCTGGACATCGCATTAGGCTTGCGTTAAAAACCACGTACTGCGTACGTTGACAGCATGAAGGTTAAACTGTGCAGCTAATTCTTTTATACAATAAAAACATTGTACTTTATTTTATTTTAAACTTTACGCTGCAGGCTTGTTTGTAAGTTAGTTTCATTTACATTTTTGACTGGCATGCTTCGCAGTGCGAGTCTGCGTACACGCCCCACCCACAATTTTTCCAGATTTTTGCAAACCTGTACGAGACACAGCCTCAATAGTCCAAAAATATTATAGAAAATTAATGTGCAAACACTTTTAAAGTGGCCAAGAGCCTATGTTAACTATCACAACCAAAATGGTGAGATGGTGTATACCCATGAGACCTCCTAAATGAATGACGTCACGTCAAGGTCACCAAATGTTAGTTAGAAAAATGACAATTTTTCACAAAATGTCACTTTTCTTCTTTAGGTTAATAGTATTGAATTTAAGATTCTTTGATGCATGATAGATATCAATGAGACGCATAAACTATGCAAATTTGGTCAACCTCGCTCCAAGGTCAAGGTCACCGGAGCTGTCAAAGTTAGTACAGGTTCTTTGAAGTGACCTTGACCCTGAACTATGAGAGATATAAAGTCAAAATTTGTTGTATTGAGAGATGATAGATTGATCTTTCATATGTTCAATTTTTTCGTTGATCTTGAAGGTCAAGGTCATTTTAGGCCTTGCAAAAACAGACACAAAAATAGGCAATTGTACAATGGATTGCTGTTTATTTAATCCATGAATGCAACAACAATGGGGGTAGTTGATCAGATGTGCATGAGAGATCACGTGAGAATCAAGATCATCCCAAGGCCAATGTCACCAGTTTTTTTTTGTTTGTTTGTTCGTAGTTTTTTTTGGGGGGGGTGTGTGGGGTGGGAGGGAATAATACAACTTTTGCTGTACTTTATTTGATAGTACATGAGTGTATTTGGAGCCGAGGTCAATCTCAAGGCCAAGAGCATAGAAAGATCAAAGTCGATATTACTTAACATCTTAATGCCACCATTTCAGTTTGTTTTTTTCTGGGCACTCATTTTTGATTTTAAATATTGCAAGTTCCATAAGGAGCATGTGAGTCACCTGGGCTTTGGCCTTGTAGTTTGACTAATTACTCAAACAACCATATAGCTCGTTCTTTTATAAGGTAAAAACTTTTAGATTTTTTTAAAAATATATATAGACTTTTTACTTTCATGCATATCATTCTCAGTACCCCCGTTGGGGTGCCGGGGGTTTCAGTATAAATAGTATCCCCACTTTCTGGAAATTTAGTGCTTTAAATTCCCACTGTCGCTGTCTTTCTCATTTGCTCTTTCTCATTCCTGCTCTGTTCTATCAATCTGCTATACTATCTTCTTCTTTGCTAGACCAGTCGCCTACCTTTTTTCTTGAAAACTCTTCCGGGACAAAACTCCTTATTAGTGTATGAGGTCTGTTGGATCAGCTTGGGAATATTGGACGCTTTCTGCCAGGTGGTCACTAGGGCTTCCTATGATGTTATTATTTAGCAATGTAGGCATTTTATATGTATGTGTTTTGTTAATAATTTATAATGTTTGTATTCTATTTTGTTTTTGTAAACGGGGGTTCGATAAATTAGAGTACAGCCTCAGCGTCCCCTGCGTGGGATGTCTTTATTGTAAAGTGACTAACTGGTGGAGTGCCTCCAGTTTTACCTCTAGGGTTGTTTCAACAGATCTTTTATGCGGATCAGGGGTTGTGTGGTCCTGATTTGGCTCAAAAGCGTCTGCTGGACTTAAAGCAATAATTATGTAATGTAATGTAATCATTCTCAGCTTCATGTTTTGCATGTAAATTTGTAACTATTATTAGAGTAGTTCATGAGAATGATAGGATTTTCTGTGTTTTGAATCACAAAACGGAAAATTTTTGTGCGATTTCCTCATGAAAAAATATCACAGCACCTTGTTTTTAATTTTACACATTTTTTTTTGGTTTTCGGCTCCTCCGTCTGGTTTTTAATGCACAACGCCTTGAACAAGGATTTCATAAGATTTGATGAAAGTTATTGTGCGATTGTAAATAAATAGTTTGTTTTTTTGTTTCTTCTCACAATAAGGTGAGAATTTTTTATTACCTTTTTTTTAACCTTTTTACTTTTATTACTATGCAATAACCTTGACACAATGGCTTGTATCTGTAACTGATTTTTGACAAAAGCATTTTTGAATTTTTTATACACTTTTTGGGATTTTTTTTTTAAAATCTTGACTTTCTTTTGAACTGTTTACATTGCCACACACTCAATGTTCAGTTTAATTTGTTGCGAGTGTGTAGTCACTCTTTGACTTGATTGAATGGATGTTTACACCATTTTGAACGACAAAATTGACAGAGTACTTGAAGATGATGATGATGATGACTATCATTGTTCCAAATCCACGATAAATGCTCAAACTCAGAGACACCTTTCAAAACTGATTGTAGTGTGGTATTCATAAAGTTTTGATAGTTTTACAGAGCTGCCAAGTGCTACGCTTTGGGCGTAGTTTGCAACGCTAGAGTTGACTTGGCTACGCTGTTACGCCCGGTCTCGATTTGCTACGCCCGGTCAAATTTTGTCTAGCGTACCACTTTTTGACAAGAAAGTGGCTGTGTAAAACTCGTTTTGTATCTGCCGCACGTACGCACACTGCGTCTGTGTTAGCCAATCGGAAAGCGCAGTACAAAATTACCGGAAACACTTAACCGCCATCTTAGTTCTTCATGGTTTTAGACCTTGTCAGAGTGTGCAGATTTTTACCATTTTCATTTCAACATGTCGAAGCGACCTGCTGGAGCGAGTACAACGAATGAACCGCTCAAGTCCAAAATGCGTCATGCTTGTCACAATGTCAGAAATACCAAACGATATACAGTGAAACACATCCGTGCATCACTTCTATTTATATTTGAAATGCTACTCCCAAACGCCATTTTGCTACTCCCAAGTTGCCTTTTTGTTACTCCCGACCAACAATAGCAGTTGGCAGCTCTGGTTTTATAAGAATGCAAGAGTCTCCTCTCTGAAAATCCTTACGGGAAGAGAGGGGACTATAAACTGATAAACATAACACATAACACATAAGAATGCAATAATTATGCAACATGTTCTGATGTAATATCTTGAATTGATGTTTTGATACACTGTTGAATGTGTGTAGTAGGGTGTGTGTGTGTGTGCATAATGACTGTAATGTGTTTGTAACATCTTAGCAGTATGATTGCTCTAGTGGTTCAGTGTTGATTTAGTTAGGTCCCTTACATCTCTTACCTGTGATGGCAATCCCCCTGTCTGCAATGTGATATCGCCATTGGTGGGTGTAAACGTTAAACTTTCATGTTCATTGTAATGTATTGGTATAGTTTTCAGTGTGAGTAAGCAGTGTGCAAAATGTTATCTTAATGTTTGTTTACTCTTGAATGGATGTAGCAGAGGGAGGTTGGTATATGCTGAGGGAGGCGGGAGGGGAGGGAATGTGTGTGCATATGGATGCATGCATATGTGAAATGAACAGAAGCAATTGAAAGTGAAGTTCATTGAAAATTGTCTGCTGTTTGTATGTATACTAAAAAGTAGTAGTGACTGCACAAGTTTGTGAATATGATGATATTTTAAGCCGATACTATTATTTGATAAGGTGGCATCGTGTTTCTGTTTGGACTGCGTAAAAACAAACCCAAGTTTGAAGTTTCTGACATTCATACTGGTTGTGCATGAATGGGAGTCTAATCTTAACCTGTTCGTTGCCAATGTGGCATATCTTCACCATACCAATCACCCACACTTGACTCATCTCTGCATCTTCTGTGTAAAGCGAGTCAACGCTTGGAATCGCAGTGTCGTCAGCCATTTCGCTTTCCTTCACTGGAAGAACTGGTTGCAGTTGCCTAGATATTTTGGTGTCTACTTCACACTAGCAGCGACACCTAGGGTCCGATGCAGAGCCGCAGACTTCTATTGCGGAAATTTACAAACTTCAAAGTTATAAACTTTCATATAGTTGCGAACTACGGTAGAGCGCTATGCACGTATGCAACTCATCTGTTGACTAAGAAGTTCTGACCTGATATTTTTAGGCAGGGGAATCCCCAGCATTGCGCATGCCCATAAATGTAAATGAAGTGAGTTATATGGAGTCTACCAAGCGAAAGGCAGATTTTTGCGAAAGAGAGATTGTTACTCTTATTACTGCGAGTGGGCCAAATTGCACTGCTATCAGCACTTTGGCGAAGACAGGCGATGTTTGTAAAAAGAAAAGGATGGGAAGAGGTGACCACTGTTGGCGGCATGGGTCTTCAGATAAATCGTCAGCATGTGTATGTTTGTTTTTTTATTTTTTTTTAACGTCTGTTCACTGACGTACTTCTTGATTAATAAAGAGAGGGAGAGGGGAGGGGGGAGAAGGAAGTGATACATTGCTAGTGGGAGAGGAAAAAAACAAATTAACCACATATCAACAAATCTTGATTTGAGTTAGTAAACTAATTTTTTTAAAAATAAGAACAAATCACATTTAAAATAAATAAATAAATAATGACATATTAACATCCGAAAACAAAGTGATGTAAGCTGTATGTAATATTATCATACTTAACGTCATCTTTATGAGATGACTGTGTATGAAATATCATGATTGTCATTTTTATATTCGAAATGTCAAACAGGACTATGAATTAAAGATTTTGCTATGATTATCCAATAGTCAACAGTACGAATGTTCTGTGGAATATATTGTTGCACTGCAATCATGAATGATATGTTTTATAGTTGTATTATTTTTGCAAATGCAAACCGTATCCTTGAAAGCATGTGTCGGGCTACAGCCAGTGGCGTACCACAGAGTACAAGACACAACAACTGCAACAAGGGGCTGAGTGATCTCTTTCTTGCAAGGGGGAAATTCAATGCTGTCTTCTATCGCATTGGCTAGCTCTAAAATCATGTGCCTCGGCAATTGGTATCCTTTTAGAAATTGACTTTCGTTCCAAACCTCAAATGGATGTGTTATGTCTCTAAATACTCTATTTCTTTGAAGCAATCGGTGATTTTGCTGCGTACAGAAAGGAACACACGCCATGTTTGATTTCGCGTAGTTACTAACTTGGAGCTGGTAGTCCACTTCCGATGTGGACTACCGTAGTTGGTAACTTAGGTGCGGCCTACTGGCTCATGCATTACAAACTACCTCTCAAAGTTCGTAACTGGCGAACTAGTTGATAACTTCTTGTGAAGTCTACCGCTATGCACTGGATCCCTAGTGTGAAAATCCCAGCATTTACCAAGAAGGAAATGGTTGTAGTTATCAGACGTATGTTCTACATCCTACATACTAGGATTTTACATGAAGAATTCTAACAAATAGGATAACCGAATATTGGGTCGCTGGCACAGAATCGGTAGTGATGAAGCTGATCGAATATTCTGTCATAAGCACCAAACGGGTTAAGTGAAATGTATATAATAACATGTTTTTAGTCTTGTAATAATAAGTTTTGAAAACTGTGTGTGAATGCTTAGAAACATTCTTGTGACACATTGTTGATATCAACTTTAAAAAGGAATGAAAGCTTGCAAAGGTTTTTAAAAAAAAAAGGGAGAGGGGGTGGGGGGGGGGGGGGGGGGGGGTAGGTCAACAGAGGAAGACAGAATAATAAATCTGCAATACAAGACCATTTCCATTTGACTATTATACATTCTGTTAAATCTGTGGCCATCTTACACACACGTGTTATGCATCTTGCTGTTGTTTCCCTCTCCTCCTCCCCCCCCCACTCCCCTTTTAATATTTATTTCTATCAACATCATAGCCATCTTCATCCGAAGCTTTCATACATCTTCCAAAAGGTAAAGACAAACACTGGATTGTAACTTGACTGATTTTGTTATTGATGACCATACAATTCTAAACAAAGGTGGCTTAGTTGGAGAAGGAGGGGGTAAAAGGGTGTGCGTGGTGGTTAAAAAGTACATGTTTCAAGGGGGCTGAGAGCGGGATTAAAAAGCAGAAACGTCCGAAAACAGCAAAGCTGCTCCAAGGGACTGGCGAGCCGAATCGAGCTAAGGCACTCTCACAAGAGAACATACAGTGACAAACCATGCAGACGCCCCATCCATGCCAAATATATCCAGCTTGCGTTGACCGTCTTTGCTTATGTCCACACACGACTGTTTTCACTCCCAACATTGCACAAGTACGGAACTCGAACGATACAGCATTTTCACAGCACAGATTACCTCCCTTACATCAAAGGAGCAGGTCTCTTTGAGGATGGTGAAAGTTTTTAATAATCCAACCAAAATTATTTAAAATTTTTTTTTTAACTTTTAACAATAATCTGGATAAACAAAGGAACAATATCAATAAATAAGTAGTATAAATATGGGAGGTAACAATGAAAGAATCATCACTACCAAATGAAACAATAATTTATTACAAATAATCCGTGCTGAACATTTACATATAAATACACTGTTTGAACTCCCAAAAAGTGTGCACACATGCATGCCAACTTTACAATAAATAGGTGTCAATCTGAAGGCAGAAAAGTTATTTCCATGCACAAATCTGATTTCATACAGTTGATCCAGAAACGCTGTAATGAAGGCATAATAGAGCAGCTAATTTGTTATAAAAGATCTGTAAAAACCACCCTCGCTTAGTTCATAATTATTATTCTCAGAGGGTGGCCGAACATAACTATCAACAGTCCAGTCAGTGCTCCACTGCTGAGAAAAATAGGACTCGCAACAAAATGAATAAATACGGACAAAATCAACCTTTACATAAAATACAAACTGGCTTCTTGATTTACAGTCAAGTCACCAACACACTCACAAATAACACATGAGATATTTCTTAGTGATGAAACTGGCACACAATATGGTTTGAATTGTTCATGTCAAAGTATTCCGTGAAGCGAATGTATTCGCTTGCCTGTCCTGAAGCGAGGGGCGGTGCGAGGCAGAAAATTACCCACGTTTTAGTGGATCAGCCATGGGCAGGACAAGTACTGTTGGACGATATCCTTTGCATGAGCAGGATAATTTTCACAATTAAAATGTTTGCACATATGCCAAAAGAAACTTTCTTTTAACAAAAAAAATTTGTGTCTGTTTGAATGCATCCATTGTGGCAGAAAATCACAAATAGCATTTCCAATTAATTTGAATAGAATTTTCCAGTATAAACATTTTCAAAAATGTATCGATCATCTTTCTGACAAAAAAACAACACAAAACAATTCTATAATAATATTTGTAAATTATATCCGGTTATAATAATCCAAAATCAACTTATTTGAAGTAGATATGGCAATACACTTTCCATTTAACTGTTTAAGTCGCAACCATATTTGCCTGTCCCACAGTAAGATCCACTTGTCGTTTGATCAGCAGCAGTAAGATACAGCTTGAGCCAATAATGACAGCAAGCAGTGCAAGTGCAGCAGGGAAAGCAGCAACACAGCTACAGTGCATACTTAGTGTTATGACCAACTAAGTTGGACGCCAGTCACATCACGGATGCAGAGCTATTCTAACCCAGCCGGGATCTTACGTTTCAAAACAATCAGCAAATTTCATGTCAACACTAGAATTGCCTGCATCAAGAAATGAAACAGAACTTCCCAGCTGGATCATTCCTGTCCAATGACAGACTGGCAAAGAATTCTTTCTAGATAGGCAGCTAGACAATAATGATGCCGCTTCTATTTGGAGAAGAAACAAAAAAAAAAACAAAAACACCACACTGCCCATGTTAGAAAAGTGTTGAAAAGAAACTATCTCAACTCTGTAACTGTTCAATTTATGAATTTGAAAGCACAACTGTTCAAACTTTGGATGCCTCAACGAAACTGATCAAGATGGAAGAGTATTGGTTCTGTTTGAACCACAGGACCGGACGAAGACGTTACATTCTGGAGGAAGAATTGCTGCAGACAGATTTGAAGTCCGTCAGTAGCAAAGCAGTGGATACAAAAGTTGTCGGGCATCTCAAATTGAGTTAATAAAATGTTGATTATATACAGGTGGAATCTTGGGACTGCTGTCGTCACTGAAACAAATGAAATAAAACAATGTTGTAATAGTCCAGTCACACAAACTGATTGTAGTACCTAGCAGGGAATCAACAACAAACAGGCTCTCAAACATAAATATTACTGCAAAATAAAACCCAACATACACACACTAAAAGTTGTAGCATGAAAAAAAGCGTTTAACAAATAGTCATCATTTATTTTTAAGTAAAAAATAGTATTTTCTTATGATGTATTACTATCACAGAAAAGGGTCTTTTTTTTTTAAAGTTTGTATTTATTGATGTGTCCACCAAAAAGTCATCCTACTGGTTCAATGTTCTGCAGATTAGGCAAATTTAAATATAATAAATGAAGATAAGAAAAGGAAAGCAAGTGTGAAGTAGTTCTGCAAGCACCATCTTTCAACATAAAACTATATTTCTGATATAGCATCATCACAAGCATTTCTATAACCTTCAACATGCCTAAACCAAGCAAGATCGTGAAATCACAAATTCCTCTCTCTCTTTCTCATACCCTTTTCTTCTCTCTTCTTTCCAAAGCCCACCACCCCTATCTCTCTCCAATCCTGCCCTCTCTCTCCTTGGGTTAAAAATCACAACATGCTGCAAAGTTTTGAGCAGATCTCGAAACAATAAATCTGGATGTTTACTGAGGTTAGCAAAACTACTTGGATAAAACGTATACTCTCAGTCTATAAAAAAGCTTTATTGTTTCAGATCAGAGGTTTTACATATACACTAAAGCGCACAGCAGGCTTTATTATACTAATACAATGCTATGAACAGGCAATCCTGAAGCCAACCAAAAACTACAAAGAGATGGAAGGGTTGCGAAACAAATTCATTGATGAAATAGTGTCTAGGACTTGAAATGTCCTACACATTTCTATTAGTTTTAATTTCGTAAGGAGATCTACTATGTACAATTTGAAAGATGTTAACAATTTTGTGTATGTGTTTTTATTTTGCTGAAAAAGGATCTATGTAGATCTCTGACTTCAAACGTCCTAAACACTTCTGATGTTCTGACTTGTTTTTTAACACTTCCGACTCAGCTTTTTGTGTTATAAATCAGCAAAATCACATTTCCGCTCAACCACATTAAAACTACTCTTGCAAAAAGTCAACTGGTAACTGAAATTAAACTTCAAAGCAAACACACTGTTTACTTGCAGGCAGAAAAGACAAGAAAAATACACAGGAGTACGACAGATGCTATAAAAGATTTGACAGGTGAGGGGAAGCTACAGAACAAGGGGTAACAAGCAAGACCATAACGTCATCAGCTAGGGGAAGAAAAGGTAAGAACAACACTTAGGCATAGCAAGGGCCATGAAAAGTTTGGGACAAAATCATCGATAACAACTTATTTTGACCTGGGACAACTGTTGTTGCCTATAACAATTTGTGGATAAGGACCGCTTCATGTTCATGCACTACAGAGCTATCTTCTGCTCCACCGATCCCTTCTACAACAACCCAACCCTAAAAATGGCTATTGGCCATTATTTCTCCAAGACATCATGAACAAGATGATGCAAGGGGTAAGTAAGCAGGTTGAGGGAAAACACTGCACTGCAAAAAAAGCCCTAGCAGCAGCCGTTCACATATGCTTACACATTCACGTAAGCAGACTTTACACACAATTCTTATGCCCACCTCCCTCCAATTTTTTTCAAAAAATTGGCATCTCTAAAACAATATTATGTTTGAACACTCTTCTTAGATTCAATATCAGCATCTTCCTCGTCCCCCTCCTCATTCCCTCCCCTGCCCCCCCAGCTATCGCCTCTTTCCCCCCAACATCCTTTACCCTCTCCAAAGTGAGCCTTATCAATGCTTTTGATACAGCAAATACTGTACAGAACACACACACAAAAACATCACCTTCAGATTGCACTTTCGCAAACCAAAACCCTAAAAACTAATGGATGTTTTTTTTTTTATTATACCGTCCTATAAATAAAACTGTCAGGTAGCTCTAACAAATTGACCACATTCATTCCTTCCTTCATTCATCAACAACCCACAGAGAAGCACAAAAGCGCTAGGAAGCAGGCACCTCTACAAATCTGAGCAGTTCTTGTACTTTCGCTTCGTCGACGGTTTCGCCAATAGCAACGCCCAAGGAGAAAGACCAGGATGCAGTACCAGCGTCGGAAGAGGCGGTGACGGTGTAGGTACCAGAATCGGTGGACAGCGCCGCTGGGATGGTGAGGGTGAAAGAGTTGGCCTCCTCGGTGAATTTGAAGCGAGCAGACTCTGTGTCCAAGGCGCGGCCATCCTTACTCCATGACACTGCACGGACGAAAAACTCACAATCGATCATATTTATGGAATGAAAATAAATTTCTGATAGAAATGACTGATAGACCTATAATTTCTCCTGACCTCAGGCACTAAACTTTTTTAGTTTAATACCGTAAAAAAAAAGTATCTTGTATGTGTTTATAGGGCTGCCTGCTACCTCAGTTGATAGTGCACTGGTTTCCTATACCGAAGGTCACGGGTATTAAACCACACGTGGGAGGAACTTAGGCGACATAGAAACGAGACTTTTCAGTACACCCAAGGTTTTGTCCAGGTACTCCAGTTTCCTTGCTTTCTTCAATACTCTATATTGGATGCAGTCAATTTAAAATGTCAACAATAAAAATGTATTTCTATTCCAAACCTCTGTAATAATAGTAATCTCTTTAGAGTTGGATTGAAGAAAACGCTGTGATAGCGTCCTGTATTATTATGATCACACACAGGGATGCAAGCCTCAAGAGGGCTAATAACACCCTTGGACAGCTATGTTTGAATACAAGGAAAGTGAAACTGACCTGTGAGAGCAGCAGGGCTGTCCAGTGTGGCGGAGAAGCTGACTGGCGTTCCTTCATCCACATTTTGGGACTGTGGCCATGTCTTGAACACAGGGGCTGTTGCTGGCTCTTCTTCGTCTGGTACTAAAAACCATCACCAAGTCCAATACAAATCAAGTCAAGTCGAGCAATGTCAAGTTTACAATGAACTCCAGTCAAAAGTCATCCAGCCAAAAGTATCGAAAGTCAAGTCAAAAGCTGTCCAGTAACATCAAAAATCAAGCCAAGTTAACAATTTGGCACAGCAAGCAAAGCAACGCTCAATTTAATTTTCGTATGCCACTTATAGTTAAGTAAATGCTCAGTTCCTGTTTCAATTAATCTGAAATAGCTGCAATCTCCACACAAAACCTATGCTGTTGAAAACGTGCGCACAATGATTGAAGAAAATTAAGTTAACAAATCATGAGACTAACCCACTGAATGTTTCAACTACACATTCGATCCTCAGCAGACCACATTCCATTTTATTCAGGGTGGAGAACAACTGAATCAAGAAATCTCTGAAATCCGGCCGGGGCCCAGGGGCCAAGCCCCGGTATTCGCCCCCTGGAAGAAAATGAATTTATGCTATTTTGAAAGTAATTTAGGGCCTCTCCTGAAAGCAAAAAGCACAAAGTAAACATGAATAGAAACAACAACCACCAAAAAAAAGAATGTTTTATGCACATGTCTTTCAAAAAAGTTAAGAATCTTGATTTGTAGGCCTAACAAAGTTTGAGGTCCACCACTGTTACACACAAACTCCACATTTCAAATTTTACTGGACACACGTTTGTCTATTTTTTAGCTGTAAACAGGCAAGAATGTTTTTATAATTTTAGAGATATTTAGGGGTACGTTAGTAAAAACACTACATCTTAGGTATTAGTGACTAGTGTATAGATTTAAATGAAATAAAATGCAAAATGAACAGAAATAAATCTCTTTTGATTATCTACCTTTTTATACTTCTCTTGTCATGTCTTGTTTTTGATTACTCCATGTGTATACAATAAAAAAAAGTTTTAAAAAGTCCAAACAAGCCCCCTCCTCTTTTTCACTTTCATGCCAGTCTGAAAGATCGTATGCATGCACACTACTGACACTAATTGTCTAATGACTAATCAGTCTAATGTCAGTACTCAGTACCGATCTCTTCCTCCGACTCCAAGTCCATTTCTCTCACTTTAATGTCTGATAAATGGAAGCCTGTAAACTCCCCTTCATCAGTCGAAGAATCCAAACCATCCATTTTAGACACACACACAAGAAAATTTGAAAAAAAAAAATCGAAAAAACGAATGCATCACAGAGAAAACTTGTGGAAATGCAGTCAAATGTTTTCACAACAGAATTTAGCCGGAAGTCAATTGCCGGAAGTCTCGCAATCTTTCAAACAACGCGAGAATATAACCACATGGTTGATAAGGACGCTTTTGGACGTTTTGCCTCTTTAGACATTCGGCCGCTTTTGGCCGCTATGCCCAGTAAAGGGTAGCCCTCAGCTTCTCACACTCGGAACTCAATATTTTTTTCTCGGAAATGCAAATGCCTTCCACGGAAATCCGCGGATTTGCGGAGAATTCTCCACCCTGTTTATTCCATTTGGACTCAGCACTGGCTTGGACTGTCTAAATCCTTACTGTTCTTACCTGCCACAAAAATGGTGGCACTACTGCTGGCAGAGCCACCAGCATTTGTGGCCGTGCAGGAGTACACGCCGCCGTCTTCAGGGAAAATTTCACCCACTATCAGCTTGTAGATGTCGCCAGCGTTCTGGTATTTGAAGTCATCAGAGTCCGTGAGCACCTTTCCATTGGCAGACCACTGCACAGTAGGCTTGCCTACAGGAAGACACACACAAACATGCGTGAACATGCATATAAATTCCTGAAGGCATGCATGCAAGCTAGTTTAATTTAGCTTGACAATAGCCAATGTTGTGTGTCATAAGTATATTATTTGTCTCATGATTGTTCACTGTACACTACAAGACAGTTTTTCTTACATTACCATCATCACCATTGGTCACCATTAAGTATCATATAGACATTCTGCTTTACAAAGTGACTTATTATCATCATCTTGGTCATCAACATCATGTAGCTTTCCATTCCTGTCTGTATACAGGCATGCAGGAAAATTGCATCCACAGTCTTGAAAATTAGAATCCACTGTAAAATGCATCACATAGATATAGAGATATAAGAAAAAAAAACTGTGCAATAAATACGATCATTATCATTATTACTGTCGTGCAGCGAGAAAATTTTGTCTCGGATAATTTGGATAAAGTACAGGTGAGAGAGTGGACGATATAGTGAAAGTGAATAGGGATGGATGAAAGATGGAAGCATAATTTCAGGTCAGAGAAGATTATAACCTTCTGAGGGCAAGAAAGAGAAGGACAAAAGATAATAAGTTTTTGAATATGCACACTGCAGGCTAGAGTTTCAAAGAAAAAATTCCTATTTTTTAAAGTGTCTTGGTTCTTCTTATGATTTTGAATTCTCTAGACACGGCTGAAACAGCCTTGTGTAAAAGTGAACTCTCTGCCAGCAGCAGCAAGCTATTTTTAACCACGCAAGGCCACCGCCTTGCTCAAAGCAAGTGCGCTCTCTTTTTGCTCACACAGAGCAAAAAGAATGTGTCTTGCTCATGCGCTGTAATTGTACACTCAAAAAAGTGATAGTTTTATGTGGAATGTCCATGTTATTGTGGTAATCTTTTGTATTTAGTTACTTTCATATCTAAGCTTTGCGTTAGCGCAAACTAGAATTACGAAGACGATGTCGTTTGTGCTATATTTTATTGGATTTGACTGTTTGCAGCTATCCTTCCTGCACTATGAGCTGACTCGAATTGGACTGATTTTCTGGTGTGTATACATGTTCTAATTACAAGAGCTGATCATTTAAATCCAGCTGACAATGTTCACCATTTGAAGTCACTTAATACAAAGTTTGAACTTTCTGGTGATGTGGTCGATATTTATGAATACCTTCTTGTGTTTGGTTGCTGGCCTCTGTAATTGCAGCGAATTAACAAAACAGCATGCTAATTCTGGCCACAGGCACATCATTGTTGCCGGCCCACTACAGATCTTCGCTGCGTGCAGCCAAGCCCGGAATGTTACCGCACTTCGTTATCGCGTGTATGCTTTGTCTTTAATGTGTTTTGTTTGTTTTGTTGTGTTTTTTCTTTCATTCTATTCTTTACTTGTTATGTCTCATTTGTTTTTAGCTTTATTTTGTGAAGTCCTTTAAAACTTAACTGTATTTACCCTTTGATTGAGTGTTTACATTCAGTTTATGTGTATGTGTATACTGTGTGTGTATCAGTTGTGTGTGTAGTCTCTCTCTCTCTCTCTCTCTCTCTCTCTCTCTCTCTCTCTCTCTCTCTCTCTCTCTCTCTCTCTCTCTCTTCTTTATAAAGTGAATGCATGTCTCCATTGAAAAAACACAGTCCCCTATATGCGAAGGTGTCCGGGGACGTTAATCTATCCAACGAAACGAAACGAAACGAATTGAAAAACCCCGAACAACTGTTGTGTTGCTATTTTGTAAATTGTTGTACTTTGAAATGTGTGTTTTTTCCTTGTAAACTGTAGTATTTTGGCATGTTGTTTTGTTAAGAAAAAGGTTTTATTTGCATTGCCTCATGTCTTGTAAATTGTGCTGTTTTGGATGAGGTTTTAAATGTATTCTCGCTTGTTTGGGCTCTCTTGTGTATAGTAAATAGTTCAGTTTCAGCAGTAATTTTTGTTAGGCATAAAGTACATATGTAGCGAGCAAAAGTAGTTTCTAATAGTGTGCGGGACAACTGTCATGTATTTCTAAAATGTACAACAAAATCGTAAGAGAAGGCGGTTTGTTAAGGTCTGGCTAGCTTGCGGCAATGGGCTTGGCTAAAATAATTATAAGCTCCACAAACTACTAAAGGCAAGTACCAGTTGGATAGGCTACTCCACGGCCAGCCAGCGTCTCGGTACTGGCTACAAGCAGTTCAGCCAGCAATACGGGACGGAACAAGGGTTATTTTTAGCCATATCCTGACAGTGCCGCGTATGAACAGCTGTGTAGAGGAAATTGACACTGCAGACCTGCCTACCCCCCTCAGAGTAAAAGCGGGAGACAGGGGATCCAAAAGATAACCACCCTTTTCAACAACAGTTTTCAAGTATAACAGTATAACAACAAAAGCAACAGGATGCATGTCAAAAGCGTGAGACTCCCGCCAAAAGCGGGAGAGTAGGCAGGTCTGTGACAGGGCTGAATAGGCAGTGACAGTGTTTGTTCAGTGGCAGACAGTTGGCAGCATTTATAGAAGATTAAGTTATCTTTGAGAATAACTTGGTTGGTCTGTGAAAATAGCCATTTAATGGATGAGCGATGAAGCTAAAGAAAAGAAGCCTAGCTTATTCCAATGGGCAAGTTGAAAGTCTAGCTTGTGACTGTTGCTTTGTTGGCATGTGAGTTTGTTTGACGTGACCTCACATGTGCTAGAAGTCACAAGGACTAGAAGTACTGCCAGGATTGGTAGTGTGTAGTACCTTAGTACTGTGTCAATCTCCAGGATCGTGGCAGGGCAACTCGGCAGTGGTTCCTGCTCACCATAAGCCGTATTGGGTACGTGAAACCTGTATATTATTTTGTCGGCGACTCTGTGTTGTGCGCGTATGCTTGTGTGAGTTTGCGCTAGGTTGTGACATGGCTGTGGTTGTAAGCATGGGTGTTGTTGAGTAGAGACGTGAATGTGTATAACAGTTATTTAGTCATCCTTCATGCACTACATTATTTCATTTCATCTTCACGTATTCTATTTTCATCTTGTGTTTATAATAATGTACGGATATTATATTGATGTTAATTGAATATGTATGGTGACGATTTTGGTGGAATTATGTGTAGTTAGCTAGTGCCATCACGAAGGACTATAGTTAGTAAATGATGCACAGAGTTAGGACCACTGAGTTAGATAGAGAGAGGGGGAGGAATGAGAGGGGGAATAGTGGGAACGTTGGATACATCCAGGATAGACCTCGATGACCTCGGATGCAATAACTGTTGCAGGCTTATCGTACCTTTCTTCACTCTACATACTTCACCTCTGCTCTTCATTGTGATGTGGTTTCTATGTGGTCGCCTGTCTTTGTCTAAGTCATTGTCTACCCCTTTCTCGGTGATGACAAACCTGCGCAGGTCTTTTTTCCTGACCACATGTGTGACATTTGTTGATACCGGAAGTGGCAGGTTCCGGGCAAGCGGCAAGATCCGATCATTCTACCACTTGGACCTGGATGGAACCTCATCATCTCTCACCAGGTGTAGTCGTTCCCATCCACTGTCTATTCCCTTTCCTTCTCCCTCCTCCTAATGACGTTGACCATCTCTTTTCTTATGTTGATGCCATTGTGATTGTTCATTGTTTTTCATCCCATCACTTTTATTGCGTTTAGCGTGTGTCAGTGAATGTTCGTTGGTTTAGTTGTATGACTAAAGTGTGACTGGAATTGTGATCATAAATCTTTGTCATTTGTTACGTGTAATACGTGTTTGTACGTCCTTTATTTTCTCGCCTCAGCGACTGAAGGACGTCCGGCCGATCAGAAGCACTTGTGTGAATGTATGTTTACATGTGTCAGTGCCTGCCTGTGTACTTGTGTCTGATTGGTTTGCGACAATTACAACTATCAATGCTATAGTCAAGAACACTTACCAGAAATTCTGCATTGCAGGGTGACCTCATCACCATCCACCACAGACTGGCCTTGCAGGTGTTCAAGAAATCGAGGTGGTTCAACAAATGTTGCTGGCGCTTCTTTATCCTCTGCGGCTGATTCTGTTTCCGCTGGCTCCGCTGGTGCTGGGGCTACTTTCTTGGCTACTGTATCACCAAACATAAGTGATTAGATATTTGCTCAATTGCTGACCAACTTTTACTGGCTCTTGGAGATTTTACGCCAATCCTATCTTCTTCAAAAACTTGTAAATTTTACTCGCTGAAGGCAGAATTTATTTCTTTTTACAAGTGGATAGTCCTGAGGCACATGTTAGTTTTCTTCCAGAAGATTCAATACACACCCTCAACAGAATACTGGCCTAGTCAAAGTCAACGGTCCAACAGTGTTTTCACTAGCACGTTAACAACTTTCACACAAACCGAAACTGAACCGAAGCGAACATTTTGCCAGTGTACAACAAAAGACAGCATGATTCACAGCACTGAAACCAGTATCATCCTCTATGGAAAAAGTGAGAGAGAGATGTCAAGTGAAATGACTACAAGCTGGGAGCATGATTCACTGAAACAAGTGTCATCGTCTAGGAAAAGGGACGAGAGAGATGTCAGGTGAACTGACTACAAGCTGGGAGCATGATTCACTGAAACAAATGTCATCATCTAGGAAAAAGGAAGAGAAAGGTGTCAGGTGAACAGGCTACAAGCTTGCGTAAGTCCAAACAATTTGTTTTACTTTCAATTGTGTGAAAAAAAACAGTACTTTCAGCAGCCTTGATATCTTAACACAATTTCATTAAATCTGCAAAATAAAATAAAAAGAGTGTTCAATAATAAATTGTGTCCGACGGCAATCCTCACCTTTGACAGTAACATTAGCCTTAGTGGAGGCAACGCCAACAGTGTTGGTGGCTTTACAGACATAGTCTCCCTCATCATCCAACACCACTTTTGCAATCTCCAGTCGTGATGATGACCTTCGCGTCTTTATTGATATGATGTCGTCAGAAGAAAGCAGCTGCAAACAAACACAGACAAATATTGATGCTAATAATGATGATGGTTTATGATAATGATGATGGCAGTGACTAATATGCCGATAATGATGGATTAGTGATGGTTAGGGTAATGTAAACTGCTAATATATTGTGCCTCGGCTAAAGCTACAGCTTTCAAAGGAACATTTTTGAGGTGGGGGTCTATCCTTTTTTCCCAAAACTGACCAGTGGACTGGAATTCTTTCTCATCAACTGACCTGTCCATTAAAGAACCATTCGATGTTGGGGTCAGTGCCAGAGAAGGAACATTCCAGAACAAGCTGGTCTCCTTCCTTCACTTCCACGGGCGAAAGCGTCTCGGTGAACTTGGGGGCTTCTTCCTCTGGTTCCTTCTCTGTAACAGTGGCAAATGAACAGCCGTGACAGAAATCATCCTTTAAATTTAACAATGTTAAGATAAAATTCATCAAAAATACTATAACCATAATAATAACACAAATGATTGAAACTGGATAGATACACTACAACGGATATGAACTTAGGAGCTTTTGTTTTCTGCTGGTACCCTCATGAAGACACAATCTGGGGGTTACAGTTTGTTTTGTGCCTATAGTTTGATATAGGTTGAATCTTATTGTGCTGGGCACTGTTTGCTCAATTGTGTCCACTCAGGTGCAACTTCCATTATTAATCACATACATTAAAAAAAACAAAAACCCACAAAGCAAACTAGATCAACAAAAATATATTAGTAATCTGTGCTATAATTATACAAACCTTTTGTCAAAATCAAGATCCTAAAACTGCACTGCATTATTTGCACAAATATTGTAATCATATAACTAATATTTCATGTGTGGTAAAGAAGGATTGTTTATATTATGTTTAGTGTAAGAAATTAATAAAAGCAATTCAAATCAGAAAATGCATTTTAAAAATAATCATCAATATGACTGTGCCCTCACCAAAACTACATATTCCACCAATTACAAAGAGTGAAGCGATAATATCAAGGTTAAATATTTTAGATGGCTGAAATAGAAAACGCAACAAAATCAGGTAAACAATTCCACAAGAGATTAATTCAAAGATTGCCTTCAGTCAAGAAATTTGGAGTTTGTATTCTTGAAAAAATGGTGGGGATAAAGAAATGGGTGGGGACAAGGTGGAATGAACATGTGGAAACAAAATGAGTAAATGAAATAAAGAGATTCATTTTTAATGGATGGATTTTAAGGATCTGAAACGAAGACTGTGGAAAAACTTGGAGAAAGAAAAGTAATTACTTTTGAGATAAGATGCCTTCAGAAGATAGTGCACGGTGCCTTGGACAAGACGTCATTGGAAAAATTCACCTTCAAATCTCCGTTCTTGATTCTTCATTTCTCCTCTTCCCCCCTCCCATCCAACCTCCTAATTTCAATCTTAATTTTCATAAAATATCAGGACTCAGTAAGATTAACTCAACACATTTTTTTTTCCTCAGATGATAATGTCACAAGTAATGGTAGTAAAAAATTTTTTTGTTTAAAAAAAAATATTTCTATAGAGAGACAAAAAGCACAGAAGAAACAAAATTTTAATAGGTGAGAGTTTTGATGCAGTACATATTATTTTCCTGACAACTGAATTATAGTGTCCTATAATATCACATTTTATCTCATGTAACGTATGAAGCAAACTTGAATCATTCTGTGACCTACCTAGCTAATCCCCATAAACACGAACTCACACACATGCTGTGCATAATCATAAACACAAACACAAAGCACGTTCAATCCAGACCAGTCTCAACACCAAATATTAACAGCTGACAAAACTGTAAAGAAAATTTATTCAAACAAGTGTTGTACTTGCCCAGTTTTGCACTGTGAATTTAACAAGAACTGAAGGGTGGAGAATTACCACTTGGAGTCGCAAAAACTAAATTCTGTACAGTACGTGATTTATGATTATATGCATTTTGTGATCAAGCAAATAATAGACAACAAACAATGCCCAAAGCTAACACAAAGATCTCTTGTCAAATAATAAAGGAGTAAATCCAAATATAAATACAATGTCACAAATACTTCAAAGCCCTGTAACTGCGTTAACTATCTTCTGCTGACCTTTCTGTACCAAAAAAACGCATTTTTACAAACCACACAGTAAAATTCTTCCAGTAATTATGTATCTGTCACAACACTTTGTTAGTTTCCTGGGATTCAAGATCTTTTGGCTACCTATACTGCAATCTCTTTGTGTTTTCAATAGAAGAGACAGAAATGTTCAAGAAACTTTTAGTAAAGAAACATTTTCTGATGTTAGTATTCGAATGCTGTTTAAGAATCTTACCTTCTGGGTTCCTAGTTTTGTTGTGATGAGGTGTTAGAAAAAAAATCTGACCATTCTAAATCATCAATTGTATTACATATATGAAAAGCTTGAATTCAGTCTCCTCAAACTCTACATCCATATAAAGATTAATGCAGTTTGAGATACCACAATCTCTCTGTGTAAGACACAGAATAACATATTCTTTCAGCAACTTTGTAGCTCATCTCTTAACTCTTTCTATCATTATTGACTGCCACTTGAGCATTGGACACCTCACAACATTAGCGTACTCATATAATTTGCCAAATGTATCCTTATCAAGGACATAAAAAAGTTCTCTTTACTAATCCAATCATTCTGTTGACTTTGTTAACACAATTGTTCATGTTCAAACTAATCATCCTGTCAAAAGCTACTACTCCTAAATCTTTGTCATCACTACATGTTTATGTTTCTTTTAAATTGTTCTCAATACTTCATTCACCCACAATGGTTTTATTCTTTATCGTTACTCTTTATTCTTGGAATGCATTTATCCATACCTATTAAAATCACCTTCTTAATAGTGGACCACATTTGTTCTAATGTGCCTTCTAAGGACAAGAGATCCACACTGGCAACATGCTCGCTAAGGCTATCATAGTGATCTTTATTTAGGTTGAGCTTATATTTACTTTCTTTCTTTTAACGTTTTAACTTTTGGGACATAAAGCTCAAATACCAAGACATCAAGATCGCTCTTTTCTAAATGAGTCTAGATGGGTAATATCTGAAATAAGAAAATCCTCATTAACAAATACCAAGTTGTCCAGTGTCGATCTCTGTCCTTCTCTGTGTCTTGTGACTTTAAAAACCTTCTGGACGACAAACTCATCTCGAACACAGTCAATAAAAGTATTGTTCTTTTCTCCACTCCAAGCTCCATCATGAGCACATCAGGAAAATTGAAGTCTCCCATTATACAAATGTTGTCATGCTTGTGAATCTCTTGGGACTTTAATACGTCGAACAATAACTCTGTGTTATCCACTGTGGAATTGGGGCTGTTCTAAATACACCCAACCAGTACGCTCTGTCCTTCCCCATATAAAAAGTGACTCCACACACTTTCTTCAAATTGATGAGTTATTCGAGTTTTGATTTCATTTGATTTCTTGTTTATAGAGTTTAGCGAACCTTTAGGCCTCAGCCAAACAAATGATATAGATTAAATATAATTAAACTACAATACTGTTGCAATCTGAGAATGCTACACATTCCTGATTTGTCAACAAAGCAAATGAAGCATGCAAACAACAGAAACAGTACCAAACAAGTCGCTGTATGAAGCTCTATCATTACAATTATGAGCTTTTTTTTTTTTTAAAGCAAACACATGAGACAAACAGCCACCCACAAATGAGTATATATAAAAGGAAAGACAATATAGAAACACATTTTGACATGAAAATGCCACTTCTTTTTTTTGTCATTTATACCACACATGACAGCAATATAAAATAATATGCAGGCTTTTATAATTATGTACTTCAAGAAATTAAAAATTTTTTAAACCACACAAACACACACACTCAAAACTATATCACAAAGTAGAAAAAGCTACAAAGAAAGCCGCAGCCTTGTATTTTGAAGATTCAAACACTGCACAACTACTTCAACACCAGAAAAGAACTTAGTCACTGAAAGCTGCTACCAGCAAATCTTTATTACAAACATGCTCCACCCAACAATAAAACACATAAAATCCAAACTACATATCAATAAATGAAATAATAAATAACAAATAACAAAGTTAAAGTAAAACAAAACATTACTGAAAGAAGATTACTCAAAAAGACATACAAATGCACCCTTTCTCAGAATTACTGGTTGATATAAGCATTGCATCAAACTAGCCAAAACACACAATGTTACAAAGAGTTCAAGCTTTGAAAAAACAAAAACAAAAAACTAGAAGGGCAATGCCCAAGTGAGTCGCACGCTCCTTATATTTAACATGAAAATGAGTGCCCAGAAAAAAAACAAAATAAAACGGTGGCATTAAAATGCAAAGTAAAACTGACTTTGATCTTTCGATACTCTTGATTTTGAGATAAACTTGACCTCAGGCTCCAAATACACTCATGTACTATCAAATTAACTACAGCAAAAGCTATGTTAAGCCAAAAAACTGGTGACCTTGGGATGACTTTGACCTTCAATGACCTTGACCTTGGGATGACCTTGACCCGACCCAATGTGACCTCTCATGCATTTCTGATCAAATAACTCAATGTTATTGCATACTATGAGTTAAATACACAGCCATTCCACTGTATGATGACCTATTTTTGTATGTTTTGGCAAGGAATAAAGTGACCTTGACCTTCAAGATCAATGTAAAAATGGAACATATATGAAAGATCAATCTACCATCTCTAATTACAAAAAGTTTTGACTTTATATTTCTCGTAGTTTAGGGTCAAGGTTATTACAAAGTACCTATACTAACCAACTTTGGACATCTCCAGTGACCTTGATCTTAGAGGTTGACCCAATTTGTATAGTGTGTGTGTCTCATTGATATCTATAATGTATCAAAGAATCATGGTCAATATTAATAACTTAAAGAGAAATTTTGTGAAAAATTGCTATTTTTTGACTAACATTTGTTAACCCTGTGACCTTGACCTTGAAGTGAAATCATTAATTCACTGATCATTTATGAAGTCTCATGTGTACACATCTACTTGCAAGTTTTGCACATCCAGAAGGCAGATAGACAGACGGACATATTTTTTAAATGTCATTTTTGGACTCTTTAGGACTCACCTCGCACAAAATTGCAAAAATCTGAGCGTTATTTTAGGTAGCTGGGGGAGGAGTGGGGGGTAGCGTGGGGTGGAGCGTGGTGTTGTTGTTGGGGGGGTGGGGGGAGGAGGAGTTGGTGGTGAGTACATAGACTCACATTGAGTCAAAAAAGGAACTTAAATATTTGCACTTCAAAAGATGGCTGATTGATGATTTAGCAAAAACAGAAAAGATAAAAATTGTCATTTTCAGAAAAAGACTAATTTATACCCATTACCATTAAAAACAACACAATATTGTTTATCGGGAAAATTATTAAGAAGTTATGTGAACGACTTTCGAATGTTATTTAGCTCATTGAGAATTTTACAAACGATGCTGAGTTGAACAGTTTTGCTGTCATTTTATCTTCAAGAAAGATCTAACTTGTGCTTTTAACCTACAAATTCACATTTTTATTTAACTTATTATTTCAAAATTTTGTTATTTCATAACCCCCACCCCCCCTCCTAAAAGTTGGTTTGTACAGAAAATAACATCTTAGCAAATAACAAACAAACAAACAAAAAAAGGCAACAGCAATGCAAGCTACAGAGCAACTGATTAGAAAGTCTCTGTGATTGACTCCATGGTGGACTCCAGTTTGGTGGAGGACTTACTCTCTGTCTTGGAAGAACGGGAAGAAGAGGAGATGGAAGTGGAAGTACTACTAGACTGCTCAGCTGAAAAAAGATTCACAAACAGGTCACCACTACAAGCAGTCTACTTGTCTAGCTACACCCAGGCATGCCTACCCTCAATTTGAAGTTTCAGTATTAGCTTTTTCAAATTTCAGTATTACTATTACGATTTCCAAATTTACTTTTACTACCTATGGTTTTTGCACTCATCCTTTTTGATATTATGCGAAGAATCCAGTGATAGATCGATTTGCTGCCACAATCTTCTTTTTCTTCTCCAAAGCCTCATAATTCTTGATATGATGTTGGCCTTCCGCGTGCCGCTTGATGTCGTTCATATCACTGGCGGAGATGCCAAACTGGTTGGCACAAATCGTACTTTTGAGTAAGAGCTCCCGCGAATAACGAAAGTACACTTTCCAAATACGAGGCAAGATATCTCTGCCCCTTGCACGGTTTCTTTGAAGATTCAGATTCACAATCACTTTGCTTAGCCATTCGTTCGGACGCCATGTTTTGAATTCTGTCTCACGAGCACCGATCTTCACTGCGACTGCGCAAACACTGGTTTGGCAAACTTCGGTGCCTCTACCGGAAACTTGATGCCACGTGTCTCTACTGCGACTGCGCATTGCAGCATTGCAGCATTAAACCGAGTTCAGCTGTCTTCGGAAAAAGGTCACGCAATGCATTACCACAAGCCAAGGAGTTCGATTTTTTTTTCAAATGTTGTTTTTATGTATTTCCGGACCGTGAAACAAGTATCCGTATTTTCTGTAGCGCTTGCCGAGTTTTTCAAATTTCCGGAAAAAATATGGAAATTCCGTACGGGTAGGCATGCCTGTACACTAACCCTTGCCCTAAGCTGACGCGTGAGCACAATGCAACTATGAAACATTTTCAGGTTATACTATATTTAGTAAAATGCTGCTCTACACCAAACCACAAGCCCAATACAGTGACCAACATTTTCAACTAATATTGCTAATTCACTACTACTGTTTTAAATGAAAAAGAAACAAAACTAAACTACAATACACTAAATCTCAAAACCAACAACCAATAATTTAGGTCATACTACTTTGGTCTAATGCTGCTGTTTCTAAACTACATCACAAAACAAAACTACCAACAACATTTTAAATTTCACTCTACCGAACCTTGAACGATTTTAACATTATCAGTTATGCCGTATCATAGAATGCTAAGACAAGAGCCAAAAGTTGGAATTACATAGCTACTGCACTGGGCTAACAATAATGATGGCACAATACTATATATTATATACTGCAGAAAATTAGTGTGGCAACAAAGAAGGATCTCAGAACAACACTGACAACAGTAGATCTAAGGCAAAACTAAAACTACAGTCAAGGACATGGCCCTTAACCGTAGATCTGTAAGCACAGTAAAAGTAAAGGCTAGAACCACCCACGCCAGCACAAATCTCACACTGAAGTTATGTACTATAGTATCATTTGATTTGGTGTGTGCCATTAAAGTTATGTACTGTAGTACCATATGATTTGGTGTGTACATTCTGCTTACTTACTCTAGGATACAAGGGTATGAAGAGTACAGCACTAAAAACTAAAACACTCACTACCAGTGTCTAGATTACATTAGAACTAAAACTACAAGTAAAACTAACATCTAAAATGAACACCCACGCCAACGCATTCACTTACTTCTTCTCTCAGACCGAGAGGAAGAAGATGTGGACTCCTCTGTGCGACTTGAGCGAGAGGTTTTTGAGGACGACTCGTACGATGAGGAGAAGTCCTCGATCTTGGTGCCTGACTTTGTCCGTCTGACGCTGCGAGACACCTTTGTGGAGGATTCTGACACATTCTTGGGTTGATAGAATGCACGTTCTGCAATGCATACAGGAAAGAAAATCCACATTACATTTTGCTATGCTATGCTTACCAACAATTTGCTGACTTCACATTGATGTTCCTGTATTATCAATGAACCAATATTAGTTGTTGTTGCATCAATTTTTAGTCATCAGATTACCATAAGTTGTACTGAGTTGGTAGTAAAAGCAACATTTAAAGTTACAGCTTCTTGTGTGAGGTTGTACTGCAGCAATATTGGTGCATGCTGTTGATCAAATATGGGTGTCGCGATACAAGCTCCATTGAGATACAGTTATACATTGTTTTAATTATGATGTTATTGAAAGAAAAATATAAATATTTTGGTTTGTAAAAGTCACAGAGATAAACACATGGAAAATTGAATGATGTAGCATGTACATCATCTCCAAGGCTTTCGTCACATTTGTTTTTATTTCTTCCTTTGCTTCGTGGACCAATCGATTGCAGAAGTAGTATTGTTGCATAGATACAGAATTGCTATGGGATTTTTAACTGTTAGTCAGTCTACGAAAAGCTCTGCACAGAGAAGGACTCAGTTTCATGAGGCGCTGGCCTAGCTAAGGGTATTTTTCAAGTCTTTTTTTATCAGCAACTAAAAAGCTTGTGTTCAGAGTGTTGTTCATAACCTATTCTGAATTGTGGAGAGAATTTAGTTCAAATAGGTCTGTATTGTGAAGCATTTGGACATGTTTAGAAGAAATGGTAAGCTGTGGCAGCTTCATTTCTATTTTGAATAATCCGTCAACAGTTGGATAAATGTTTGGCAGTAAAAGCAACATTTAAAGTTACAGCTTCTTGTGTGATGTTGTACTGCAGCCATAATAACAAGAGTGTGATAGGATATATCTTCAGGCACCGCTGGGTAGGTAGCCGTGGTTCTTACATGATGTGGAGCTGGAAGCGTCCGTGGGTCAATAATATGTATTGGGCAAAAGATCGAGACTCTTATTTTGACGGTGCAAGTGTGGCGCTGGTTTCCAGTTTCAAATGATTAAATTAATGAAGAGTTCGTTTTGCGTTTCAATCATTTCTTGCATGTTTGCGTGTATAATAATTCGGGTTTTCAACAGTGCTTAGAAGGTAGAAATTGATTCTTTCACTACCAGCTTAGGGAATGACGTAGGCGAAAGTAATGGTGAGACTGATTGACGTCATTGCGTGAATATGGCGGCGTCTCACTATCATTTCCAAGCTGGTCATATGTTTCAAGTGTTTTGGTTTTATTTCTATTTTTTACATTCTTACTTTTATTTTATTTTTATTACTTACATAATTATCATTTCCATTATAGATCTCCAAAACGAACATTATTCGAGGACATCATTCTAAATGTTAAACTTATCCATGGTGGATTTATATGTGTGATCACAATGTTGTGACTAACATTATGAAGTATAGAAGATGCCATACCTATTGAAGAGCTACAATAAAGGAATATCCACGAGTGATAAAGATGCAAAAATCTGACTGTCTGAAGGCAAGAATTCATTATCTTCACGATTGAAACTGTGATTATAAACTGTAAGTAGATTTATACTGTTATTGGTGTCTAGAATGAATGTAAAGAAAAGTAAGTAAAGTTTTATTTTAATATCGAGATAAAGAAGCAACAGATAATATTTTGTACCATAAATGTATATATATGAGCATGCATTCTGTCATTGATATCATTCATTCCATCTCATTGATGTGCATTTTATATGTTGTATGTGGAAGAACAGACATAGTGAAACATCAGAAACTCAGCGAAACGATGTGGTCTCGTAAAATGTATGAGTAGATGTACTTAAGGTCTGTGTTGTTTATGTTTTACGTAAATTTCACGGGTCACGTGACAAAGGGTATTCCAATTTGCGACAACAAATGTTAACCACTTTTGCAAGGTCCAAAATGCCCTGAACTTCATAATGGTATTGTAGGGTGTACCAACATCACCTAATACGAATGACCAGGATGTGATCTTTGTGTACAAGTGTGGACTTTAAGAATCTCTTACAGCTGAAGGCGAAGGTCACATGAATTACTTTTGAATGTCTCCAAAGACACAGACTTAGGACAGCCATATATTATAAATATAATATTTTGCCTTTTCAGCATTCATCTGCTGCGAATATGCAACAACTGGGAAGACTAAAAGACTTAAGCAAGTATACAGAATCACACATGGACCATAATTATAGCACTCACACTCACATTGTTGCAGGTATGAGTTCTAAACAAAACCAAACTCAAACGCTGACCTTCCACCTCCACTTTACAACTGGTTTCCTGCTCGCCCAGACTGTTGACAGCCTTACAGGTGTAGCGACCAGAGTGCTCCTGCCTGGCATACACCACCTCCAGCGTGCACACACCGTGAGAGTACGCGATGTTGTAGTCACTTCCATCGCTGAGCTCTCTGCCGTCCTTCGTCCAGGTCACCTGCATGGGCGGAAGAAAAACAGCAAAGTGACATAACCGCACAATTCCTCCCTCCCCCAACCCCCCCCCCCCACCCCCATTTTGTGTGTGTGTGTGGGGGGGGGGGGTTTCTTAAAAGGTGTTGTGTGGGATGTGGATTGTGTGTGTGTGACTATTTACTAACATCGGGTGCCGTTTCCATGTAGGTTTGTCCTTTGGCTGAATACATTTTTGTTTTTTGTATTTTTCTTCTCTAGTTTAAATTCTACAGGCATAGCATGGAACTGTTCTTACATTGCGCACTTTTCATCTCAAAGAGCTGCTTAAGGCACTGACTGCACTCAAGTCATCTAAGATGTCAACTTGCTGCATGCTACACATTGTAAAAGGCCTTTGATTTCATAGCGACTTTGACCGACCTGCGTTTTAGGCTTGATTATTTCAGACTTTCAACTTTTGAAAGAATAATCATGAGGTTTATCTACACGTTGCTCAACAGACAGAGGGTGAAGTGCACCACCATATGGAGAGTCGTTAAAGGCTCCTGTGAGAAGTGCATCACCAAATAAAGAGTCATTACAGTCTCCTGTGAGAAACGCTTCTGGCCACAATCAAGAGTCAGTCCCTAGTCTCCTGCAAAACCTATCCCATCCTATCCCGTAACTTTGAAATCGTTGTGGCACCACAGATGATCATTTAACCAGCATACTCCACCTTTCTCTGTCCTCAGCAACCCTCATGGCTTCATTCAGTGTCAAGCCAGTTTATTCTTGAATGTTGTCCTCCCACCTCTCCTGCAAAACCTATCCCATCCTATCCCGTAACTTGGAAATTTTGGGTTACCACAGATGATCGTTTAACCAGCATACTCCATCTTTCTCTGTCCTCAGCAACCCTCATGGCTTCACTCAGTGTCAAGCCAGTCCATTCTCGAATGTTGTCCTCCCATCTCTTTTTCTGCCTCCGTCTTCTTCTGCCTCCTTGCATCGTACCTTGCAGGATGGTTTTTGCAAAGTCTGATGCTCTGGTGACGTGGCCATACCATCAGAGTTTCCGTTTCTTCACCACCGTGAGCATGTCATCGTGTTGTTCAATGGCTTGTGTAATGGTCTGTCGGACTTCATCGTTGGTGATGTGCTGGGTATAGAAAATGCCCAGAAGACTTCTGTAACGCCTCATCTCCATGCTTTGTATTCTTCGTTGTAGGTCTGTTGTGATAGGGCCATGTTTCGCAAGCGTATAGAAAGATGGAGATGACAAGGGAGCGCGGCAGCCTTACCTTGGAATGTAGACTGATGGTCCTGTCTTTCCAAATGGGCTTCAACTTTGTCAGGACCGCAGTTGTTTGTGTGATCCTGGACAGGATTTCCTGTTGGGACCTATTGTTTTGATACAATGGCTCCTAAATATTTGAAGCTATGCACTGTGTTGAGGAATTGGTCTTGGACTTTGATGTCCGTGTTGATGCCATTGGTGTTGTTGGTCATCATTTTGGTCTTCTCTGCACTTATTTCATTCCAAAGGCTCTGGAGGTGGTGTCGAGCATCTGTACCAGCTGATTAAGTTCTTCTTCATCTCCAGCCAATCCATCAATGTCATCCGTAAAAGTGAGGTTAGAGATTGCTCTACCCCCTATGCTGATTGTGCCTTCGTGATCTGCAAGGGCATCTGACATGATGCGCTCCAGGAAGATGTTGAAGAGTGTTGGAGATATTAGGCATCCTTGATGCACATCGACTGTTGTTCTGAACCAGTTCCAGATGGCGCTGTTGTTGAGGACTCCACAGGTAGCCTTGTCATACAGGCTTGTGATGACTTCAATAATGTTAGGGCTGGTGTTGTACACTCTCATGGTTGCCCACAGAGCTGCATGCCAGACTCGATCAGACTCTTTCTTGAAGTCTACAAATACATGATATAGATGTTGTTGGTGCTGTAGGTATTTCTCACAGATTATACTGAGGTTGAAAATCTGTTCAGTGGTACTTAGCCCTGCCCTGAATCCTGCTTGTTCTTTGGCTATGATTTGTTCAGCTTGAGGTTTCAACCTGTTGAGTATTATTTTCAGGAGGATCTTGCTGGGATGGCTGATGAGGCTGATGGTGCTGTAATTTTCACACTACTGACGGTAACCCTTTTTGGGAAGAGTGATGACAAGCGACTGGGTCCATGGTATAGGCCACTTCCCACAGTGCCAGATCTTGTTACAAATAATGGATAGGGCGTCAATCATCGATTCTCCTCCTGCTTGAAGCAATTCCCCGGGTATGTTGCCCACTCCCACGGACTTTCCCTTCTTCAGTGAATGCACTGCTGCCTCAACTTCTCGGAGAATTAGGAGGATTTATTCCTCTTCTCTGCCACAGTCTGGTAGGCCTTCTTGCTGTCGTTCTTGTTCAGACTGTTCTCTATTTTCTGACATTGATCTTCCATCCAGTTCTCCTTTGCTGTGCGCATGCCTTTTCGGATATCATTGTTGATTTTTCTGTAGGCATCAGCTCCCTGTGAGGTGTTCTTTTTTCCTTTTCATCTCTCTTCGTTTGTCACACATGTCCAAAAGTTCAGGTGTGCTCCATGGTTTCTTCTTTGGGTGGTGCTTGCCAAGGATCTCAGTGGCAGCATCTGTCATTGCTGAGTTGAAGGTGGTGGTCATGGTGTTGACATCTACTTCACCAGCTCCCAAAATGAGCAGTGGTGCAAATTTCCCTCCAATTGTGGCTTGGAATATTTCTGCTACCTCTGGGTCTTGCAGTTTGTCCAGGTCGAACTTCAGTCTAATGCAGTTTGCTGTGTATACTCTCTTCAAGTGGAGCCGGAAAGACATCATCATGAGATCGTGATCACTGCCCATGTCTGCTCCAGGAAAAGTGCATGTCCTGCCAATGTTGATGCTTGATCTGAAGCGTTTCTTGACCACGATGTAGTCAATCTGGTTGTGATGCTCCCGCTGGGACTGTGCCAGGTCCATCGTCTGGATTTTTGTGTGGAGACCAAGAGTGTTTGCCAGTATGTATCTGGCAAACTCCAAGAGCCTTCGATCTCTGTCATTTGTCTCGTTGTTGCAGTGGGGTCCACATGTGTCTCCCCAGTTGTGGTATGCATCTCGGCCAACCTTTGGCATTTCAGTCGCCTTGCACTATGAATATATCCTTCCTTTGGCACTTCGCTGTCGTCATAGTCTGAGGCATAGTCCTGTTTGATGGTGATGTTGAAAGGAGCTGCTCTGAGATGGATGGTAATGAGTCTACTGGAGATTGGCAGGCAACCCATGACAGTGGCTAGAATGTCTTATTGGACCAAGAATCCAACACAGTGTTCGTGCCTGCTATTTCCATGCTGAAATAAAGCCTGTGGCCTTTGTCGGTAATTGTTTCACCTAGGCCTTCCCAGCACAGTTCGCTGATACCTAAAATGTTCCATCGAGAGTGGTCCAGCTCGTGGGCCAGTTCTAATTTTCTCTCCGCAGTTAGGGTCCTGACATTCAAGCTTCCTATGATGATGATGTCATTCGTGTGGATTTTGCGAAGTTGTCCATCAGTAACATACTTATCACCTCCGTCCTGGTGGCCAACGGAAGACACCATCCTTGGTGACCTTGGCGACGACCGATCTGGTGTTGGTCACAGCCGAAATCCACGAGTACAGTGTGGCTCACCTTGGCCCGGAGCATGTGGTCATTGAACCTATAGTAACGTGAGGTTCCTCCACCCTCACCGGTGACTTTTGTGTAGAAGACTTTTGCCTAGTGATGCCAAGCTGACATCACCCCTGTTAGTTGCCTCTTATGACACGCCGCGAAATGTGGTCTATTCTGTTCAGTGTCCGAATCCACAGTGGTACTGCAGAACTAGGCAAGCATTCAACAATTCCGCCAACACATGAATAATTACATATGTTGCAGGAGTTTTTACTAAGATGTTTTTCAGACAATTGTTGTGCAGCTTTTATCAATGCTAGGTTGTCCCTGAAGTCTTCAAAGGAAAGAATTACCATAAATAAAAAAAATAAGCTTACCTTTGGCACAGGGTGAGCCTGTACTTCACAGATGAGTTTGAACTCGGTACCGGCCTGGATGAAGCGAGGGCGAAGTTCAAAACCAAAGTTTGGAGGAGCGTCCTCCTTGGGCTTTTCAAATGCAATCTCTTCAAACACGCGTTTCCTGAGTGACACAAATAGCAATACAAATTATTACACAGTCAACAGGAACATCCAAATAAACATTAAAAAATGCAATGGGCTACAACATTTTTACGTCAAATCATCAAATTTGTATTTCTGAAAAAAAACCAATGGAATAATATCGTTTTTGAAGCTAAATTAAAATTTTATCTCTAAATTTATTATTAATAAGCATACTTACCATGACTCAACAAGTGCAATGTTTTGGCGTTGCTAGGTGATAGTGCCCTTTTAGCGGAAGCTGGCAAAATCAAATCAAACATAGAGTTGCTTCCCCTGCACCAAACCGTCACGCGCCCCACGTGCCACAATACGCGTCTAAGCGCTCACGGCAAAGGACAGCACACCTCATTTCTTATTTGGAACTGCGGGGAGGTGGGAGGGATATTAAATTGAGTCATGGTAAGTATGCTTATTAATAATAAATTTAGAGATAAAATTTTAATATTAATTACACATACTGTACCATGACTCAACAAGTGCAGATTAGCACGAAAAGGACGGAGGGAAGCAACTTTATCTGAAACAAACTTACCGTGAACAGGCTGGAGAAGAGGACCGGGACGGTAGGGCCATGACCACAGAACCGACTCCAAGAAGCCATCCTCTCGAGTATGGCAGGACAGAAACAGGAAGCAAGCTGGAACCGGCCGAGGTCTCCTGAAGCCCAGAAAGCCCCTATAGAAGGCCGGACAACAGCCAAGCGTGAAGACGGAGAACGCTTGGATTACCGTGTGGAATCCCAGATCGAGGCTGCAGAAGCGATCGCGCCCCGAGAGCGAGAGGAATGCACCGCCCCTGGGAAAGACGAAGGAGATCGGGGAACCAGGGCTGAGCTGGCCAAAAGGGAGCCACGAGAATGAGAGAAGGGGACTCCTCTTCAGCTTTCCTGAGAACCCGCGGAAGGAGGGGGAATGGCGGGAAGGCATAAGCCTCCAACCCCTCCCAAGAAATGGACAACGCGTCCACCGCCCAAGCCAGGCAATCTGTGACCGGCGACACAAACAGGGGTAGCCTGGAAGAGTAACGAGTGGCAAAAAGATCAATCAGAGGTTTAAACCACTCCGCCCAAACTGGTTGAAGAACAGAGTGGGACAGCGTCCATTCCGTGTGGACCACACAATGAGGGCGACTCAGAAGATCGGCCAAGACATTGACAGAGCCGCTGACATGCTTGGCCACAAGCGTACAACCGAAATCAGCTAACCACAAAAGGAGGCTCTCCACCATCATGGAGAGAGCAGGGGAATGGGTACCCCCGAAGTGGTTGATGAGAGAAACCACAGTGGTACTGTCGGAGCGAACAAGCAAGAGGCCCCGAGGCAGGGAGGGAAGAAAACGATGAAGAGCCAGGCAAACGGCTTCCATCTCCAGGCGACTGATATGCCAAGACAGCTGGTCCTGAGACCAAAAACCGTGGGCTGAAAGGCTGCCAGTATGCGCACCCCAACCGACCAACGACGCATCCGTGAAGATTTCGGCCACCGGAAGCGGAGGGGAGATAGGCACCCCCGAAGAAAGCCACTCAACATTCTGCCAAGGAAGCAGAGAAGCGCGAAGGTCCGCCGTGACCGGAAAAAGAGCGTCCCAGGAATCGCTGGACTGACTCCAACGGGAAGAAAGCCAACGTTGAATCGGCCGCTTGCGAACTCCCGCGAGGGGAACCAGAGGAACCATAGACTCAAACGACCCCAAAAGAGAGGCCATAAATCTGGCTGACACGAAATCCTGACTCTCCAAAAGTAGCAGAAGGGACTGAAGCTTCTGCACCCGACGAGCCAAAGGGCGGACCGACCAATCGCGAGTGTCGAACGACATTCCCAGGAAGTTGAAAACCTGAGATGGAGACAACTCAGACTTGAGAGGGTTCATAGAGAACCCCAAGCGCCGAGCCCAAAGGAGAACGAGCCTGGTGTGCACAAGACAGAGATCGTGAGAACTAGCCTTGACCAACCAGTCATCAAGATAAGCAGAGAACCGCACCCCGAGTCCGCGGACTACGGCAGCGAGTTCTTTGACAATCCTTGTGAAAACCCAAGGACTGAGAGACAAACCAAAGGGAAGGGCTTTGAAATGAAAAACCCGATCTCTCCAGACGAAACGCATCCAACGCCTGTGAAGAGGATGAATAGACACATGGAAATAGGCGTCAGAAAGATCGATAGAGGTAGCCCAATCCCCCGGGCGCAGAGACATACGCACCGCAGCGGGAGTTTCCATGCGGAAACGAATGCGGCGAAGAAACTTGTTCAACGAGGAAAGATCGAGCACCGGGCGCCAACCGCCGGATGCCTTCGGGACAACGAAGAGGCGGCCGTAAAACCCCGGGGAGTGAGGGCAAAGGACCTCCTCTATAGCGCCCTTCTGGAGAAGGGCTATGACCTCCGCATCGAGAATCGCCTGAGCCTCAGGAGGAGACAGGGGGCGAAACAAAGGCGGGGAGCGACGAAGAGGGGGCCGAGAGGAACCCCACTGAAGTTTGAACCCCGACCGAATCACCTCTAGAACCCAACTGCTAGCAGAGGGGAGGCCGAGCCAAGCATGAAACTGACGAGCCAAGCCACCTGCCCGGAGGGGTAGAACACCTAGGGGTGAACAGGCAGGGATAGGACTGGTGGAAAACGCGCCACTGCGTAAACGCCTACGGCCTACCTCAACCCTGCCACGGGAAGAGGAAGTACCACACGGCCCACCCCGAGGAGAGAGACCACGGACCGAGCGACCTCGACACCTGTCAGGAAAGAAAGGCGGGGCCGAAGGGGTGTCCCGAGCCCAGAAGGCGAAACCAACCGACTGGGACCGGTCCGACTCCTCGCGAACAGCTGTGCGAACATAAGGACCAAACAGAGAGTCGGGTACCAAGGGTCCCACCCGAAGCGAGGAGGACAAGAGCGGAGGCAACGGAGACGCTGACTGAAGAAAAGCGTCACGACGCGCAAGAAGCAGGTTGACATAGGCAATAGCCTGCGATTCGCAACCCAGAACGATGGAGGTACAGAGGGCCTGCAACAAGGACCTCACCGAAATCAACGAACCCTCGTCACAGAAAACGTGCCCTGAAAGAAAAGCAGAAGACAGCGCAGCAGAAAGTGCGTCAGCGAGAGAAGTATACTCAAGGGACCTAACAATAGCCTCCTCTATCTGTGCCAGACCACCGACTGGAACAGGGATCGACGAAGGAGGCAAAGGCTTGAGGCCCCCCAAAAGAGCAAGATCATCCTGGGAAACCGGGAGCGATGACTTCGGAAGAAACGACCGAGAGAGGAACTTGCCGGGAACACCGGTCAATGAAGACAAACTCAAAAAAGAGCCCACAGCGGAAGCTCTAGGGAACCGAGGGACTTCCTCAAATGAAGAGGAAGGGGCCTCGCCCTCTTTAAGTCCTCTAGCCGCAGAAAAGGCCCAATCCACAAAACGTTTAACACTAGGAGACTCCCTGAATACAAGGCAAGCCTCATCAGACTCGGCAGAAGCAAGAGTCCCGCCTAGGAAGGAATGGAGGTGTGGTAGGGGCACCGAAACCTCCTCCACCACCTGAGGACAAAAAGCCGCAGCGTGTTGAACCGCCTCTCTAAAAAGAGCCTCAGGGTTAAGGGCTGGATAGAACGCCCCAGCACCCGAGAAATCAGGAACTAGGGTAGGAGGAACCAAGAGTGCCCCACCCCCACCAGAAGGCGGCGCGCACAAAGGCAAAGCGGCGTTCGCATGTAATCCGGAGGAAGGTAACGAAAAAATCGAACCAACAGCACCGGAAACCAGTACCCCCGACCCACAACCGAAACCGGAAGTGACAGAGGTCGAAGGGTGAACAGGGAAAGCTGGACCCAAACCGGAAACGGAAGGGGGCCACGGGCAAACCGTACCCCCCGATCCGGAAACCGGAGCCCCCGCCCCACGACCGCAAGCGGAAGTGGAGTACAAAGGAGGATGAGAGGGAGAATCCAAACCGGAAAAGGAAGAGGGTGACGGGTGTACCGTACCCCCAGTACCGGAAACCAGAGCCCCCGCCCCACGACCGCAAGCGGAAGTGGAGTACAAAGGAGGATGAGGGGGAGAATCCAAACCGGAAAAGGAAGAGGGTGACGGGTGTACCGTACCCCCCGTACCGGAAACCAGAGCCCCCGCCCCACGACCGCAAGCGGAAGTGGAGTGCAATGGGGGCTGGACTGGGGAGAGGAGGGACAAACCGGACGAACCGGAAGCCACACCCCTTGTCGCAGCTGGACGTAACACTGCGTACAGCGCTTTACGTGACCCAAGCTTGACATTAGCCCGAAGGCCCGACCCGGTCTGAATCCCGCAGGAAACAGAAGGGAAGGCTTCGGCAGGGAGCTTATCCGGCCGTGCCGGGGCGTCCCCGCCGGACATTTAATGTGGTCCTAAACTAGGGCGACCACTTATATAAGCCAGAAGTCCCGACCCGGTCTGAAAACAGGAAACAGAAGGGAACGGCTTCAGCAAGTAGCTGGCCCGGCCGTGCCGGAGCGTCCCTGCTGGAAATATTATGTGGTCCTAAATTAGGGCGACCACTTATATGTTTCTGGTCGAAACCTTGACCAGAAACGGCCCCAAGGTCACATCTGGCAAGACCAAGGAGCCACCCCTCACCTCACTACCACCACTCCCCACCTCTTCACCACCACTTCTACTGACCTGAAAGGCAGAAGACAACAAAGAAGGGGGCGTAGGAGTGGACAAACAGCAAAGCCAACGAAGCAAAGCGGTAGTGAAGACGCAGAAGAGGGGACGAAGAAATCCCGGACGTAGCGGGAGCTGCGCTAACAGCAACAGAAGGGACCGTAAACCGACCTATCTAGCGTGAACGGTCGACGAAGCAGAGACACGCAGCGACGGGGTGGAACACGACGAACCGCTGCGGTAAAAGGATAACAGACAAAATGGAGAAAACCTACAACTCCGCCGGCAGCAACAACGAACTACCGGGCGAACGCAGTAAGCCAGCAAAAAGAGAGCTACAGTAGGCACAACCACTCTAACCAAGTGCCAAATAAGAATTGAGGTGTGCTGTCCTTTGCCGTGAGCGCTTAGACGCGTATTGTGGCACGTGGGGCGCGTGACGGTTTGGTGCAGGGGAAGCAACTCTATGTTTGATTTGATTTTGCCAGCTTCCGCTAAAAGGGCACTATCACCTAGCAACGCCAAAACATTGCACTTGTTGAGTCATGGTACAGTATGTGTAATTAATAGCAAAATTATTACGAGCAAAACTCACTTTCTAGTGGGTTCTCTGCTTGATTCTCTGCTAGAAGCTCTGTCAACTCCAGCTGGAATAAAAAAGATATATTATTTAGAAACAAACAAATCACACCCAAAATGATTTGAAATCCAGTTAAAGATTTAAAACCCAGTCATAAACAAGCCTGGTTCCACCTTTGGTCTATACCCAACTTTCAGCACAAACAAAAACCAACTAACCAAAAAACTAGAAGAAAGAAAACCCCAGCAAATAAACAAAACAGCATTTTACGTTCTACTGAGAGGGCGGCCTTCTCTTCCTTCCGGCCAAAAGAGTTCTCCGCACGGACAATGTACTCTCCCTTGTCCTCCATCTTGATGCGGCTGATCTTGAGCTCAAATTCTTTGCCCCAGTACTTCTGCATGTGCTTGTAGCTCTGAGACAACACTCCACCATCGTGGAACCTGCAAACACCAAAAAGTATGAAAGAAATTCACTCACTTGATAAGACTCAGAAACAGTGTCAGTGAATGTTTCACTTTAGAGTCCAAATCTAATACTGAGAGTTCGCTAGCGCTTGGATTCACATTGTACACAATGTATACAAGGTGTTAAAACAAGGTGTTCAGTCTGCCAGCAAAGAATTTAAGTAGATATTTGGCTTCGAGAGAAAATGGCATTCCTGGAATACCTAATTGTCCCTCTTCTCTTGGAGAGAAGCAGAACTATGTTCTCACAGGAGAATCTACTCAAGAGAGTGGTCATTTCCTGCACGCTGCATACAAAACACCTGAAAGCAACTGGGCTCTTGAAAGAGCTTAACAGGTATGGGAGTGAAGTTGATAATGTGCTCTGCCGCAATGTGCAGCAACTGATAATGTGCATATATCCCACGTAAAGGGATGCACAAAAAGATAACACTGTAACGACCTACCAGGTAATAATTGGGGCAGACGCAGCGATGATCTTGCAGTCAAACTTAGCGGTCTGACCCTCAGCGGCGATTTGGTTACGAGGCTTGCGCACAAACCTTGGTGCAGCTTCTTTGCGGTCTGCAAACAAAGAAAACAATCAAAGTACAAAAAGTCACCAAACAATAGAAAGAAATGTGAGCAAAATGTCCATATTTGTATCATAAAATTGCTCTTTCTGGATGATCATGCACTGCTTCTTCCTGTCTAACATTACCGTAATATCCTGATGTTATAAGCAGCTAGAGCAGGTAATATGTATTACTAAACCAAAACTGAACTGAAAACAATGAATAGAGTTAAAACTATATGGGCAATGATGAGTGTGTATACATACCAAAGTAGCTATCGTAGATCAAGAATTCTTTGGGCCTGTGCTTGCGCAGGGAACTGAAGTTGGCGATACGACCGATGGCGGGCATTGGCTGTGGCCAATCAGCCTATACAAACAACATTAACATCCTTATTTTCTAAAACAAATTGCATTATAGATGTGACTCTTTGATATCTACTATGCCTCAAACAATCATAAGGCCATGATCGATAACTTTTAGGATAAAATGGTCATTGTTTGACTAACATTCGACCTGTGATTCTGACAGTGGGATGAGGCCATGGAACTTCTAAATATTTCGAGCTCTCGTGTGGATATATATAACCTTGGTTTGAACAGCTGCAATGTGATCCTAGTAATTTACGTTAACATTTTCCTACATGGAAAGACATGCTCTTTTTTTTTTAACAAAACATCATTTCAAGCTGACAAACAGTGGATAATTTTAATTTTGGAGTGAATATGTAGAAACACAGCATGAGAGTAAAAAATCTGAAGGTAAAATACGTACATATTTGTCTTTGATCTTCTGCCTGAGCTTTTCGTAGCGACTTGATGGTATGCGATTCGTCAGATTGCTGTGGTCACCCTGCAACAACAACAAAAAAAAGCACGTTAATTCTTATTTTTGCATAAAATCACTCTAAAAATGTTCCCTGGAAAATGATGCACAACTACATTAAAGGGAAGAGAATGTGTTGAAAATAAGGAATAAACACATACTGAAAAAGAGATACATCCTGAAATTTAAAAAAATTATAAAAACCCTGAGAAAAAAACACACACTAAAATAAAAGCCGCAGCATACCTTTAGCCATGGGTGCTCCAAAGACTCATGGACAGTCATACGCTTCCTGCAGACACGAAAGCAGCAAAATCAGTTTTGTAATATGGCCTAGTATTTTCTTTATTATATACTGATACAAAAAGACATTTGTGATCCATGACAATAAACGTTAAGTCTGTTAATTCAATATTTTGGGGAGGGAAATTGGAAGAGGTGAGAGGGTATGGGGGGGGGGGGGGTGGAAGGGGAATGATGGGATTAGTGTACAAGTAAATGGCTGCTTACTGAGGCTGCTTCTGAAGCAGAGCGCGGATGAACTCTTTACCCTCCTGGGAGACATGGGCAAAAGCGTCTTCATCAAACTCCCAATCGCACTGCTTGACGTTCTGCAAGGTGTCCAGATCGTCCTCTCCAGCAAAGGGAGACAGACCGCTCAGCCTAAATTGAAAAGGGGATGGGAAAAAGATTACACCTATAAGTTAATACCTAAGATATACATACATACCAGTAATTTTGGAGTGTGTAGTGGGGGGGAACGTTTGTATGCAAAATTCAATTCAATTCAATAATTTATTTTAACGTCTTTTCACTTATGTGATTTTAGACCATACAGCCATTCTCACGCATCTACACAAACATATAATATAACAATTTAAAGTTGAACGATAATCATAAAATATCTAACATTACTACAGAAGTTTGCCAACTGCAGACTTGTAAATTATTCGGGCAATATCTATCATTGCTGGACTATGCAACAAAATGTCGATTCTTGACTATTTACATCGATATTCTTTTCCTTATATAACATAACCAAAATAGGACATTCATATAACAGATGTTTAACAGATATTGGTTGTAAACAAGTACAAACTACAACTTTTGAAAACTTGGTGTTCCATGAATTTACTCTTAGTTTATTAATTATTCTACACAAATGTCTTGGACAAGAAAATTTTTCATTCTTTCCATTGCTAGGTAAATTAGAATACATATTCTTTTCTAATAAAGATATTAATTCAAATACTGAAGGCTTTATATTATTATATGTAATAGTATCACCTAATTTCATTGCTCCTCGTTTAGCCAATTTATCAACTATATTATTCCAATAAATGCAGGTATGAGAAGGAATCCAACAAAAGGATACTCCAATACCTTTAGATATAATATAATGTATTAAAGACTTAATTTCAAATAAAATATCTGTCCTCCTTTTACATGACCAATTTTTCAAAGATATTTAAAACTGATTTTGAATCTACAAATAAAAGAATATTAAATAAATTATGCAAAGCACACGTCTGACTTTTGCGTTATGTGCTGGTGCAATACATTATTTTGACAGCTAGAAGGGGGACATGAAAGTGATTTTGTGTGTGTTGTGATTGGGGTACTACTTACAAGACGTAGGCCAGTACACCAACAGCCCACATATCCGTGTAGAAGCCTACAGGCTCTCTCTCCACGATCTCTGGGGCAGCAAACTCGGCAGTTGCTGTGGTAACCTTGACCACTTCGTCAGGGTTCAGTTTGGTGGCCAGACCAAAGTCGATGATCTTCACATTCGTCGCCTTCTTTGTTTCACACATAATGTTCTCGGGCTGTCAACAAGAAATTAAAAAATTTCTTTAAATAACAATATATAAATAATAGACAGACAGAGCTTATTCTAGGATTTTAAAGAAGTGGGGGCAGGCCCCCCTTCCTTGAAAAAAAGGGGGGGATTAGGCCCCCCTCTGACCAAAACAGTGGGGGCGTCTTCTTGGCATATATAGGGTGTACACACAAACAAATATATATATATATCCATGTCTGTTTTATCCCGTGATGTTCCCGGATAAACTGTAAAACAGTCAAGTGTCGCATTCTCTCCAAACAGTAAGTACATACAAATCGCAGACAAAATATATCACAAACTGGTATCTGTAACCTTGCTTTCACAACTGTTGCATAAAAGCTCTGCTATTTTAGAAGATCAGTCATGGGAAAACAGTGTGACTGTTTTCTTCACAGTTCCTCTACTGAATTCGAAGTCGAAAAGCGTGCTCTTTTTCGAAGCCATTCTGATTCTGATTGTAAACCAGTTCCAACCGGTCAGGTTCATCGATGCCACACTCGGAAGAAAGGTGATTGGTCAAAAAGAATAGCATCGGCCAATGAAAATTTGAGACACATCCCATATACAAGAGAGCAAATTCCGTTTAACTCCAGTTTCCTCTACGCCCTAGCAGACGACAGAAACGTCACAGTAAAGCCCGCTTCGATCAAGACATGTAGCGGGATATTTCCAATCTCCGCGGGATCGCGAACGCGCTCATCGAATTTCTTTGCGGGAAAAAAACTTTTTGTGCGTGATCCCGCGCATCCCGCGCCCTAGAATAAGCTCTGGACAGATCTAAATTCAGACAATACTATTATTATGACAGATACCTTTCTTCCACGTAATGTTTAGAGCTCAGTTCCAAGCAACAAGTTACAATGAACATGTTCTCTGATGTATTTACTGATCAGTTAAACTTGCCGTTCAAAGCCTTAATTGCTTCCAACTTTAGTAAAAGGTTACTAATACACAGCACCCACCTAAATAACAATATATAAATAATAGACAGATCTAAATTCAGACAATAATATTATTATGACAGATACCTTTCTTCCATGTAATGTTTAGAGCTCAGTTCCAAGCAACAAGTTACAATGAACATGTTCTCTGATGTATTTACTGATCAGTTAAACTTGCCATTCAAAGCCTTAATTGCTTCCAACTTTAGTAAAAGGTTATTAATACACAGCACCCACCTTAATATCCAGATGGACGATGCTGTTCTCGTGCATGTGTTTGAGGCCCTCGCACACCTGTCGCATGTAGTTGATAACTTCAGCCTCCGACATCTTGTAATCTTCTGCTGCAATACGGTCAAACAGCTCCCCTCCAGACAAACTGGAAATTAAATGAAAATAATAAATAAATAAATAAACAAACAAACAAGATGGACAAACAACTGTAAAATATGTAGAAAGGGGTGCCAGTAATTTACTTAAGCATAGATAGATGACATAATTCAACATGTGAAAAGGGTGACAATAAAATGTAAAAACTAAAGGGTAAAATGGTTTTCAAGTAACTGTACAGTTCTAGGACTCAAGAGATGTTAGACGATTCCCTTTTTTTTAGGACCAGCATTGTGAGGGTGGAGGCATCCATCTCCATTTTCACTGCCTTATTGTCCCCGATTCTTAAAACCTCCAGATACCCATTCACAGCTGGGAGGACTGGAGTGTTTGTTGTGCAACGCTTTCATTCTCTGTACATGCAACGCTTTCATTCTCTGTATGATTAACAGTAATGAGTCCAAGAGCAAACTGTGCCTGATTCAGCTACATTACATTACATGATTATTGCTTTAGGTCCAGCGGACTCTTCCGAGTCAAATCAGGACCGGACAACCCCTGATCCGCATAAAAGATCTGCTGAAACAACCCTAGTGGTAAAACTGAAAGCTCTCCACCAGCCAGTCACTTTACAATAAAGACATCCCATGCAGGGGACGCTGAGGCTGTACTCTAATTCTAATTCTGATTCAGCTTAACTTGAAGCAAAACAGTGGGCCATTACCTCTATGCTACTGCCCCTCACTCAGATAATAAATAAGATTACAGATACAAAACAAAAAAAAAACCTCTACTCACAACTCTAGGATGAGCACCATTTCATATTTGTCCTCAAAGGCATCGTGCAGGTTGATAAGCTTGGGATGGTGCAGGTGGTTCATGATGTTGATTTCATTCTTCACCGTGTACTTGTCCAGCGGGTAAGGGGTGTTGATGAACTTGGCCACAAAGGTACGGCCAGTTGCCTTCTCTATGCACCGATGGACCACACCGAATGCACCACTGAAACATTTTCAGACAATGATCAATCAGTGAACTGATAAATAATCAAGGCTTCAATGATACTCAGGGGAATTCGTATTATAATTAATGATGAAACTATCACTTTGGGCTTACAAATCAGGTAGTCTGGCCAATCCAATTTAGTTTAATTTCTCTCTCATAATAATAATAGATTGATATAAATCACAACATCAACATAGATCATAAATCACAAAATGCAGGTAAATACAAATATTGTTTAAATATTTCTCCATTACCCCTGGGGTTCCACCCTCCTCCACCAAACCCCTCTTTTCCAATTTCTTCCTCAGTATTTGACTCCCACGAGAATACACTAATCTAAATCAAAATGTATAAAAAGAGGTATGCAATCCACTTACCTTCCCAACTCTTCCAGAATGTCGTAGTAATCGTAGACACTGCCCTGCTTGATCTCCACAGGCTGGGGTACGAACCTCTTCCAGATGTCATCGACTGAAACACACCACACAGTTAGCATAATAGCTGTGAGACAGCAAACCATGACTGACACCTTGAAAACTATGCTGTTAAGTAGCCTTTACTGCTTTGTGACACAGCTTATTATCTCTTTTAACACAGCAAATATCAATGATGCCATTCACCAACACACAGTGCTTTGTGACACAGCTTATTATCTCTTTTAACACAGCAAATATCAATGATGCCATTCACCAACACACAGTGCTTTGTGACACAGCTTATTATCTCTTTTAACACAGCAAATATCAATGATGCCATTCACCAACACACAGTGCTTTGTGACACAGCTTATTATCTCTTTTAACACAGCAAATATCAATGATGCCATTCACCAACACACAGTGCTTTGTGACACAGCTTATTACCTCTTTAACACAGCAAATATCAATGATGCCATTCACCAACACACAGTGCTTTGTGACACAGCTTATTATCTCTTTTAACATAGCAAATATCAATGATGCCATTCACCAACACACAGTCATATATATATGTAGCAATTGTGCAATGATTACCTTCATAATACAATATCAAAACTGCACAAATACTCACAGAATTTATCGTAATCGTTGATCTTTGGACCATCATACTTTCCACGCACCTTTCGGCCAAATTCGTCTGCAAAAGAACCAGCATTATTTTTCTTCTAAAAATGTTGATACAATTCCAGCCAGAAAATAAGGACAAAAAATATTCTCCAAATCCTGTACTGATGTTTAGTCATACTTTGCGATTCAAAAGGTTTTGATCTGCAGTCAACTAATTCTATGTCTATTACATTTTATTTTGATGATTAACCTCTCTTTCTGGATCAAGGAATCTGGTTTTGTAGAACACACACACAAACGTCAGATGAATAAATGCATAAATTTTGTAGTTGTAATTTTTTGCAGCAGTTTTCCTCATCAAAAGAAATCAAACATAAATAAATAAAATAAATAAATAAAATAAAATAAAATAAATACCCTACCTTCCATGCCTTTCTTTCTCTTGATGTCATCAGCAGTTTCGGTCTTGATGGCTTCGGTGGTCTCGCAAGGTTCACTACGACCATAAAAGTTCTCTGCGATGACTCGGAACTTGTACTCCTTGCCAGGTGACAGGCCAGTGATGTTGTGGAACGCAAACCTGCAGTAGCAGAGATAACCAGTCAATACAGTATTAATATCTGTCTGAGGTACTCACTACCTACACTACAACCCATTCTTTGCGCTCATCAGATAAAAAACTGTTGAAAACGCCCAAGCGTCTGCTTAAGACAGTTGGCGACCGGTCTTTTAGTTTTCAAGCACCCAAGGTTTGGAATGCGCTGCCTGCCGGTTTAAGACATTGTAAAGACCTTGTTTCCTTTAAGAGCTGCTTAAAAACGCACTTGTTCCGCAAGGCGTTTTCTGTGTAATAGTATGAACAGTAATAATACTTTCTCAATGATGCTGTACATGATGTAGTGCGAATGTATTGATGATGCGTACGAATGATGTGTGTAAGCGCATTGAGTTGTTATTCTAATGAAAAATGCGTTGCATAAATGCAATTTATTATTATTATTATTATTATTAATTTAATATTACCTCGTAACAACAACAAATAAATAAATACATTTATAATCATAATATTACTACTACTACTACTATTACTACTACTAATAACAACAAAAGCAACAAACTTTTTTAAAAACACACAAACATAAAAAACATTCATGCTAAATAATAATAATAAGCTTCGATCAATTCTAACAACCTTTATTAAACATGACAGATGGCTACAACCACTTTGAGATTTTTTTGAAGCTGAATATAAAAACTATACCAGAATCCTACTGCCTTTTTTAATTTCAGCAAAATATAGCCTTGTGCAAGTTACATTAAGTTACTCTTGGGAGCAAACTATGACTGATCGACACATTCAGGGGATGTGGCTTGTGGCTGGAGGTTTACACACAATTCTACAATAGCCCGCTCAGTGAAGTGTCTTAGCACTTTAAATTCAAAGGCTTACCTGGTGGAAGCAACACGTAGCCAGTTTGGTGAGGGTTGTTCTTGCTTCTCCACGACATAGGCAGTGATGAAGCTGCCGCCATCGTTTAGTGGAGGTTTCCATGACATCACCACCGAGTCGTCACGGATGTTTTCAATCACAGGGAAGCGTGGTGGGTCTGGTCGGTCTGAAAAAACACACAAAAACACAATGACACTGATATTAGGGAATTACAGGAAGCCGAAAGCAAAAGTTTTACGCTGGATTCTTGCACCACAGGTGCGCGCAGGAACCATGATGAAACTTACTGTGAGCTTTAGTGCTTTCGAATGAGCATTATTTCTTCACTGTGGTTTTCAGACAATTAGTGTAACGTTGGAGTTACTTTGTGTTTCCATTTAGATCTACAGACACTGCTCTGGCTAACTGCTCTTGCTCTTTATCAATTTATAAAATAAACAGTTAAACAAATGCAAACTGTATCACAACTTATGTGTGTGGATTTGAGATGTATGTCAAATGGAAAAAACTGAGGACTGTTAGCATTCAAAATGTACAATAATGAGAAACAAATGTGTACATAACAGTCAAAGAATGCTAATTTTGACAAAGACAAGACAAAACCATACAATGCACAGCTCTTCATCAGTTGGACAAAACACACTAGATAACAAAACAAGACTTCCCAACAGAACTCCAAGAAAGAAAGAAATGATCATTAGAAAGGAAGCAAGAAAAAGAAGCAGTAATTATAATAAAATGTGTGATAGTATTGTTTTGTTGGTCTCTTGTGTTTTGTTCACCTGATGAAGAGCTTAGCACAAACATCTGCATTGTATCGTTTTATCTTGTCTTTTTCAAAATTAGCATTCCTTGACTTGTATGTAAACGTTTGTTTCTCATTGTATGATATTACGTCACTGACTGTTTATCAAAATGTCTGAATAAAAACACAGTTACTTGGATGTTTCTTTGGAGACTAAAAATAGAGTTGAAAGTCTTTTAGTGAAGGCTTCAATTGACTGAGCGTCAACCACCTCCTGTGGCAGTTTATTCCCATCAATTATTGTCTAAAGGAAGAATGTGTAATTTCTAAGATCTAAGAGCTGTCCTGCAAAAAACCAGTCAATATGATCTTCTGTGCCCTCTACGTGCTCGTGTCTGCTGTGAGGAAGTCAATTCCTGAGAGTTGGCTGCAGCAAGACCGGCACTGATCTTGAAAAACATTTTATAGGCCTACATGTAAATACTTGCGATACTAACTAGAGCGGAATGTAATTTTAGCAGTAAATTACAGATTACTGTCATCATAACTACCTAATATGTTATCTGGCTTAATCATAATAAATGTGTTTCTATGTGCTGTAATATTCTTAAACCGTTCCCTAGATTCTGAATTGACAAATCTAACCTAAACAGCCACAACAAGCGCCATGACAGCTTAAAGTTAAACAATAAATAACCTTCAGCCTACTTAGGGCAGGCACAATGTATCTGTATCAATTGCAGATAAGCATCTAATATTGATGGAAATATAATACAGCAGAGATGAAATGTAAAAAAAAGAACTAGCTATAACCCTACATGTAGTATATTAAATATAAATATACACTCACAAAGTTAATTTCATTGAAAGGCCCTGCACTGCAAATATTCGTGACACCCTGAACAGGATGCATAAAAGTGTTTACGTCATCTACAAGTCTCCACCCCCCCTCCCCCTCTCCCCCATCATGAAACAAAATTTGTGGAATCCATTCGAATTATGGCACGAATACAGTAGTGTTCCAGGTCTTTTTACACACTGAAGCGGAAAAGGGATATATAATAATAATAATAATGTTCGTCATATAAGAACGATAATAAAAATAAAATTAAAAACTAGATTTTACTACTTACCGTTGACCTGAATCTTGATGACTGCGGAATCGGAGCCCAAGGTATTTTCCAATGTCAGCCTGTAAGGACCGTCATCATCCTTGGAGGCATCCTACACATCACCAAGGACCACACAGTCACTTGCAAAATTTCCTAAAACTTTTTTTTCCGATACACAAGTCAGTAGTGAATCAAGATGAAGTACAGAATTATAATCTCAAGAATGGAACCATATCATCAAACAACACACAGAGACTTACAATATTCTCCAAAACTTCGACTTTGTCTCTAAAGGTAATGGTGGACCAGAGGTAGTATAGAATTACAGTTGAGAATGGAACCACTGATCTGTCAAACTCCCATATGCTTCTCTGACATGAAGACATCAAATGAATGGATTTTTTTTCTCTCTCCATGACCCCCCAAAACTCCCCCACACGCATACAAACACACATCTGCATGTAAGTCATTAGAAAATCAACAAAAACAGCATCCAACCAAACCAAACAAGCACTCCCCTCCCCCTTTTCTCCTCCATAATAACACAAACAATGCAAAACAAAAGATGACATACCTTGATGGTGAGAAGCGCATGCCTGTCAGTGACTTCAACATGGTAGCGACTGCCATGGACTTCCTCGCCGTCCCTGATCCACTTTACTGATGGTTTAGGATTGCCGGTGAACGGGATCTTCAGCGTTACAGTCTCTCCCTTCTCAAACGTACAAACGTCGCGGAAACGAGGTGGTATGTTGATCTTGGGAGGAGCTGTTGCCGACAATGGAAAAGCAGAGACATAGTCAGAAAATATCGTCGTTAAGGCTACTGGCCTACTGGGGATAACGGGAAGGGAGTGGGGGAAGGGGGTAGAGAGAGAGCAAGCACCATATCAAATGTGTAAGGCACTGCATAAGATTTAGGAGCAGCAGCAGCCCAACAGTGTACAAACACAAGTATTGTTTGGAAACCTCACTCAAACAGTACACCAAACGCTGAATATCACAATTAAGACATGAAATAAGTGTAAGAATAAACCCAACTTCCAAATAACTAGCAGCTGATGCCAAGGTTGGTATAATTGCATAGAAGTTTGCAAAGTCTGAATTACAGCTGCAAGATGCTTAGAGTATAATCTCTAATTACCAATAAGTTCAACCTCTGAATAATAACTTACAGCTGATTTCAAGGTCAGCACGGCTGGTTCGGGAGCCACCCTTGTTGCTGGCACGGCAGGAATATTCGTCCTTGTCTTCTCCGTATACATCATGGACAACCAAGACCTGCTTGTCGCCCTCGTTAAAAATCTCATACTTGTTGCTGTCCTGGATCTCACGAGATCCCTTGTACCTAGCAGCAGTGAAATCTCGATATAATCAAATCTTATTTGAAGAAATGCGTCACCCTGTAATTACTAAACAATTCTTACAAATTTATACGTAAGTTTATTTAATACAGACATAATGATCAAGATTACAGCTGAATAAATGTGCCAAAGAATAACTGAGTTATAAAAGCACTTCTACAAGCTTTATGATGAATACAATCAGGATCATAGATCTGGTTTAAGAGATAAGCCAAGAGATTATTCATAATATTTTAGTATTATTACAAATGAGATTGGACAAGCTAAAGTTCATTTTATATTCAACTGTTACCTGTCAACCTTTTGCCTGCCAACATGTTAGCCCACTGTGAAGGAGTTTTCTCAGAAGGCCAAGTTTTAACTACTTTCATCCACCCGTTTTACCATATCACAACGTTTTCAAGATACCAGCTTTACTGCTTATTTCAAAACCTTAATTTAAAAAAAACCCAACAAAACCAACAAAAAACAAGACCTAAAATGTCAACTTACCACTGAATATCAGGCTTGGGTTGGCCAGTGACTTCACACTCAAAGCGTGCCGACTTGCCCTCCACAGCAGCCACTTTGCGCAGGCCGCTCACAAACTCGGGAACCACAGCCGCTGTCCACAAAAAACACACAAGTATTTCATGAAGACAAAAGATTAAAATCCCAGACACATCCAGAACAACAATCCCCAGTCTTTGCAAGAAATCGTCTTTAGCAGATTGGCTACTGTACCGAGGAAGAAAGCAGACGCAAAATACAGTTGTTTTTTTTTTCAAATGGCAAGATAAAGTAAGCAAATCAGTTATTGATGTACACGTATCATGATAATATACTCCCAACACCAGTTTTTTATTTATCCATGTGAACTTGGTACTAAAGACCAAATGACTTAAGCATCTTTTAAAGATGAAGAGTGTGCTATAAAAAAAAAAAACAACTAACATTTAAATGTCTACAATGGAATTGAACTACGAAGCAATGGAAAAAAACAAAACAATATGAAATAGAAAAGTGAGAATCCCATAACCAAATGCTCCCTTTTGTATAGGCCAGCTCTGATTCCTAAGGCAACACAGCAACTCACCATTGGGATCCTTGACCTTGACACTGTTGGAAGCCAAGGATGGCTTGCTCATGCCTGCTTCATTCTCAGCGAAGATGCGAAACTCGTAGCGCTTGTCTTCAATCAGGTGGGGGATGTTGATCATGTTGGTGATGCATGGGGTGGAGTTAACCTGCACACAATTTATATACACTTTACTTTAAATTATGTTTTATTTTATTCCGTGAATTTATTTCATATTAACATTTTATTTTTCACTACAGCAATATTAAACCTGCCTAGATGCTGCTATCAGATGATATAAACTCTTAGCTTTCATCTCACACACTTACACATACTACTTATCCAGCAGAATTCAGTAATGTAATTTTATGTGGCCAAAACATCTTTCATCATAAAAAAAAAACAAACAAAAAACAAAACAAACGCACGGTGACTGAATGGATAAATTATCAGAGACTCATATACTGCCAATACTCATGTCATTATAGCATGTACAGTGCAATTCTTACAATAAAATTCTTTTTTGTACCTTTGACCAATTGTCTGTGCCATGTTCACGCTTCTCGATCCAATAACCAGTAATCCTGCCTCCACCATCCGTCTTGGGCTTGTCCCAGGTGAGAGAGACAAAATCACCACCCACTTCCGTCACCTCAGGCATGCCAGGGGCATCAGGGCGATCTGTTGGGTGCCAGAATACAACTCATCGTTACAGGTTTATTTACCAATAGCTGATTCAGCAACGATGCTTGAATCTTGAAAAGTTTAACTCGAATATGTTTCTCCCCGCAGCCTGTTCACTCAGCAGCAAGGCAGGAGTCGTCGTATAAAGTTTTCCAAATTTATTCAGCAAACATCCAAGATAGCTTTCCGAAAGTCACTTCAACAATCATCCTCATAAACAGACAGTGCATTACTTATACAGCCTCTCAGCAATTGAGACAAATCTTACAAAGTTTGGTTGCGATAGTTGAAATAGGCTCCGAGTACTTAGCCACTTTAAAGTTTTTGCACAGACAGACGTGGAGGATGGACGGCGGACAGAAAAGGGAATGAAAGGAATTTTATTTTGATATTATTGTTAAACTATCACGTACCAAACGGCATCTTGGCGGTGATAGGACTTTCAGCCTGCAGGAAGTCTCCCACTCCTTTGTCGTTGATGGCTGCTACACGGAACAAGTATTGGTGGTCTTCATACAGCCCTTGTACGTCCACTGTACATTCCTGCAAAACAAACAGAGTACACATATTATTCAATCAATACTTTTTTTAAAATGCAAGTTTCAATGACTGACTGATTAACTGTTTTCACCACATGAAGTGTTTTAGCTTGCACTAATCTTCATTTTGTCTGAAAGCTAAATTAGTTTCAACAACTGATTTCATTCACTGGCTATTATCACATGGACTGTCTCAACTTGCAATATTCATCCTTTTATCTGCGGCAAAGGGTTTATTACTCTGCAAAGAAAACTACTGATAGTGAAATGAACCACAAGAATTAAGATAATAGAAACAATTTCCTTCCAACTTACCGCAAAATGCAGAGGAAGAAGTTTCATTCGAACAGCTTTAGATCGAATCCAGAAAAAGAAAAGAGAAACTCCAAACAACTTACCTTACAGTGTGAGGAAACAGTGACCCAGTATGGCTTGCCAATCTCTTGACGCTCAATCTGATAGCTGGTGATGCGTGAGCCGCCGTCCACTTTAGGAGGTTTCCAGGTCAGCCTGCAGGCATTCTTTGTGATATCCGATACTCCCAGAGGACCCTGGGGAGCTGCTGGAGGACCTGGAAAGGATAATGAAAACTCATGAGTGTTGGAAAGCTTTAAGGGCACTGGTGCGGAGGAACAAATTGTTTCTTCTGAGGCTTTGCCTCACCACATGTTCGATGTCATACGATGAGAGCCTGAGGTGATTTTGCTATCACCGACAACAATGACACAATCAACACCACCATCATTTTTATCCTTCTCCTCTTATGTCCTATCAACTATCAGAACAGTACCGTCACTAATTCTATTTCTAAAAATATAAACCTACTTCATAAAGTGAATAGTCCTCCCTTGCCATGCCAAAACTAAAAAAAACATAAAGGAATATATTCAGACCCCCCCAAAAAAAATGAAGGAAAGTACCAAGTGGCTAAAGAAACACAAAAAAACTACTCAAGCAACAGATTTTTTTTTAAACATTTTTTATTAAAAATAAATATCCAGACTAAAGAAAAATGAAACAAAATACCCAGGCTATAATAATATGAAAGAAAATACTTTGTCAATGTCTGCACAAATGTAGATTCATAACAGTAAAATGAGACTATGATAACATGGGGACTTACTGGCTACTTTGAGGTTGAAAGTGGCTGTGGCAGAGCCACTCTCGTTGCTGATCTCAACTTCATATTTCCCGGTGTCATCCAGCTCCGCATCTGTCGATAGAAAAGATTTAGAAGGCCACTTTCCTGCATACTGGACTACGGCCAATAGAACCTAATCAACTATAGTATGGAACTAGGCACTTAGTCCTTTTTCATGCCATAGTTACCCAGGAAGGATAGTTGTGTGTTAGAAGTAGCCATCATCATTTGTGAACAGTCATTTGAGTAGGAATGCTTCTTTGCAAGAACATGTTGGGAGAGCAGCCTCATTGAGCATGCTAAAGACATGGATGTTAGTTGCGTGTAAAAAAGAAATATATAAATAAACAGATTTTCGACCAAAGTTTTCTTTTATTTATTTATTACTACAAACAGTCCTCATTTGAAATGTAAAGTTTGAGAGGCCAAGAACAGAACCACAAACACAGAACAAAAGCCTGTATGTAGAAAAGTTCTGTTTTATCCTCAACATACTACTGTTAACTCTGCGTCCCCAATAAAGTTCACGTTCCTTTCTGCATGATTATCTGGTGTTCGGTAACAAACATTTTCATAGCCTGTATCTTACTATGATCTGAGGGAGTCATTCCTATAGAAATTTCCTATCCAGACCCATGCCTACCTTTGATAATGAGAGTGATGTAGTCGTCGAAAGGCGAAATCTTGACACGCCCACCCTCTTGCAGTTCTCTGCCGTTGGCCTTGACCTTGAACTCAAAAGGACCCGTGCCACTGAATGGGATCTTGATTTTGAATTGATCTCCTTTGTCCACCTTCTGGTCACGAATATCTTTCTCCAGCTTGGGAGATGCTGAGCACAAAACATACAGTGTATTTATACCAGCAGAGACAACACCACATTAATACACATCATATGCACATACACCTATACTTGTGTGCCTACACAAACTCTCTCCCACACGCACTAACAAGCCCACTTAATACACTCATTCATATACTCACTCTCTCACACACACATCCACTCTCACTCTCTCTCTTTCTCTCTCTCTCTCACGCATACATACGTTCATACACAAATATAAATACACACAGACATTTTAACTGTGAATAAGTTACAGCAGTAGTTTAAACATCAGAATGGTGAAATAAAATTGATGCTTCGGAAATTGATGATTGTTCAATGTCTGTCAGAAACCAAGCAACAATTTGAAATTCACCACTTATTTACAATAGTGAAATGCTGACTTGTTATAAAACTTGATTCTATGCTGGCAGTCTGTTCAGGATAAAACAAATGTACGTTTCATCCATACACTTTCATTACTTTTAACTAATTCAATCGGTGGTTTGCATGGAGAGACGTCTAAAATATAACGCCTTCTTCTTCTAATACCTTGCACAGTCAGTTGGGCCTTGCAGGTTTCACGTCCATGTGGGTTGATTAGCTCACACACTATTTCTCCTGCATCTTTCTCATACAGTTCGTTGATGGTCAGAGTGCAGACATCCTCATCAATCTTAATGCGTGTACGTCCTGCGTTGCCCACCTCAATGCCATTCTTGAACCTGCATCACAGCAGCGTACTAACAATCAGCACTTAGATCATCTCAATTTTAACATTTTGGGCTTATTTTCTCAAAATTCACGTTAACTACTATAATGCTTCCTGCATAGTAGCAGAGTAGATGAATCTCACAATGGTCAATTTGTAAGGGAATATTGCAAGAAAGTTGTGATGTGTGAATATATTACAAGGCTTAGGAAGGAAAATACATCGATTACGTCATACTACCGAACTGTCCAATGAATTTCCAGCAGCAGTGTTCACGATTCATACATACTGCAGCAAGCCAATAACAAACTAATAACAAGAGATACACACTCTCATCTTAAAATGCGGCATCAGCACAGCCTTATAAAAAAACAAATACTAAACAAGAATAACAAATACTGAATCTTTAGTTTACTTTCTTAATGAATTGCGCGAGGTATTTCTTCTGGAATATTTCATGTGTAAGGCAAACTGAGAGGGTGGGGGTCCTTGCATAATCTTGAAATACTGAAAAGTCTGTGACTAACCAGAGGACGTCAGGCTTGGGCTTGCCTTTGAATTCCACACTGAAAGACGCCTCTCCGCCTAGCGGACCCTTGGTGTTGTGGAGCTTCTTCAGGAAGTCGGGAGCATGACCCTCTGAAATGCCATGACAAAGGGGGCAACTATAAATAGCCTCTTTAATAAATAAACACAAATCATCAGCAGCAGCAATCATACTCAAACACTATATAAACAATAAACATTAAACAATATCCAAGACAATTCAACAAAACAAAAAAAAATCATCCAACGTACCAATTTTCTCCTTGATTTTGATGGGGGCACAAGGCAGGCTGGCTTCACCTGTACCTGCAGCATTGATGGCAGCAATGCGGAACTCGTACTCGGAATTCTCAGCCAGGTTGTGGACAGTGAACTCGTTGTCCTTGATGTCAAAGTCATTGGCCTTGCTCCACATGGACATACCTTTCTCTTTCTTCTCCACCACATAGCCTGTTGGCAAGTCAAGCCAGCAAGTCAGCATTCCAAATGCAACGTACACAGAAATATACACATATAGTACATACAGATGTATAGATATGCACAGGCAGGCGCAGGCATGCACACTGCCCCGTATACACAGAGCATATTAGTTTAAAACGTGCTTCCTGCCTATATAGGATGTCGGTGCTAGGATAATGCATTCCTGCTCTACAGTTTCCCCTCCTCCCCATCTTTAACACAAATGAATATGTCAGCTGAAAGTTGAACGTGTCTTGCAGGAAGGCATAACATAGCATTTTAGAGCCCAGCTTGGATATGTACATTCACCTGTTTTTGTGTCTAAAGGATGAATTTTAACTGGCAGGGAAAGGTTTGGACCTATAGAAGAGTTATGTAATTATATCTAACTTTCCAATTTTTCAGAGTGGGCTGTCCTGCACCCAATACTGCTTGATTAAAGGACTAACAGGAACACTTTGACAAAGACTGCTTGTTTTTTACATACAAAATACTTTACAACACGCAATACTAATAATAGATAGTACTGATCACATTTATCACAAATACCCTACACGATGACATACCAAGGATCTTGCTGCCACCATCGTTTCGAGGTTTGTCCCACTTGAGTTCTACAAATGTCTTGCCAATCTTGGATGCCTCAGGTACACCAGGCACTCCTGGCTTATCTGTGAAAGCAGACATACAATTCAAAAACCTAAGAAAAAGCATACTGCAGGCACAGTAGTCAAACGTGCATATGATGATTAAGGTCTTTTGATATCACACCAATAAACCGATTAAAGGTTTTTATGTGCATTATAAGTTAACATTCATTTAACAAATCATATAATATGTTCATTCTTCACCCAGTTACCGATATAATATTAGCAGTGTATCCATTGTCCTACTATTATGACTGCAGCGAAGACAATTCTTGGAAGGAAAATGAACAGTTTCACTCACTGTACTTCGCCTTGACGTGTACTGGAGCAGTGGCATCGCTAGGCGTGCCAAGTCCGGCCACATTCTTAGCTCTCACTCGAAACTCGTACTCTGTGTCCTTCTTCAGGCCCTCCACTGCACACAAAACAATATATAAAATTAAGCAGATTAAACAAAAAATAATTTTGGAAGAGCAGAGTGAACAAGCAAAATAAAAGTGTACAAGAAACTAAGATAAATAAATAACTAAATACAAAAACAAACACAAAATAAATAAACATAGGGGTTCTGGTAATTACAAACTGCTGCTTGTGTATACACACTTTCCTGACTGTGGTCCATGACTGTGGTTATAATTATCCTTAAGACACCTTCATAAAGGGACACAAAATCGACAGTGCCTGGAGGACATCTGAACATCTAATAAACTAAAAACAAAAGCATGGACACCTCCTATCTCTATATAAAATGTTTTAAATGTTAGTTTATTTGTTTGTTAATAGAGTCAAAACATGTTGATTAAATCACAATGGAGAATTCATACAGCACATTACATCCCAACCAATAAAGGCAAATTGTTTAAACAAATAAAAATGAAAGTGTCTTTAATTTTGCAATGAACTGACCAGTGGCCTGGGTGTCCTTAATGGGGGCTTCGTTGAAAGTCTTCCATCGGTTGGCAGCCACGTCCTTATACTCAATGACGTAGCCCTGGATCTTCTTGCCACCGTCACTCTTGGGCTTGGTCCAGATCAGATGCACAGATGTCTCATCCACGTCGTCCACCTTGGGAGTGCCAGGGGCATCCGGGGCAGCTGCAAGCAGCAAGAGCGTGCAATATGTAATACATTTTCTTCCATTTTCCTCCACCTTTTCCTACAGCTTTTGAAGCGTGCTAACCTTGTTTCCAAACCATCATTTCCCCGCATACAATTGCCAATATTAACTTTCCCTCATTGTTTCTTACCTTTGAAGTGTGCTCGCAGGTTTGCCAACCCTTATTTTCTCGTCCCATTCCATCATTTTACCAAACAAACCTTTCACACAAGTCAGCATCTTAGCCCACAGTACGAGATTTTATCCAACATTTTTCACAGCTGTTGTCAAGTCCCAAAAGTCAGCCTGAACATTTTTTCTTAGCAAATACTACTATCAATTGTCTGTTCCTGTTCTTCCGGCATGGTGCCTGCTTGAACACATACCCAAAAGCCAGAATTCCACATTGCAGCATAGCTTTATGCACCCACACGTTTTACCTCATCACAACTCTTTAAAGGCATTATTCTTTGTGTTTCAAGGCACAGATGACTGAAGTGTTCTAACTAGTCAAGTACCGAGTCTAGTCAAGTTCCTGAGTGAAGTTAAGTGCAGGGGGGTTGAGTAGAGTAGGAGAAAGGGTAAAAGCAAAGCTAGAGGAAGATAGGAGCACGAGTTAGAGTGGTCGAGTAAGTAGAGAGCAGCGCTCTCTATGTTATAGCAGAGTATTATTTTAAAGCGCTCATGAAGCAACAAAGAACTAGCACTGACTGTAGGGATGCTGTGCGGCGATGCTGTAGGCAGTCTCCAAGGGTTCGCTGACGCCGAACTCATTCTCTGCCATGACACGAAAGTTGTACTCATTGCCCTCTGTCAGACCCATGACCTCAAAATTGGTGTTTCTTACGAACTTGCTGACTGGCTCCCACCTTCCTGTCTTCACATCCTGCTTCTCCACAATGTAGTTGGTTACCGGACTACCACCGTCCTCCTGCAGACATGCACGCACACACACACACACAATACATTCAGATCAGGACTAGAACGTCTACCAGGACTCGCTATATTTACCTACAAGGTTAGATTTTACTACAATACATTCCGGGTCTCACAGTCATGAAGATTTCTTTTTTTTTAAAAGAAAGGAAATTCCATACTCTTACAAACTAAAAACTCATAGCTTTTGACCCAGGTGTTGGCTGCCTTATTCCTTCATAACGATCACTGTCATTTACTACTATCAAGCACAATGCAGATGCCAAACTGGTATATTGCATTTACCAGATTTCGGGCTTAACCTGTTCAAGAATCATGTCTGGTTGCTGTTAAAAAGTCACGTTTGCTTTGCATTTTCAGTAGTTTAAATCTGATGCACAGCACAAAATATTCATCCCTGACAGCTAAAGACTTGAGCAAAGTCCACAACATTTAAATCAAATTGTAATAGAGGTGGGTCCTTTATTTTGTTAAATGAAACAAAACTTAATTTCAGAGTAAAACAACACACTTTCCTTTCCTCAATCTCTCTTTTTCACTATTCTAATATCATTAATGAGTGAACAAAAGTTACATAAAAATTCCTGAACTTCATGTATTTCTAGGTACAACAAGTAGATAAAAACGAGTATATCTAATATCCACCATATATCTAATCCGAAAATTAGCACATAAAATGTTCAAAGAGTATAGAAACAATAACAGCTAAAATCCTGAACTCACAACAGGGGCATTCCACTTGAGAACACAGGAGTCAGGAGTGATATCCGAAACATCCAACGGTCCTTCCGGCTTGCTGGGAGAATCTGAAATATTACATATAAAACCTCTCATACGCTGACAACATTTAGCATAAAGAGTTTCTGACAAATAGAAATCTGAGAACTTTCAAAATGCTGCAGAGTTTTGTGGATTTCAAAAATAAAGATGGAGAAACGACTCCATAGGTATAACATTGGCAAAGAGTAACATTTGGGGGAAAAAAAAAAGTTGAGTCCTGCACAGGTTATGTGAACATCCGAATTCTGTTAGGGAAACTATAGTAAAAAGCTTCAGAGCTATAACATTAGGATTACTGCTTTTACACTGACCAAAGACGACGACATTGACACTGGTGCTGTCAGATCCCTTGTCGTTGTGCAGGGTAAGGAGGTACTTGCCAGCATCACCCTTCTCTGCCCGCTTGCAGGTCAACACTGCCTTGTCACCCTGAATGTCCATCTTAATGCGGTCTATGGGGTGCACTGTCAGTCCACCCTAAAACAAACCAGTAAATTAGATTACATTACTCATTTGACAAGCCTGGTGGCCTATGATTAAAGCTACAATTCACCTCATAATAAATCTTACGTTTTAAAAAAAAAAAAAGCAATCGATCTGTGCCCAGCGTTAAGTTTTAAAATTGGGCGTGACCATTTTCAGATTCAAACTGGAGTCAGATTTTCCATAATGTCTCTTTGTATGGTGCTTTACTTCCCTCTATGTTGCATGTTTAATAAAAACTGGATCAGTCTAACCTGAGGTGGCAAGTTCAAATAAAATGACACACTTATACAAAACAAGTTAAAAAAAAAAAAAAAAAAAAAAAAAAAAGCATAGGCACAAAAGTAACTCAAAAGTGTCGATCGAAACTGCCACAAACAATTCATGGGTTAATGCTTCCTTCAACACACATATGAAAACAAAATAAACAAACATAGGTGTTGATTAAATATGCTACAATTGCTGAGACGGAAAGGCAGCATAGACGTGATTAATCTTTGAATGAGTTCACTCATTTGGATGTTTGCTTGTTAATTATTGTATTTATTCATCAATTCCTTCATTTATTCATACAATAAATAATTCCTCCCTTTCTCTAAAAACAACTATGGAAAGGCGGTATAGACTTCATTGATCACAGGAATCAGTTTATTAATTTGAATAGATTGTTCGTCGATGAATTGATTTATTCATCAATTACTTTGTTTACTCATTCGTGAGCGTTGTGGCCAAGTGGGCTAAGGCGAGACTAACTTGCCTTGTCCACAGGCCAGAAACCAATGGCGCCTGACAGGTGTGGGTTCGATCCTGCATCGGGGCGTTATGTTTCTCTGAATATTATTTATTTTCGACTCGGGCAACGTCTCGGGGGTTTTCCCCGGGTACTCCGGTTTGCTCCCCCAGCAAAATTTCAAAAAAATTTCAAAAATTTAAAGAATTTCTAAATTTCAACAATCACAACTAATGTTAGGTAGGTTGGGTTTGGGCGCGCCACAGGCTGCGACTACGCCTTCCACAGGGTAGGCGGCCCAGAATTTCCCGATAAAAAGGGACAATAAAGCATTAAAATCTAAAAATCTTAAAATCTAAAAATCTATTTAAAAAAAATCAATAATTAATTCCTTTCTCGCAAAAACAAACAAACCAACACACAAAACAACACACAATCACGCTCTAGAAGGGCAAAGCCTATATGACTCACATGCTCCTAATGAAACTTGTAATGTTTGAAATCAAAATAACTGCCCAGAAAAAAACATGACGGCAGACAGCGAACAGATAGACGGATGGACAGAAAATTTTGTGTGTGTTAAAAATGTCATTCTCATACTATTTAGGACTCATCTCGCACAGATTTGCAAAAATCTGGATTTATATTTTGGGGGGGTGGAGGGAGAAAGGGGGTGGTGATGAATACATTGCTATGCACGTGAGTCCAAAACTAACAAACCAACTGACCTGCGTCCAAGTGGCAGTGGGAGTGGGGTTAGCAGTGAAAGGAACAATAATCTTGAACTCCTCGCCCACTTTAGCCTTGATGTCCTTGCCTGCTCCCAACATGTCTCTACTGATCTTGGGAGCCACTGTCATCATCATCATCATAAGAAACATAAGACATAAGACATTTTATTTCACTTTCAACTTTTACATCGAAGATATCTTGATGCACATGGGGTACTCAGTTGTGTAGTCCTATATATGTAATTCGCTAATATTTATACAGAAGAAAAAGCACACCATTAAAAGCAACCAATCCTGCATGACAAACACAATCATACATACACATATACCTGCATCAACAACCTTCCGACATCATCATCATTAGCAACAAAATTAATATTATCTACAGTGATGATGATAATGATGATCATTAGCATTCTTAACAATATAAATATGATAGTTTGTCATTGTTTATAGGATCCAGCGGACTGCAAAGAGCTGAATCAAGACCACAACTTGGTTGAAAGAGGACTCACCCCTGATCCGTATAAAACATCTGCTGAAACAACCCTGAGGGTAACAATGAAGGCACTCCACCAGTCGGTCACTTTACAATAAAGGCATCCATGTAGGGGATGATAAGGTTGTACTCTAATTTATTGAACTTCCGTTTACAAAAAACAAAATAGAATCTAAGCATCACTATAAAATATTAACAAAACTCATACATATATAAAATGCATAAACTGCAAAATAATGCCATAGAAAGCCCTAGTGACCATTTGGCAAAAAGCATCCAACCCAACAGACCCCACACACAAATGAAGAGTTTTTGGAGATTTTTCAAGAAAACAAATAGGTGACTGGTCTAGCGAAGAAGATAGTAGATTGATAGAACAGAGTAGGAGCAAGAAAGAACAAATGAGAATGACCAAATTTGTGGGAATTTAAAGCACTAAATTTCCACAAAATTTCAACAGAGAAACTCACTACCATCACCCATCAACAACCGTCATTATTATTTTTATCATAATCCACATCATAATATCAATCAATCATCATTGTCATAAACTTCATCATATTATCACGCATCGTTATTATCATCCTCACCATCATAAAAAGAAGTTAAATATAAAGCGCATCAAGTGACAAAAACTATACAATCCTATCCTATTCCGCAACTCGAAACTCGTTGGGGCACCACATCCCGTGTACTCCATCTTTCTCTGTCCTCAGCAACCCTCATGGCTTCGCTCAGAGTCAAGCCAATCCATTCTCGAATGTTGTCCTCCCACCTCTTTTTCTGTCTCCTTCTTCTTCTGCCTCCTTGAACCGTGCTTGCAGGTTGGTCTTTGCAAGACCCGATGCTCTGGTGATGTGGCCATACCACCGGAGTTTCAGTTTCTTCACCACTGTGAGCATGTCAACGTGTCATCCAATGGCTTGTGTGGTGGTCTGTCGGACTTTGTAGTTGGTGATGTTTTGGGTATAGAAAGAGCATAGGAAGAGGAAGATGACAAGGGAGCGCAGCAACCTTTCTTTGGAGTGTTGACTGATAGGCCTGTTTTTCCAAATGGGCTTAAGCCTTGTCATGGCAGCAGCTGTTTGTGCTATCTTGGAGAGGACTTCCTGTCAGGACTGATTGTCTGATACAATTGCTCCTAAATATTTGAAGCTGTGCACATGTTGAGGGATTGGTATTGGACTTTGATGTCGTTGGATGTCATTTTGGTCTTCTCTGCACTTATTTCCATTCCAAAGGCTCTGGAGGTGGTGTCAAGCATCGGTACTAGCTGTTCAGGCTCTTGTTCCTCTCCAGTCAATCCATTAATGTCATCTACAAAACGGAGGTTGGAGATTGCTCTACCCCTATGCTGACTGTGTCTTCGTGATCTGAAGGGCATCAAACATGATGCACTCCAGAAATATGCTGAAGAGTATCGGGGAGAGTAGGCATCCCTGAAGCAAGCCGATTGTTGTTCTGAACCAGTTCCCAATGGCGCTGTTGTGGAGGACTGCACTCGTAGTCTAGTCATACAGGCTTTTGATGACTTCCAATAATATTATAAATATTAGGGTTGATATTGTACCCTCTATGGTTCCCCACAGAGTTGCATGCCAGACTCGGTCAAACGCTTCCTTGAAGCCTACAAACACATGATATATGTCGTCGGTGTCCATTCAAAACCTCGTAACTCCGAAAAAGTAGTTTTTGCAGTCTTTTCATGGTTATGTCCCTTGAATTTTTGCGCTTTTTTTATCAGAAGCTCGGAATTCATAGCTCAGTTAGAAAGCATCAGTAATACAAAATATCAAAACCTCGTATGTCCCAACAGGTCAAACGATTTGTATCAAAATCTCGTATCTCACTTACGAGGTTTTTATCATTTGGAATAAATTTCTAAAACCTTGTAACTCAACTTACGAGGTTTCATTCAAATAAATGACGCGCTAAGAAGTTGAGTTGACGTCACTTACGCGGTTTTTGTTATTGTCATCGTGGAAAGGTCAGCTGCTTCTGGTCATTTTTCTACATTTTGGTGAGTACTGATGATACATGGTGTTTTTTATTCAATCATGATTTCTTCTAGATTGATATCGTCCAGATCTTCTCCATATTACTCTTCAGGAATAAACGAACAGGCACGTTATATCACACTCTGTGACTAAATCTGACACTGAATGAGTGCTGTCAAAGGCATACTGTGGCATAATTCTAAATAATTTACAAAAGAATACAGAATAATATTGTGTGTTTTTAGTTTAATGCCCGTCACCCCTGCCAGGGTATGGGCCGCCAACAACAGCTCTCCAGAGTCCTCTGTCCTATGCCATTCTTTCTAACTGACTCCAGGTGTAGCCCATCTTGGTGGTGTCGGCCTCGAGGTCGCGTCGCCAGGTGTTCCTTGGACGTCCTCTCTGTTGCTTTCCATGGGGGTTCCACTTCAGCGCTTGCCGGGTGACGTTCGTCGCTGGTTTGCGTAGGGTATGCCCTATCCAGCCCCATCTCCTTTTCCTGATTTCATCTTCAGCAGGGAGTTGGCGGGTCCTTTTCAAAGGTTGGCGTTGCTGATGGTGTCGGGCCAGCGGATCTGGGGAATCCTTCTGCGGCAACTGTTGATGAAGGACTGGACTTTTTTGATGGTGGTCTTGGTTGTCCTCCATGTCTCTGCTCCATACAGTAAGACTGACTTCACATTGGAGTTGAATACCCGTATCTTGGTGGCCAAAGACAGCTCTCTGGAGGTCCAGATGTTCTTGAGCTGAATGAAGACAGCTCTTGCTTTGTCGATCCTAGCCTTCACATCCGCATCTGTGCCGCCCTGCTGATCAATGATGCTACCCAGGTAGGTGAAGGACTGCACTTCTTCCACGATGACTGGTTCGGTACTGATGGAGTTGATCTTCAGGATCTTGCTCTTGTCCTTGTGGATGTTGAGGCCGACCTCCGACGATGTGGCCGCCACTGCATTTGTCTTCTCTAGCATCTGCTGTTGGCTATGGGAAAGAAGAGCAAGGTCGTCAGCGAAGTCCAGGTCCTCGAGCTGGTTCCACAGTCCATTGGATTCCGTTCCTACTTTCCCTGGTGGACATCTTCATAGCCCAATCTATGGAGATGAGGAAGGGGAAAGGTGACAACAAGCACCCTTGTCGGACTCCGGTTTTCACCTGGAAGTTGTCTGTGAGCTGTCCGCCATGGATAACTCTGCAGGACATGCCGTCATAGGAGTTCCTGATCAGATTGACCATCTTGGTCGGGATGTTGTAGTGTCGAAGGAGCTTCCAGAGGGTATCTCGATCCACGCTGTCAAACGCCTTCTCATAATCGACGAAGTTGATATACAATGGCGAGTTCCATTCCAGGGACTGCTCCACGATGATGCGGAGCGTTGCTATCTGGTCTGTGCAGGATCTATTCTGTCGGAAGCCTGCCTGCTCGTCTCGTAACTGTGGGTCGACAGTATCCTCCATCCTTTCCAAAAGGACCCGGTTGAAGACCTTCCCAGGCACAGATAGAAGTGTGATGCCCCTGTAGTTGTTAGTTGCTGAGGTCACCTTTCTTGGGAAGCTTGATCAGGTAACCTTCCTTCCAGTCTGCCGGAACATCTTCTTCCTCCCAGATCCTCTCAAAGAGTGGGTACAGCATCTCCACTGATGCTTCCAAGTCCGCGTTTAGAGCCTCTGCTGGGATGTCGTCTGGTCCAGCGGCCTTTCCGTTCTTCATCAGGGCGATGGCCTTCTTGATCTCTTCCTTGGTCGGTTTCTCACAGTTGATTGGAAGATCCACATTGGCTGGTTCAATGACTGGGGAATTCGTTGGTGCTGGTCTATTCAGAAGTTCATCAAAGTGTTCAGCCCATCTGTTCAACTGCTTGTCTATACTGTTCATGGTGTTTCCCTGCTTGTCCCTAACAGGTCTTTCTGGTTTGCTGAACTTTCCAGAGAGTCGCTTAGTGGTGTCGTACAACTGTTTCATATTGCCGCTGTACGCTGCCTGTTCCGCTTCAGCCGCCAGTCCATCCACGTAGGCCTTCTTATCTTTTTTGATGCTTCTTTTCACTTCTCTATGGGCTCCTGTGTAGTCTTCTTGGGCCTTGGCCTTAGCTGCTCTGGTTCTGCTGTTGTTGACTGTTGCCTTCCTCTTCTTTCTTTCTTCTATCTTGACCAAGGTCTCTGCTGTGATCCCCTCTTTCTGTTGATGTTTCTTTGGCCCCACAACTTCTTGGCATGACGATCTTAGTGTCTCTTTCACTTTCTGCCACCTGTTGAGTACACTGTCTTCTTCTTCTTCAAATAATTCCTGAAGCACTTCGAACCTGTTCCTTAGCGTCAGAATAAACTGTTCTTTTGTCTTTGGGTCTTTCAGAAGGCTGATGTTGTACTTCGTTCTTCTGCCTGACGAATGTCCTCTTCAACTTCAGCTTCAGTTTCGCCACCACCAAGTGATGGTCGGACGCCACGTCTGCTCCTCTTCTCACTCTAACGTCTTGCAGGGATCTTCGGAATTTCTTGCTAATGCAGATGTGGTTGATCTGGTTCTCTGTCGCATTGTCTGGAGATACCCATGTACTCCTGTGGATCCGCTTGTGAGGAAAGATGCTGCCTCCGATGACTAGGTTGTTGAGTGCACACAGATCCGCAAAATCTCTCTCCATTCTCATTCATTACTCCTAAGGCGTGGGTGCCCATAACTGGTTCGTAACCGGTGTTGTTAGACCCAATCTTGGCATTGACATCTCCCATGAGGATGGTGATGTCCTTGTCTGTGTAGGTCTCAAGGATCTTCTGTAGTCTGCTGTAGAAATGGGCTTTAACATCCTCTTCACTGTCGTTCGGTGGAGCATAGAACTGGACAAGGTTCATCTTGATCTTCATCATCTTGGTACGGAAGAATGCTGTGATGATCCTTGGGCCATGGGCCTCCCATCCTATAAGTGCCCTCTGTGCCTGATTGGACAACATAAAGCCTACTCCCTGCGTTTGGGGTGCATCGTTTTCTTCATGCCCGGAGTACAGCAATAGTTCTCCTGTCATCAGTCGCCTTTGTCCAGCTTGGGTCCATCGTGTCTCGCTGATGTGTAACACGGTCAGGTCATTATTCCTCATCTCAGCTGCACAGGTTGTGCCGTCTTTCCTGATTCGTACATGGTCCGAACATTCCATGAGCCGATGGTGGTTCATTTAGGCTTATATTATGGTAATAAATGTTCATTTAGACTTTTGGTAGTAAACGTTCATTTATTATGATAATAAAAGTCCATTTAAACCGTTACGGTAATAACAGTTAATTAAGACTATTGCGTTAATGAAAGTTAATTTAGACTATTATGTTATGGTAATAAAAGTTCATGTAGACTGTTATGTTATGGTAATAAAAACTTCACATAAGTGTAATGTGTTACTTAGCTTACATCTTATAATTCATTTCACAGGAAATTTCCGAGAAAGGATTTCGTGCTACTTTAAGTACAGGGCTTGTAGCCTACTGGTCAGAAGGACATTATTATGTCAGTGATGAATGCAACAACGCGTTCATTGATTGCTGGGTGTTACAGTGTTAATCTATCAATGGCCTATAAGCCTATTTCAATTTTGTAAAGACAAGGGTTGTGTCTGCATTATTGAATAAAACAACTTTGACAATGTTTTCAACTGCATTTTTCGGTCTTTTATTTTGTATTAATGTTTCATTTGTTGTTTGCTATTGTGACTAATCTTTATAACTTGCAACTTCAAGCTCAAGCAAAACAGTCAAAACCTCGTAAGTTGCAACTTCCAGCTCATACAAAATAGTAAAAACCTCGTATGTGAAAAATTTTGTCTATTTCTCAAACAAGCATGCGCTCTAAATCTTGTCACTATTACTGCCAAATTTCCTGTTCAATACTGAATACAAATTATACTAAAACCATTTGTTTTGGTGACACCTGATTTTTTAAAACAGTTTTTTTCATTTTTCTCAAAACTGTATTTTTGGACATACGAGGTTTTGAATGGACACCGACGATGTGTTGTTGGTGCTGTAGGTATATCTCACAGACTATTTTGAGGTTGAACATCTGTTCAGTGGTACTTTGCCTTGCCCTGATTCCTGCTTGTTCTTCAGCTATGATTTGTTCAGCTTGGAATTTCAATATGTTAAGTATTATTTTCAGGAGGACTTTGCTGGGATGGCTGATGAGGATGACACTCCTGAAGGTTACCCTTTTTGGGAAGAGTGATGACAAGCAACTGGGTTCATGGTGTAGGCCACTCCCCACTCTGCCAGATCTAGTTACAAATAATGGTGGTGTCAATCATCGCTTCTCCTCCTGCTTGAAGCAATTCTGCGGGTATGTTGTCCACTCCCGCTGACTTCCCCTTCTTCAACGATTGCACTGCTGGCTCAACTTCTTCTTGGAGAACTGGGAGGATTTCTTCTTTTCTGTTCTGGGGACATGCTAGACCTGATGGGTCTCTGTTTGGAGTGTGGTTGTAAAGGTCAGAGCAGTACTCTGTCCATTTATCCAAAACTTCTTGTTCTTCTACAAGGCACAAGCCAGACTTGCTTTGGATCGCAGGCTGTTTAACACTTGTCAGCTGCTTCACAGTCTTGTAGACCTTCTTGCTGTTGTTCTTGTTCAGATTGTTCTCTATTTCCTGGCATTGATCTTCTATCCAGTTTTCCTTTGCTGTGCACATGCCTTTTCAGAGGTCACTGGTAATTTTTCAGTAGGTATCCCTATGAGGTGTTTATTTTCCTTTTTTATTTCTCTTTGTCACAAAGGTCCAAAAGTTCAGGTGTGATCCATGGTTTCGTCTTTGGGTGGTGCTTGCCAAGGATCTCAGTGGCAGCATCTGTCACAGCTGAGTTGAAGGTGGTGGTCATGGTGTTGACATCTCGTTCACCAGCTCCCAAAATGAGCAGTGGTGCAAATTTCCCTCCAATTGTGGCTTGGAATATTTCTGCCACCTCCGGGTCTTGCAGTTTTCAAGGCCAAACTTAGCCGGATGGACTTTTGCAGCGTTTACTCTCTTCAAATGGAGCTGGAAAGAGCTCATCACGAGATCATGGTCACTTCCAATGTCTGCTCCTGGAAAAGTGCATATCTTGCCAATGTTGATGCTTGATCTGAAGCGTGACATCACAGATCTCTACATTACTACACAGCAATAGAAAAACTGGACTTGCATAAATATGTATACAAATAATTTGTGTGTGTGTTTCCCTCCCTCCTCCTCCTAACCCTCACCCCTACACCTTCCGTTTTGGGTGAAGTGTGGCTAGGGTATGTGAGGAAGAGTAGGGGGAGTGTGAGGAAGAGTGGGGAAAGTGGAGGAATTTTTCCCTCTCTCTCACCTGGTGGAGGAGCAGCTTTAATAGCGCTGGTTTCGTCACTGAAGTCTCCGATGCCGGCAGCATTGACGGCAGCCACACGGAACTCATATTCCTTGCCTTCCTGCAGCCCTTTCACAGTATACTCCGTGTCTGGAATCTCCTGAATGTTGGCCCTACAAAATTCAGTCCATTAATTTAAAAAATCAACTAATCTTTTTCTTTCTTTAAAAAAAAATTAAAATCAATCATCAATGAGGTCAATCTGGCAGTTGTTAATTTTTAACAGTAAAATTGCAAACGTTTTTGACTATAGCAAAGTTTTGTATTATTTTACCACTGCATAAATGTTCCAAATGTACATTATTTTTATCCTTGGTAATAGCATTTGTCTGCAAGAAACCATTACTAGGAAGACCATACAATAGCTGATTACTTTCAATGGTTTATATACCTTCTTCAGCTATCAGTCATTTCCTGTTTGTTAACTTTTTTCAATCTAGATGAATCTTAATTTAACCAAATTATTTTGAAACATAATAAGCTTTTTTTTCTATCTAGCTAAACTTCTTTTAAACAAATTACTCTGGATCAGGACCAAACTCTACTTAAATAAATATGTATGTATTTATTTATTTATTTATTTTAATTTTAGCTAAATGAGCTCTCCAAAAATGTTGAACTTGTCCATATTCAAGCTTCATAATAATATTAATAATGCAGGATGCTATCACACGCTGTTTCTTTAATCAAACTCAAAACAAGGTGATCTAAAGAGATCATTATTACAAAAGGCAGAATAAAAATCAATTTTTATTTTTGATATTTAGATTGACTGCATCCAATACCATTGATTATTTACCCCTGCATGAGTGTTCCAAGATAAATTCACAAATGATAATATTACTATAAAATAATAATACTAATACTACTACTAAATATATATTGTAACAATAAAACAATATTCAAGATTCTTGTTAATGAATTTAACAAACATATTATACAAAGTTACAACAAGAAAAGAGAGTGTAAATAAAAAAGAGTTTCTACAACATCAGTTTAGAGCAATATTAACTCTTAGCGTCCTATAGCGCGGTAATGCGCGCCTCGCCCATAATCCTGAAGCGCGGTAAACCGCGCCTCGTTAGTGCACCTTTTAGTCAGTACATCACAGGAAATAGGAACTCTCCTGTGCGTGAGAGAAGGTTTAGTCAACTTCCGGGAAGGTTCCCGTGTGTTTTCCGCTATCGTTTTCGCAAGTTTGACGTGGTTTTGTGAACGTTTTTAACGATTTTGGTTGAGGTTTGAGTTTGCGAAATTTTCGGCCATGATGGCAGGGGATAGCTCCGACAGTAATAGTGAGTTTTGTAACCTTATTGATGACCTTATTGCTGAAAGAGCACAAGGACTTGGTGTAGACAACCAGAGTGAGTTTCTTGTCTGTGTTGACTGACTGTGCACACATTCACATGCAATCCACACTGTCTTGTTGTTGTTTTATTAACATAGTCCGTAAAATACCTGTAATTATGAATCAATTACAAGATTCCAACAGGTAAAAATAGTACTAAAGTCAAAATGGTTCTTTGGGTACATAGAATAACCATTTTGTAAACATATCCTAAAATATGAAGTTAATGTGACAATAAATAAATTTTTTGCAATTTTTTCAAATTCATAACCCAATTTATTGCAATAAACTTGAAATCCTTACAGGATATAGGCGCAAATGTACAGAAAACCTTATAGGACGCTAAGAGTTAATTGTACAACAGTGATCTGTGTAAAATAAATGGAGATTTAAACTAAAACTGAAAAAGAGATCGCTGTGAAAAATAAAGAAATTTGATCTTAAGAGTTATTAACCATACAACAACGATCTGTATAATTAAAACATACACATACAATCGATGGTACTGAAAACCAAGGAAAAAATATTGCTGCGCAAAAATAAAATAAAATCAATATTAAGAGCATTAATTATACAACACTGATCCATGTAGCTGAAAAAAATACAGATACAATTGATGGGACTAGAAAACAGGAAAGATTAAGGAGATTGCTGTAAAAAAAAAAAAAATTATATTACAGTTAATAATCATACAACACTGATATTTGTAATGGTAAATATAGATACAATCTGTAGAGGAAAAGGGTGGAGGAGGGAAATTACTGTGAAAAATATATTTTTTTTAAAGTTACAGTAAAGAGTTAACAATTATACAACACTGATCTGTGTAACTGAAATATACAGGTGCAATGGCACTGAATAAAAATATGTTTAATGGGGTGGTATAGGTGCAAAGGCAGGGGAATAGAAAGGAAAACAAAATACAATTGTATAAAAGTGTAGGTTTGGGGAATTGTTTCATTATTCAGTACAAAGGCTACACATTTTTAAACACTAAGTACAAATACCAACTCACATTGCTACATGCATGCGAGTCGAAAAGGCAGAGATGTAACCAACTGATAGTAATGAAATTACAACGTTAATTCGTGTAGGTGACAAATATTACAGGCAACACTTAGAAATGCACTAATTATTTCTATATTCACGGCGGGAGGAAGATATCTAGAGACTCTATCCATTGCGGAAAAATAGCTGCCATAAGGTAGAGTAATGGCTTACATAAATAATTTTTAAAAATTTTTAAAAATGGAGGGAAAGAGGGGGGTGGGGGTAAGGGGGGGAAGAAGGGGAGGGGAGCAAACTCTGTGCCTGCACAAAATATTCCCATTGAGGGTAAATGAACTGAAATATAGAGAGATGAATGGTTTGCCCCAAAACAGAAAAAAAAAACTGTGCCAGTGCAACAAAATACATATAAATGATGGGCTGTGCAAGTACAGCATGTAAAGGAGAGTAGTGTGATGGTGTGCTAGCACAACAAAATGCACAAGTATACTGTTCCAGTGCAACAATATGGAGAAACTGAAAGGGGACTGTTATGTAGGGGCCGGTACAGTGGGGATGGGAGAGGGATATAAGGGTTTTGTGTCTATACTAACTTGGCCTTTTCGCTACGTGTTACACGATTGTCAAATGCAGCCACAAGGTGTGCAGGAAGCGTGTTTGCCCTGCAAGATAAATGGTTACATAAACGATGAAGGCACATCAACCAACTGAGTGCAGTAGCTTATAACCAATACTGTCCAAGCAAGGCGGCTACCGAGAAAAAACAACAACTATTGGTCTAAAACTGTACAGTTACCGCAGGAATGACTAAGACACATTAAAAATCTACAGACTAATACTGCTTTCATGACGTGATGATGATGCTGAAGATGATGACAGTGACGCCGATGATGTTGATGCTGATGATGAAGATATACTTTCTTGTTCTTTCAAAGAAAACATACTGTGCTCAAGACTATAAAAACATACAAATATGCTATCCATCACACTTGTCATTTATAGTAAATGATGCAATCTTGAGGAAGAATTTTCATTCAGAAGTGTCTTAAAAGTGACAATAAACTGGAAGATTAAAAAAATAATAAAATAAAGAACATCCTACTACTGATAGATAGATAGATAGATAGATAGATAGATAGATAGATAGATAGATAGATAGATAGATAGATAAAACTATCTATCTATCTATCTATCTAGATATAGACATATAGATATATGACATGATCCCGCTCATGATCATAGTCATGATCATGGTTATGATGAACAAAGTAGTCCAGCAACATTTTTGGTCTGTGGGGGTGGGTAGTGACTCACTTCGTCCATTTCTTGTCTCCCTTCTCTCTCTTCTCCAGCACGTAGCCATAGATGGGACTGCCTCCATCGTTCTTGGGAGGGTTCCACGTCAGTGTGATGCTGTCTTCAGTTGTTCCGACACACTTGGGCTGGCTGGGAGCTCGTGGGGCATCTGATAACAAAGGACAAAAACGAAAATAAATAAATATATCTCTTGTGTCCAGTGTCAAAAAGACATTCTGAGTTGGCTGGTGACAAAATCAATCCAGATACAACCCCTTTAGATTATTTTAACCTTATAATGAAATCAGCCTGTAAAGTCAACAAACACTGGGCTAAAAGTTTGTTATATACGAGCCAGCCGTGCACACCCCAAATTTGTGGACATTATTCTTCATGCGGAGGGAACATCCACAGTATCCAGGAGAAGAAGAGGAAAGGAAAAATAGGTGGGGAAAAGAGGGGTGGGGGATGGGGGATGAGGGGGGAAACTATCTCAATGTCATTAACGAGACAAAATAATGTCACTCCTTCCATACAGCTGTCCACCACTAGTGACAAGGGTCCTCGTGGTACACGAGAAAAGCTAGGTCTTTGCCACGAGCTAGTATCTTGACAAAAGATAAATTAGGTTCTCACTACAAGAAAAACTAGGGTAAGAGAGTCACCAACCTCACTTCTACGCTAGGTACTTGATGGTGACATAGAGATTCGCCAACATCACTTCTAAGGTATGTACTTAAGGTTGATGTTAAGCTTTCAAGTGAGGCAGAGGCGCCTTTCCACCAATGTGATACAGGTAGCCCATGTCCTAAAAGTCTCCAGATAGGATAGCGCTATGGGTGCATCAGTAAGTTATGTTAATTATGTTTTTCCACCATCATAAGCTAAGTAAAAGAATTGCATCTGCGTACCTTTCTGTCTTTTTTTTTCTTTTGAGATCAAAGTGCATCAAAGAGCTATATTCGTGAAAAAAAACTGAGCTATATAATACTTCAACATCACTCTCATCTTGCAACCTCATCCCAGTACTCCACAGTGCATAAAAAAGATAAATAATAAGCGGGAAGAAGGGAAAATAGTAACAGGAAAACAACCATACCATAAGGTAGTTTTGCCAGGATGGATTCGGAAGACTCCAGAGGTTCACTCACACCTTGTGGGTTTTCTGCACTCACTCGAAAGTCATACTTAGTACCTGGTTCCAGGTTGCGAACCTGAAAAATTAAATTTCTTGTCTTAAGTATGAAATGTGAAATAACAGAAACGTTAATAAAAAACTTTTTTTTAAAAATTGTAGTTATGAGAAAATACCTAAGTAAAAACCACTGCTTCAGAGAGTATTGAGTACCAATATCACAAATGGAACACAAAACAAGCTGTTTGAAAGGGCTAAAGTTTTTGAGAGTAATGATTGCTTTAGTTAATAATGTGTATCCAAAAATCAAAGATGAGCACAATGTATATGTACACCAGGAGTGAAGCAGCACATTTAGATGTGTCCTTGTCCACAGAACAATAGAAAAATCCCACTGGCAGCCATCAAATTTTGTGCCCATCGTTAAACCACATGAAAAAGAAAGAAAAAAAAAAGTACTGTTTGTAAGATAATCAATGTTTACAGGATCCAGCAGACCATTAAGAGCTGAATCAGGACCATAAAAACTATTCAAAATCAGACTAGACCGCTAACTATAAAATATAAAAAAAGATGGACATAAAACTAGCTTTATTGATGAAATTCAACCAAGCACACAAACAAGATGACATGACCTATATGCGATAAAACAAATTAACATCACGTAAAAATGTAAACAGGTTTTGACCATTGCAAACTTTTAAAATCTCCTTAAAAGTTATTGAACCAAATATCTTTTCCTCTCATCAACTAGATCAGCACATAAAGACAAAAAAATAGTGGACAAAAAAGGATTTATCAAATGCAAAGCACCACAGCAGTTCCTCACCCTTCAAAATGAAATTATGGGTGACATTAGTATGCCCAATATGCAGGCGGGCCAAAACTGTTTCTTCTTTGCGAGTGGACGCAAAGTTAGACAAAGAAGCAGACGAATCTGGCAGAATATGAAACAGTTTGTTGTTGATTTGATTAGACCATTTGGTCTGCCAGAGCCGTTTACACTAACAGCCAGTCATACAGTGCAGGTCGGAGTTTTATGGAACAAACTTGAAAACCTCTGAAGCAACAAATCTAGATGGAGAGCTTCTTTGGCTGCTTTGTCCACTGCATTAATGCCATGGATGCCCATGTGACTAGGCACCCACATGTACTATTTGTAAATAAGCATAACCTTACGTAAGTATACCTACAGTACCTGGCACTTAGGGCTGTTGCAGAAAGAGCTGACTTTCTGCCAGCGACCGGAGCCTGCCTTGCGCTTCTCCACAATGTAGTTGGCGACGGGTTCACCTCCATCATCTTTAGGAGGCTGCCAGGTCAAGGTCAGAGACTCACCATCAATTTCGCTAGCTTCCAGAGGGCCCCTAGGAGGCTGAGGCTTGTCTGTGGAGTGACAAGATAATTAATATAAGACAAAAGGTGATTATCGTCCAAATATCATGAAAAGAAGATCAACAACAGAAGAAGAAGACAATGATGAAGAAGAAGAAGAAGAAGAAGAAGACGAAGAAGCACCCGATACACATTGGTCGAACGCTACCAGAAGCATGCGTTATTAGTCGCCTCAACAGGCGATAAAGCATGCTCCCATGCTTCAGAGCACTGCTTCCTACACGCTTCAAGCGCTATAGTCACGGAAAAAGTGCAATTTCACTGCAGTGAACTCATGAAAATAGAAAAATGTAAGTTTCGTCTCCTCTAGGGGACGAATTAGGTCAAACTGTATTAGTTTCTAGGTCAACTGTCTTTTACGAACCGTTTGACAATGTTTTTGAACTGTTTGTTGACGCCGGATAGTGTCCTCACTTGGTTTCAAGCAATTTAAGAATCCAACAAGGCAATTGGGTTTTTGAGACGGAAAGAGCGGAATGTTGTAGAGCAACATTCTGTATATATTTACAGTGAAATTGCGCTTTTACTGTCACTATAGCGCTTGAAGCGTGTAGGAAGCAGTGCTATGAAGCATGAGAGCATGCTTTATCGCCTGTTGAGACCAATGTGTACCGGGTGGAAGAAGAAGAAGAAGAAGCAGGAGAAGGAGGAGGAGGAGGAGGAGAAGTAGTAGTAGTAGTAGCAGTAGTAGTAGTAGTAGTAGTAGTAGTAGTAGTAGAAGTAGTAGTAGTAGTAGTAGTAGTAGTAGTAGTAGTCGAAGAAGAAGAAGGAGAAGAAGAAGAAGAAGCAGAAGAAGAAGAGAACAGTAAATTACCCAGCACATTAACATTTACGGTGGCAGTCTCCACTCCAGATGGGTTCTTGAGCGTGACGGTATATTTGCCAGTGTCATCGCGTTTCGCCTTGGCTACAGCAAATATCACGGTATCATCTGTCAACTGCCAAACAAAGAGATGCCGAAAGTAATCTTAGAGATGGTGGTGGTAATGATGATGGTGTAAGCAATGGTGGAGAGGATGATGATGAGGAGGAAGAGGAGGAGGCACAGGAGGATGATTATGAGGAAATGAGGATGATGATGGTGATGGTGATAATAATGGTGCTGACTGATGGCGGGGTTAAGGTGACAATGATGCAGATGATTATGATGATTATTATAGTAATGCAGACAAAAAGAATGCTGATAATTATATTAGCCTGTATTGGGGTAGTATATAAGACACCAAACAATTCAATTCAATATGATATAAAGGTTATAGGATGTAAGGCATTGACCTGTATTACGGCAAGTTTTGTTCCAAGAAAATAAAATCAATCAAACTAGCAAACAAAACAGAGGCAAACCAACAAAACAGAAGCAAACAAATCAGAAAATTCGTCAACACCACGACAAGGCAGAATAAGAAAGGTAAATAAACTGAAAAGTGAAAAACGTCTCTTTAACAAACGGAGAATTGAAAACAAAGAAGAAAACAATAGAATGACGAGAGCGGGGAGAGGAGAGAACAAGAGAAAAGAATGTAGAGAGAAAAGAAGAAGTCTAAACAGTAATTGTAAGGGAGAAATAGGATGCAAGCTGCCTCGCCTAGAGAGATGGAAATGGTTTGTTAGTTAGTTAGTTATTTAGATTAACGTCCCCGGACACAGAAGCGTATAGGGGACGATACCATGGAAATGGAGAAAACGGTTGCATTTTGGATACAAGCTCACCTTGCTGGACACACGAGGCGAGACCTCCACATCTGAGCCGTTGAGGTCCCACTTGGCGGTGGGTTTGGGCGTACCAGTGAAAGGAATGGAAATCTGGAACTCTTGCCCAGCTTTCACGGTGATGTCTTTCACCTTGGACAGATCCAGCTTAGGCTTTTCTGAAAACACACAAAGATACAACATTTTTAGAAAGAAAGAAAAAAAAAAAAAGCACACTCCTTTCACCATATCTACTTCTTCAAATGCTTCTATGTGAAACGTTGAACAGCACATAAATAAATAAATAAATTAATGAATTAATTAATACAATGCAACTTCAACATCAGTACAAAATGAGTAATACCAGGCTGATCAGCAGCCACGATGGCATTGGTGGGTTTGCTTGGTTCACCAGCACCGGCAGCGTTTTCGGCAATCACTCTGAACTGGTATTCAGACCCTTCTTCCAGCCCAGCCACTGAGGCGTTGGTCGATGTTGCTGGCACATGGGCACACTCCATCCAGTCCTCACCCTGGGCAAAACAAAGTCAGTGGATCTTTCTTCTAATAAACATACTAGAAGATTTGGCATTAGTAGCATCAGAAGCAAACTCCTATACACACTAGCACTGTGCTTGCTAGATCTCTGACATTGTGCACTGACAATGGAATGGTGGGCTTAGAGCGGAGCTTGGTCTATTCACTGTCAGTCCTTCACTACCTTATCAATTCCTTGTGTAATTAGTTTCATTATCCAAAGCCAGTAGCTACATATTCCTAAACTTTTTTTTTTACCACTTGCTGGTGAACTGCCATTGTCGACGTTTCACTGTTTGACATGACCCAATGACGCTGACAAAAGTCGATGATGGTGGCTCACAAGCAAGACGTGTAAAGCTGACTATAGCAGAAACATGACAATATCCTATTCGTGCTTTTCTGCCAAATCAGACTCAAAGTGAGTAGATCTGTAACTAGCATATATGCACTTACCATGTTACACATACAGCAATATCTACAACAAGCACACATTCATCACTTCAACATCTGATGTAAAGGCAGGGGAATCGTCATAAAGACAGAGAGGAAATTAATTGTATGTTTTTGAATTTAGACAGCAGTGAAACAATTTATTATTATTATATTATTGTTATAAAATTTGGTAACTTATTGTTATCGTTAATAATTATGGAACAGCAGAAAATCCAAAGGATCATGGTATATTCATAAATGTGTCGAGTCAAATAAAGCAGCAACATTTGTTCTTAAAGCTGATAAAGTTTCCAGGGTTTACAATAGCTTTGAGATATTGCCTTTTTTAACAAAAACTTCAAAATCTAGAAACTATTTGGCATTGTGAACCACTCAATATTTGGTCGCAAAAATAGGTAACTATCTTACCTTCTTCTTCTTCTCTACGATGTAGCCAGTGATCTTGGATCCACCATCGCTGGCTGGCTTTATCCAAGAAAGATCCACCAAGTTCTTGGTGATCTTGTCCACATTGGGCTGATTGGGGGAGCCTGCAGGGACTGGAAAAAAACCCACAAATACATTGTACAACTGATGAAAATATATACGATATTGAACATGGTATACATTGATAGTAGCCACTGAACTATGCAGCAAATGAAAAATATGTATAGAATGATAAGAAACAAACACACATATTAAACAAGTCAAGTTGGCATTTGCAATATGTTTGCATCCCACTATCAAGTCTAGCAAAGATCACATTTGCATAAGTTTTGCATCCCTGTGTGCAGACATTCAAAAAAATGGGGATAACCGCCCTGAAAAGATTGCGTCCGTGGTCAAAAGAATTCATATGCAATGCTGTGGGTGATCCCTGGTCAAAAGAATTCATATGCAATGCTGTGGGCGATCCCTGAAAAATCTTCACCACACACTGTCATAAAGTTTCTTCTATTCTTTATCCAGCGATACTTTCTCAGGATGTTTTACAGTAAGAAGACCCATAACACACAGGGGAAATCCGAAAGTCATTGGAATTGAAAGTTGTGTTGAAGCAACAACATATCCATTTAAAAAAACAAAAACAAGAAGAGATAACAACACTATATATAAAAAGAAGACATAACAAACTTACAGATTTGATCCTTGACGGTGTGAGGTGGGGTGGCCTTGGATGGCTTGCCGGGACCACCATCGTTGACAGCAGAGACTCGGAACTCCACAACGGTGCCTTCTTTGAGGTTCAGCACAGTGAAATTGGTGGCCTGGACAGGGAAGGCAGACACCTTCACCCAGTCCTTGTTACGCTCTCTCTTCTCCACCACATAGCCTGCATAGGACGTAAAGATATCATGAATGAACATTGAAGTTTAATATCTACACCCACCGCTGGCGATATAGCAGACATGGATCTAACAATGGCCATTTTTACCTTGCCCACTATGAGATTTAAACCTGGGTCATCAGTGTGCCAGACAAATGCTCTAACTCTGAACTACGTCCACAGCGACTCAACCAAAGCTTTTTAGATTTTGAGGTTAGGTCAACCAGGCTAGCAATAGCTTCGCCGATGCTGCCTTTCCTTTCCTTTCACTGGAAGGGAGGGTGCAGGCAAGCTATAAATAGCCCGCAGCCAGCAAAATGTGGAGGCACTAAACAGTGCTGCTCACATAGGAATTGACCTGGTGGGCGGCAGTGGCTCATAAGACATCATGAATACATGAATGAGTGAACAACTTTTTTGACACAGAAAGAATTCCAAGCCCAAAGGAGTTCTCATAAGAATATTTTTAAAACTATAAAAAAACAAGGTGAACATTGAATTTGATGTGGTATGGTAACAATATGCACTTCAAAGCTTATTTTACTGAGAAAATGCTTCAAACACACTGTGAATACATCTTTTCCTGACAAACCAGCCACAAAATCATGGACTGCAAAGTCTACACGCGCTGTGAATTGGTGTCAAAAATTCTGTTATATTACTTAATAAACAAAACTAGAAATGAATGAATGAATGAATAACAGCACTAAATATATAAATACATAGTACATAAATAAATTAATGAAATAAATTACTGACCTTTGATAGGGTTTCCACCATCACTCAGTGGTTCCTTCCATGTGAGCTGAGCAGAGAAACGATCAAACTTGGGGATTTCAAGGTCCCTGGGGGCATCAGGGGTGTCTGGAAAAAAAGCAAACAAATGAAAGTGTTAAACACAAACCCACCAAATGAGTCAATCAAATCTACAAAGACAGACAAAGCAGTCAAACATAGAAGTGCCAAATTCCTGATTGCCCAACAACAGTGTCAAGAAGAAGTAAGTATGTACACACACAAATCAACCAACCAACTAAACAACAACAAATCTACATAAAAGTTCATACAAATAATGTAACTTTTGTCGGATTCATACAATACTCCTGTAGGTAAAAGGGAATAACCACACAGTCCTGCAACTTCTATCAAACAAAATTGCTTTAAACATACAATAAACACAAATAATAAATGCTCACCAAAAGGATTCTTGGCTGTGACCTTGCTGCCTTCAAGAGGCTCACCAATGCCGTACAGGTTCTCGGCCTTGACTCTGAACTTGTAGGTCTTGCCATTCTCCAGACCCTTGACCACATGGTTGGGGTTCATGATCAAGCCTGGAACCCTCTCCCATTTGTTTGACCCTTCCTCTTGCTTCTCTACCACATAACCTGTCACATAGCATGAGCATTAGATTAGGAAAAACAAATGTGAAACGACAACTCGCCATCGTCATCAGTAATAGCATCATCACCATCATCATCAGCAGCAGCATCATTATCTGTAATTTAGCTACAATATGGTCATCGAGTTGTTTATCAATGATCATCAACATCATCATTATTATTATCATTATCATCACTTTTATCCTCACCATGGCACAACGCCAGCCCATAAACTCACCAGAGATTTCAGCACCTCCATTGTCCTTGGGTGGTTTCCATGACAACTTGACCGAGTCTGCCCAGATGTCAGACACCTCCAGGGGACCTTCAGGTTCTCCAGGCTTGTCTGAAATACAGAATTGAAACATCGCTAAGCATGGTAATTTATAGAGGAAATGGAAGGAGGAAGAAGAAAAGCAGAGAAGAAGAAGACATCAAGGTGGAGAAGAAGAGAAGGACGAAGTGAAGGAAGAGAAAACAGATGAGAGAAGAAAGAAAGATAGAAAGAAAAAAAGAAGAACTCACCAAGGACAACAACGTTGATGTCTGCTGAGTCCTTGCCATGCTCGTTGGCGATCTTGATGGTGTATTTGCCAGTGTCGCCACGCTCAGCCTTGGCTACATTCAGCTTGGCTTCCTTTTCATCGTGTTTGGTCTGAGCCTGAGACATGTTCAAAATGTGAAATGTTTGCTATATACTGGGTACAGAAAATACACATGGGCTGTAACATGAGACATTTTTGCTACCAGGGTTCAGTCAACTACAAATGGTCACATGAAGAATATATGCGTCTGAGACAGAATCCTGAAGATGTCTAGAAAGTAGAATGCTAACTGTTCTAAAGGACTTGAATAGGATTTTTATTTTATAACACAGTTTGTCTCAAAGGATCTTATTTCACAAGCCAAATTTCTGCCTCTCCAAATATCTACCTACTTACCAATTTCCACCCATAGTTTATGTCCTATCATTTTCATAACATTTTTGTGTGCTAGTCTCATTAGGCACAATGAGCAATCCTAAGAACGAATATCTGCAGGGTAGATTAGGACATCATTATTAACATAACAGTAATAATAAACAATAGCATAAGCATGACCTGGTGACAACACAATGATGACAACGCATTTACCCTGTTTCCAACAGGCACACCATCCTTCAGCCATTCCACAGTAGGATTCGGGGTTCCAGTCACACCAAGCTGGATATTCAAAGGCTCGCCAGCACGGACACGGATCTCCTTGGCTCCAAACAGGTTGTCAAGATTCAGCTTGGGAGTTTCTATAGGCCAAAACATTTTTTTTTAAGTATCGTGAAAAATGTCAGTTTACTGTTTCTCTGAACATGCCCTTTTAGTAAGTCTTTTATACAGTACCTCATATCAATGCTCCAGAAACAATACTGCTACATCTCATTCTTACTGTGCCAGAGTGGCCCAAATGTGAAAGTATGAATGAAGAGGCTTGGTATAGGCTGTGACACTTACAAATAAAACCTCTAACTTGCTAAACAAGTTTTCCGGGTCAGGCTATTTATGTGATAATTATTCCACGTGCAGATTTTATGTTCAAATTCAGGGTCATTTTTATGATCACGTTAACCTTAAATACCGCAAAGTTTTCATGTCCGTTTTGCAATTTTTCAGCGCTTGTGACCCTCCCTTGATTTCCTGATCTAGTCATTTTATTGCACAATCAGTTTCTGACTTCTGACTCATAGGCTTTCACAATGAAAACAATTTGTTCACTTAACAAACACAACATCAATTTTATCTGCATTAGGTAAAATCAGGTACACTGCACTTGTGTCCTGTATTTTGTGCATAATTTGTAAGTAGCCCATGTTGTGAGAATAATACTTTTCATGTTCTCTTATCTGTGTTTTGGGTAAAATATATTTTTGTGTGTAAGTTGAATGTAGTTTGAGTAAAACACTTTTTACAGCGAAGTGTTGTTTGCAAGTAACCTGTATTTTGTTTATACCACTTTTTAATTTGTGTTTTGGGCCTACTATCTTTTTGTAAGTAGACTTACCTTTCATAGGCCTAGCTGGGATGGGTTTGGTTGGGATGGAGGGCTCAGAAGACCCAGCCTCATTGATGGCGATCACACGGTACTCATACTCCTGGTTCTCTTTCACTTTCTCATCCTTAAACTTGGGCTTCTGAATCACAGAAAGACAAACCAATAGTGGCACAATGCATAATTTATTCAGCTAAGTGACAATATGATCACGGGAATAAGATATAGTTGTTCTTCAGTATACTGTGGATACTCCGTCTACACGAGGAAAACCCTCCACAATTTTAGGGCTGTGCATATATATTACAGGAACAAAGGTAGAAATGGGGGAATGAGAAAGAGTGAGAGCAAGAGCATGTGAGAGAGAGAGAGAGGACTTTCTTGTAGTTAAATAAAACAAGAAAAAATTTCAATATCTAACATATGCCCATCTACAGTCAAAGAAAGTTCAATCATAGTGCTAACTTTTTTACTAAGAAGGCTTTTTAGTGAATCAATTTACTGCCTGATGCATGTATGCAAGTCAAAAACGCAAAAATTTGTTCAAGTAATGAAAACCACTCACAGGTACAGGGGCCTTGTTGATCTTGACCCAGCGGTTGGTCTTGGGTTCCTTACGCTCAATGTCGTAACCAGTGATCGGTGCACCTCCATCATTGCTTGGAGGCTCCCACTTGAGATCAATGAACGTGCGGTCCCGATCCACCACTTCTGGCTGGCTTGGAGGGTGAGGTTCGTCTGAAAACGTCAGTAATATTTTGAACAGTGACTAATAAAACTAAAAATACTGCTAACAATTAAACGCTTTACTAATGTTCAATTCACTAGATCTTGGTCCAAACAGCTCCATTATCATGCTTCTTGGGTGGAAATGTATATCTGCTTAGTACATTTTAATTCATTGAAATGTTTGGCTCCAGTACACTCTAACCAAATATACTTTTATTGTCATAGTCACAAGCTAAACTGACACTCGGTGACTCACCGAAAGGATTCTTTGCAGTGACTGGCTCGTCCGTTTCCAGGGGCTCACTCTCGCCGTTCTTGCTCTCGGCGATGACCCTGAACTTGTACTTGTGACCCTCTTGCAGTTTGGGCACGTTGCACTTATTGCCCTGGACGTCTGCCACCTTCTCCCACTTGCCCTTTTCCATGTCAAACTTCTCCACACGATAGCCACTGTCATACACAATCATCATTGTTGTATACTTTAACCCTGGAACATTTCTTAGTGCAGCAACACTGTCATAAACTCTCAACTTCAAAGTGTGTCTGAGGTCTCAATCAAAAGGAGAAAACAAAAAGTTTAATTCACACTAAAAGATAACTATTTGCTTATATATTTAAACACTCTTTGTATCTTGCATTTGCAAAATCTAACCCCAAACATCGCGCCCCAGCCTGCAGCAGACACCCTTTTGAAAGCATAGCCTTGGTTACTTGCTCCTGATGCAAACAACACAATGGTGCAGCGGCGTAGGCTACATGAACTACTGTAGACCTACAGAGGGCTACTGTATTTTGGTAAATGAACGCACAAAACCTGAGAAACATACGTGATATCACCGCCACCATCATCAGCAGGAGGAGTCCATTTCAATGTGGCACCTTCTTTGGTAACATTGGCCACCTCCAGGGGTCCTCCAGGCCTAGCAGGTGGACCTATACATATAACACATCTTTCCATCAATCTTACTGTTACAAAGGGAAAGTTCCAGTAGGGATATGACAAGTGGAGAAAGAGAAAAGGCCAAGAACAAATAGAAAGACAAAAGAGGATTATGAGAAGAAGTAGGTAATTGAGGAATAGCAAATTAAGTAGAGAAGACAAATATTTGGAACAGTCATCAATAATCATCACCATGAAATCAGTTAAATACAAAACTGACTTATTGACCAATGGAATATAAAATAAAACCAGTCACTGACCCAAGACAACAACTTCAATGGTGGCTCTGTCAGAGCCATGCTTGTTCTCCACGACGATGATGTATTCGCCAGTGTCTTTGCGTGCACCATTGCTGCAGTTGATAGTGGACAGCTTGGGTTCGTTTTTAATCTCCAGGGCATCTGTCGGCGCCAGTGGTTTCTCCTCAGCTTTCTGGAGAAAGCAAATCAATAATGTGCATTTGACAACATTCTTCTGCGGGCGGCTAAGTGTGCATGCTGTTTGTATTTTGTATGGTACTGTTCTATCTAAGCAGGCAAATAGAAAGTTTCACAGCAAAAATGTAGACAATAGTCTAGATCTTCGTCTTCTGTTAACATACTAGCTTATGTATTAAATATCCACGAACTGCTAAATTTTGTTTTGAATCTTTCATTTTACATTTATTTTCTTGTAGATCTAGAGAATATTGTTATCAAAGTGAGAAGTTAATTTTTTTTAAAAATACAAACAAACAAGGAAAGTTTGAAAATAAGGTACAATTTTGTAATGAACAATACAAAACAGTTTCATTGAAAGTCTCAAACATGGTGTTCAAATAATAATAACATTTTCGGATTTTCCAACTGTCCTCATATTAAAACAATTTGCACTGAAACACCATTTCTATGCCTAAAACAGCGTGAAATGTGCAACTGGCAATAAAGCGGACAAAAGTACAAAATACACATGACTAGATCCCTTCAAACAAATGGGAACCATCTTTTCAAACACAGGGGACAGTATCGCTTCACAAGGGAATAAGCCTTCAAACAAAAGGAGACAATATCCCTTTCCACAAAGGGGGCAACATCCATTGAAAAGGAAAATAGCCCCTCAAACACCGAGCAAATACCCATTCCTTCAAAAAGGAACCGTTTCTTCAAATAGAAGGAAAGATGTTCCTTCAAAGAAATGGAGAATACCCTTTCAAACACAGGGAAACTGAATGGTTCCAGCTTTGTTGCAAAAATATTACACCATGAGCATGATAAAGCACAAGTCAGTCAAAACAATACTATTACTGGACAATGACTTGTTTGCTTGTAATTCATGCAAGACATCTCAACGACAATTTTAAAAACTGTTCCACATAGTACAGGGACATAAATGTTCTGTCACTTGTTTGAAACTCTACAGTGGATGACAAAGGGAAATGCAATGTTCAATGTTCATGAAAAATGGAGCCCTAGTGACATTGTAATACTAAATTACTCAAGCAGACTAAATGACAGTCTACTTGAAATTCACTACAGAGATCACGAGAGTAAGAATCTACAAAATATATATTGCAGCTACAACTGAATAATAACATTAAAAAGCAAGTTTCGTTGCTTTGTTTCATAGCGTGCAACTATAATTTAATAAGTGAAGCATCATTTATATCATCTAGAAGACTTTTGTAATCTATCATGTATGCAAGATGCAGAAACTTTTACATACCCAAAATACATTTTAACAAAGAACGAATATTTAAATGAAAATAATTCAAACATACTGAATAAGTATGAACTTTAAATTACTGACTTGCTCATTTTACAGTTAACTACAAACTGAAGTAATGTATGTACTATAAAATATTTCGATTAACTTCACCGTTATTACTCAACACGTAAAACAAGAAACAATTCTCCAAGAAAAATTGCAACTAAACAGCTACTTGCAAACAGCAATGCTAAACTCTTACAACTACTTGCAAACAGCAATGTTAAAATCTAACAAAAATCTGACTACTAACTACTTGCAAGCAGCAATGCTAAAATCTAGCAAAAACTAAATCAGAAGAACCTACAACTTTATGACCTAGCTTTTGCCCATTCCAGCGCAAATAAAGATAAAGCTACCTTAAATTCTACAGCTACCGTAAATTCTTGCATGCTGATTTCAAATTTGGCATCTTAGAGCAACCTAACAGCAACAGAAAACAAACTTCAAGTCACTAACATCTACTAATGAAGCAAAACGTTTGTTTAACAAAAAAAATTAAATAAGTGAAAACAAACATTCCTTTATAGAAAAATAAGCAGCAAAATACCAATTCTACGATTCATGCCATACAACTGCCCTTTCAATCACCAATGATGTTTCTGAGCAACAGTAATATATTCTACTCTACCCATGCACCATGGATGTGGTAATAAGAATGAAGCGATAAGAACGACCATGAGCCAGTGAAATAAAACAAATACATGATATAACCATGAAAATGACCTCCTACACAGTTCTGAATTTTTTTAAAACTCGAGTGTGCAATCACTAGGATTTAGGTCTCTCAATCAGGTAAATGAATACTGGAAATTGTAAACAATACTTACAATAGACATTAACATTTCTTCTTGACCTAGATGCTGCACTGTACATTATGAACAGGGAGCTCAAAGTCTTACAGTTGAGACAAAATGGGGTGAGCCAAAATGACCTGTCTCTTCAACGCTGTTGAAATGGACCGTGTGAAAACAGAACAATCATCTATTTACAGGAAGCTGACAACACACATCTGTGGAAGAGACTGATACAATAATTGAAATGCACTGCCACTGTTGGCCTGATTATTGATATGTGTAATTCCATGTACTTTTCTTTTTCGGATTTTCCATATCATTTGATCCATCTCATCATTTCTCTGTCAAAATGAAATCTATTGTCTACAAATGAAATGAACAATGGAAACTAAAGGATGGGTAAGTATGTAATATATGTAATATGAATGACAGCAACAAGGTCTGGCAGGCTATCACACAAGCCTGTTTGTTAACACAAGTGGCTAATGTAAGACAGTACTGTAAACAAGACATTATCAAACAAGTTACATTATAAAACACATTAAATAACAAAACAAGCATTACAAGTTAGGTTTCTGACAGAGAAGTAACTTTGAAACAATATTATATTCTAGAACAATCTAAAACAAACATTAAAAAAAAATTACAAAAGTCTGATCCTCACCCTACTCTAGACAAAAGGCACACTAGTTCAGTAGCTGGCAAACAAAAACTGAGATACATCCACAAATAAAGCAAAGACAAACAAAAGCAGACAGACAGACAAACAGAAAGACATCAAATAACGCTTAAATAAATAAGACAGAGACTGATAAATATAAAGAATGGAAAAAAACATAAATTTATTATTAATAAATATTGAGATAGATACATGAATAGATTATTTGGAAATAAATATGAAAACAGACCAATAGCATGGAACACACATAGTACAGAAATATATTAAAAAATATAGAAACAAACAAATAAATATATAAATGAATATATAAAAAAGGTAAGGTAAAGGTAGTCCCATAGCCTTGTGGCCGTAGGGGAGCGTGATGTTGGAGATCAAACTTATCTAGGGTCAGCGTAATGACGGTCATGCCCATCTCTCTCCCTCGCTGCTTTACCTTCCCCACCCTTAAGAGTCTACTCATGTCACAGTTGAGTCAACTGGGGGCGTTGTTATTTATCGCTTTACATTTTGCGGTCACCCATCCAAGTGCTAACCGCACTGGACGGTGCTTAACTTGCGACACAGTAGCGAGTGCTCCAACCACTTCGCTATCCGACACCAATGAATATATAAAAAATAGATAAATAGCAGAGAACACACATAACATTTAATATAAAATTACAAATAAACAGGAACAAGGATAGAAAGCACACATTCTGTCAATTAGTCACAAGCCATGTTATTTGGCTGTTCAACGCAAGACAAGCCATTCCCTTGGCTGAACACCAGCAAAACAAAGTGTCACAAGCTGTTTCACTGGCTAACGAGTACAGTACCAGAAAAATAAGACAAGAACAGTCAACAGTCACGTGCTGGCTTAAAACAGCAAAACAAAACAAAACAAAACAAAACAAAACAAAATTCTCTAGCGCATTCTACACAGAACACATGTCATAGCTAGTCATAAAACAGAAATAAACAAAAACGAACACAAAAATCACACGAAACACAACAGCACAACAAATGCTGTGTCTTACAATGCCAGTATCAAGGTCCTGCAGACAAAAACAGTTCAATACAAGTTCAGACAGTCCTTTGGTGGCCATAAGCAATTAAAGAAGTAAACTATATCTATAAAATAAAAGAGAACAAAAAAATTTAAAGGTAGATAATGTAAATACAAAGCAAAATTAAATTTTAAACAAACAAACGGTATACACACGTCATTAGCCACAATGGAAAACAGAGACCAATACTTACACCTTGAAAAATGAAACACAGAATGGACAAAGCTATCTCTTCAGAAAAGATAATCGTTTCACAAAATGCTGAATACTAGTGCTGCATTGATTTAAAGTCTGATAAAGAAGTAGAATTATCAAAACCAACACATCTGAACAAAACTACTAAATCAACAGGACAAGGGAAAAACACATCAGAATGGTCTACAACTATTGTTGCATGATTGGCAGTGGATACTTTTCTCTAACTTTCTTCGCACACAAAAAAACAACAAAGAAAGGGAAAACCTACATCACGAAACACTCATGAAAAGATGACGACCAAATACATGAAGAAATGGGAGATAAACCTTCACTCCAGACAAAACAGAAACATTCACCGACTGATTAGAAGAGACAGAATATAGCAAACGTGAACACAGAATACAGACTTCAAAAACAAAGGACAAAAAGCAAATCAACTGAGATCTAAAGGTTGTGCTGTGAAGACAAGTAATGAGCACACAGTGAGAGAAGAAAGGTGTGAAGGTAAAAACTTTCAATTCACTCCAAAACTAGATCTAAGTGTTGTTCTGGCAGGTGCAAACCACTCTTTTATCCCCTTACTTTTGTCTTGGGATCCTGTTTTGGGAAGGAGAGTCGACAAAACAAACATTACATCAAAGCACACCAATGCTCAAACTTAACACTAGCCTAAAACCCACCTATAAAATATTCGACCTCAGAATAGCCTATAAATGATGAACAAAAACATCTACAGCTGATCAACAAAATAAAAAAGTAGATTGTACAAACTGTGTGAGGTTTGTATCTTATCCCCAAAATAAATTAATTTTATAACTACTCATTTGAAATGTACTCAATCGCCTGTGAAAATTCAAAAACATGTAGATATTTCAGAGTCATTCATTCCTAGACTCTTTATTACCCAAATTAATTACAGTAAGTTGTATCTCATCCCAAAAAATATACCATATTTATGGGCACAAATCATATAAGGCAGGCAATATTCCGCATCAGGCTTTGAGTCTACACTATCAAAAAAAAAAAGAAAAAAATTTAATCTTATTTTTCCCATTTCACGCCACATGGATAAATTGTTAATAATTTACCTCAATGTTGCATTACAATGGTTGGTCACTTATTACCTAAAAACTTAGAGCAACATCATTCAGGCATGAAAAAAAAACCTAAAAAATTTCTGCATGCAACTTGTTTATTTTATACAGCAACCCAATGTGCAATGCTCTCATTTTAATTTCCCTGCTTTGCATGTAGCGCACGCAAACAGTAATTTCATGTGCTTATCCCTAACTGTGCTGCATACAGCAAACGCAAAACTGCAGTGTAATTCCCCAGATAAGTAGCACAAACGCAATAAAAGTAGCTTTTCCCGACTATGTTCAACAATGTCGCATACAGCATTTTCATCTCCTCAAAAAGGTAATTTTATACAACACAGGCCTCTCACCACACCCAGTCTTTCTCACACCGCAAAACAACCATCTTACCAAGTTCTTGATAGTCCATGTGACTGTGGGGTTGGGCTCTCCGATGAAGCTGACTGGCAGAGTGAACTTCTGGCCCACCTTGATCTTCAAGTTCTTGGGCAGGTCTTGATGGTTGATGCGTGGCTTTACTGAAAGAAATTTGCAAGAAGCATCATCGTAACAACTCTTTTAACTACCATATTTATGGGCTGTCTGGAGTATTGGAATTATAAGCTACGACTCCAAAATGTAAAAGACATCACATAAATGTCTACATACAATGTAAAAATAAATTTGCTACATTTTTTTTTAAATCAAGAGAAAAACAAACTGCTCAAAACATTACTCAGTACCCTTTCTAGCCTTGCAGATGATGGATGGAGACACAATGCTGGGTTCGGAAAGGCCGGCCTTGTTCTTGGCCATGACTCGGAACTCATATTCCTTGCCTTCCTTCAGACCCTCCACAGTACCCTTGTTGTCTGGGGTAGTTGTCTCCACACCCTATAGCCACAAACCAACAATAATTCACTTCAATTTAATGTATGTTTCTGTTAGCAGTAAACATTACATCAAACTTTGTGAACATGCAGGTGAATTTAATATGATGATTGTGGTCTGACACAAGTTGTTTTCTACTGTGTTTCTGTTCTTTCACATTTCTGTTCTTTTTTTTAAATGAACTTCACCAGTTTTAGTATTTATGGCTGGCATATGCCTCTTCTAGCCAGAAGCTTAGTGTAAAATGGATTACCTCCTCCAGTTACATAATAAGAAGAACACTCGCTGATCTGCACAGTTCAGCTGCAAATGGTAATCATAAAAACTAGAATTTAGTCCTACAAGAAGTACACATTTCTAGGTACAAACATAGCAAGACCACACACGGTTCCGTCGCAAGTGCCGATGACAAGAATTAGTCTGTAGGCCTACCTGAAGTGCAAAAGGTCGTCTATGCATAAGAGTCAGACCTTTAGTGGCATAAATTACTATGAATCCTGTAGTCTTCACGAACTACAAAGCAACTGGGATGGTAATTGCAGGGGTGAAAATGTAATGAAGCTAAAAATGTTGATCCTACACAGAACCAGGTCTTGTATCACCAACTGCTGTGGTGCCTATGTATGGTTCAATGAAAATGGTTTGATCAACTCACACAATCATCCAAAAATGAAAATTATACATACCTTCTGCCAATCCTTCTCTCCCTTCTCCCTGTACTCAATGACGTAACCCTGGACGGGAGCTCCATTCTCTTTTTCTGGTGGGTCGAACTTCACTTCCACGTAGTCCTTGTCATAATCCAAGATGTCTGGATTGCCTGGTGGAGAGGTTGGATCTGCAAACAAAGTAGAAAATGTGAATGTTCATTTTTCGTGTGCTTGCATCTGCACAGCAGGAAATATTGAATGTTAATTTTGAGCTTGTACCTACAACAATGCATGTTGACACGCAAATTCAAGCCTATTAGACATCTTTTGCTGATCAATTAAGTCAAACATTTTAGTTGAAAAATGTGAACCAAGACTGTCATCTTTAACTTTTTAACTTGCTGCAGACTACAGCAATTGTTAGAAAGTATTTAAAAAAATGTAGAAAGATTGCACCAAAAATTGTTATAAGAAAAACAATCGTTGGATTTCAAAATTGGTTTGAAACCACAAAATTCAAGAACAAAAGGTTAAACTAGTATAATAATAATCTGAAAATTATTTCCTTAATAAAAATATATCTTGCACTCATTTACAGAAGAAAAACAGAAAGAGAGAGAGAGAGAGAGAGAGAGAGAGAGAGAGAGAGAGAGAGAGAGAGAGAGAGAGAGAGAGAGAGAGAAGGACAGACAGACAGACAGACAGACAGAGAGGTAGAAAAAAGAGGGACAGAAAGAGAGACAGACAGAGAAGAAAATTAGAAAGTAAATATGTTATTCCAACAGAGCTAGAGAAACAAACAAATAGAGCTCATATAATAAAACCAATGAAGCTACCTCACCTTTTCCAGCAGTATCGGCAGCTGAAAGAGTAGTTAGTGAACACAAAGTTTAGTTTGTTATACATCAAGCATTGTTAACGCAGACATTCACATGACAAGACATGTTCATGAAGCTTTCACTGATTATTAATTAGTTCGTTAGTTAATGTGCCCCAATGAAGTTTTGTTTGAGAAAACAACACTGGGAGTAGGAATTAAGCATTTACAAATTCTTTAAGTTATAAAACAGAAAAAAGAATGTTACATGAGCAAAGTAATCCAATGAATTGAGCAAGGCTATATCATTAGTCAATACAACAAATAGATGAAACATTATATCAACTGTTAGATAGGAGAAACAAATGTGTTATTTCAAAATTGGTTAGAAAAACTAAATGTGAGAATATAAAAAAAGGTTAAGGTGACATTAAAAAAATTATTTTAAAACAATTTCCTAACAAGATCTCAAGACATCATTCAAATGTATTTCCAAATACACACACACATAGCAGAAAATCAGTACTTCAAAAGAGTTAATTTTCGTGAACCTGTTTTTTTCTCAGCTTTATCCTACAGCAAAATGAAAACATGGATGATGACTGGCCACTCTTTGAACTATCTGCAAGCTAAAATTGATCAACATCTGTTAAACCAGTTTGGAGAGAAAGGGGTGTTTTGAACACAAAAGTGAAATACTGAATGACGGTGTGACCAACTGAATGGCTGACAGACTAACAGAGTGCCATTGTGAAAACCAACTGAATGATTGACAAACTGATTTCCATGTAATTACTGACCATGAGTTTAAGTACCTGTAAATAAAATATTATAATCAGTTCAGTGGTTTTTGAAATATTTAGCAAAATACGTTAGCGAAGGTCAAATGCAATGGCTTGGGAAACTTAACAAAAACACAGTTAATGTACCTGGGAAATTTAAGCAAAATCTGTCCAGTGGCTCCGGAGATAGGGCGTGCTCAACTGACTGACAGACTGACATATGGGTCATTCTGATTCTGGTCTATTTCAAAGTATTTCCAAATAATATCATACCCTCTCTATAACAGATAAATGTTAAGTAGATATTTGTTAAGTTGGTTAAGTAGTATTGACAACATAGGTTCTTAAAAGGTATCCACTCTCTCTTTACAAATCATTCCTCTGTTTTCTCTGTGTTACTCCTTTGGAAAGAAATGCTTTTGAGTGATACTAAAAAATTTTTTTAAAGGACTTGAGAAGTGTATTACATACCCCAAGGATCCTTGGCTAAGATAGCACCATCAGTTGCAAGGAACTCGCTCTGTCCCTCAGAGTTGACGGCCGACACACGGAACTGGTATTTGTGCCCCGGAGTAAGGTCGGACACATCGATCTCAAGGTCATCCGTGTCGCACACCTTTTCCCACTCGCCTTTCTCCTGGTCACACTTCTCCACAATGTAGTGGGTGATGGGTGCTCCACCGTCCTCCTTTGGTTTGTCCCACAACAGGGCACAGCGGTCAGAGTAAATGTCCATGACGTCCAGAGGACCTTGCGGAGGGCTTGGTGGGCCTGGAATCAATCAAGGAGAAAATGAACAAAGGAATACACATGCTGATTGTGGCGACAGAAGCACCTGTATTACACAAACCTGTGATAATCTGCAGTTTCCTCACATACAATGACATCCTTAGTTTTTCTTCAAATGCAGCAGTATTTGCCATTTGGTATATTTTGTGAAATTGAAAGAGTTGTCATGACTTGTTGTGTTAGTGTTACCTTAGCTATTGTTGTACATACATTTGATTGGTTGAATGAGGAAAAGATACGTTATAAAATTATTCCATAAAACATCTTGGGGATGAGACGACATTGTTTCGCCATGAGTCATTTGATTTTTGCACTATAATGGTCGTAGATCTTCCAAAAATGTGACATTGGCAAATGCAAAAATTTAAAAAAAAGGTTTAAAAAAATAAAATAATACAATTGAAATTGTAAAAAAAATTACTAAAAAGAAATCATAATTTGAAAACCATAGGTGTGGGTGCAAGAAGAAGAAGAAGAAGAAGAAGAAGAAGAAGAAGAAGAAGAAGAAGAAGAAGAAGAAGAAGAAGAAGAAGTACAACAACAACAACAACAACAACAACAATGAAACAAAAGTTTTGTATGTTTAAAATTTCAACTAACTGCATCCAATACCATTATTAAACATAATTTCCAAAATATTCCTTCTTCAATCTTTTTTTTCTCACATAAAAAAAACAACAACCAATTGTTCAATCTTTAAATCGATATCAGTTGGGCAAGTTTTAATTGTCTGAGTCTGATATTATGATGCTGGAAATCAGCACCATATATTCCATAGCTTTAGCCTATTAATATTTGAACCGGATTCAGCATCTAGAGCTCCATGGTGGCAACAAAGACTGTCAGCTCCTCACCCATGACAGTGATCTTGATGGGGACTTTGTCACTGCCAGCTTCATTGCTCAGGACCAGCTCATACTCTCCAACGTCACTGCGCTGAGCACCAGGGATGCGCAGAGTTGTCTTTCTGGGCACTGTCTCTGTGTCCAAGTTGGCTTCATTCAGCTGGTTTCCATTCTTGGACCACACAGCGCGAGGCACAGGGGCTCCTGTTATTAGGCAGTAAAACATCATTATACTGATGATGACACCAATGAAAGATGATTTTTCTAATAATGTTAACCATGAACTTTCATAATTTTCTAACAAAAGCTCATGGAAGACAAATAATGAAAAGAAGAGATAAAAATGAAATATAACAATACTACATTTTCAGATAAACTAAGCATCTTATTACAAAATCTTCATGATATGTAAAACACAGACAACCTAGCCATGTTTTTTATCACTGATGTTCAACAACATTAAATTACAGGGAAGATGGGGGAGAGGTTGGGGGAGGTGCTTAGGGGGGGGGGGGGGGGGTAGCAGGGGATCTTGAAAATGTATCTCATAATTAGACAGAACTCTGGAACTTTCCTGACAACAAGAGAAAATGCAAAAAGTGCTATAACTAAACATTCCTGCCTGATGCATACACACATTTAATTTTCAATGTCCGAGAAGTCAGCAAAATAAATAAATTAACTGTTCTTCCTACTAGTGTTATCACTGAACTTACAACTGTGCGATGAAATGAACAAACTAGATTTCTTGCTTGACAGTTGGCCAATCTATTGGTGGGGTGAATGTGTGAGAACAGCGCACTTTGAACCAAGCTTTTCTAGGAAAAAGCACTACATAAATACCATTATTATTATTAGTCCACTACATCTAACCTTCCCCTTGGCTGTGCACAGTGTCAGAGATCTAACAAACATAAGCTGTATTTAGGCATACGCCTCAACAGCCTCTGTGTCATGTCTCCCTTGCTGGGGCATACACGCATATATGCCAGTATAGGTAACCCCATACTTGCACAATAGAGGGGATAGAGTGCTGAGGAACAAGGCCTATCTACTGATACAAGTGACAAATTAGCTATAGTATATTATTAACAGACAATACTAACTTGCTAAATTTTTTTGTTTGTCTCACATGTGTTATAAATACTAGTGTACAGACCTGCCACCACAGACTGCATAGAGACATACAGAATATTTACATAAAAAGTTAAGGTTTATCCAAGTCCAACTTGTACCAGCGCACATGTCAACATACACCTTAGAGTTTTAATTGATCAAACTTTAAACTACAGGAAATTTGACCTTTTTACAACAAAGTCAACTTCAGAAAATGTAGCTTTTTACCAAAACATTAATACAATAAATAACATTTAACTAGCAGCATGTCCATTTCATTAAACCACCGAAAGCATAAAATAATGTTACTGCACGAGTTTCACATGGAAAATTAGAAAGGTGCCCACTGACAGTCTTAAGTCAATATTAATTTTTCTACACATACATATATAGCATTACCTTGGATTATGTTAACAAGCTCAAGGGGGGAAAAAAGGAAGATAAAAAATGAAATTTGCCATAGACTAATGCGTTTACAGATAATGGGAGTTTGAGTGTAGATATTAAAAGGGCGCAGTTTACAATTTCATATTCATTGTTCAAAGAAAGACGTTATGAACACAATTCTTTTTTTTTTTTAAATATGGGAGGAAATAAAGTTTAGAAGAACCTGGGCTTGGAAGACAGAGGGGATAATTACAGGAATGTTACTAAAAGGAAAATATATTAGAATGATTGCAAAAATACTAGTACAAATTTAAATTAATTTAAACTGATCAAGTTAGGTGCACGTTTAATTAATTTAAACTGATTAATTTAGGAACAATACTGTCAAGAGGACAGATGATTGACAATGGACCTTTGTTTACTGTGACATGTAAAGCACATCTAGTTAATAATGTCACAAAGACAAAATAAGGGAACAGGAATTGATGATGCACGGCATGAAACATGGGAGCATATTTTGCGATGCATTGCACAATAATAAAGGGTGTATCATTTTTGTTATATTATTACGGGAAGGGGGTACTGGAGTGATGGGAAGAGGGATGAATGAGGTAAAAGGAGTAGATTAGGTGTGTATGAGGCACCTGCTAAAAGTGCACTACACTACCTGGGTCTAACCAATGTCCACCTGTTGAAGATGACAACAACATTAGACACCCCAAAAAAGCATGTGTTGATGCTCAATGTAATAATGTCTGAATTTCCACTTGCCCATTAATGCTAGTGCCAGCTTACCTATTTTCATCAAGTTCTGCTTACTGATAATGTGAGAACTCCGGTGCTGGATAGCCCTTTGCATTATCTCACAAATCAAGCCTGTGCTATAGAACTATACCTACAGAAAACAATATATGATCAAAACTCACTCACACTTCCTACACTTTGATCACATTCAGTCTACCTCACCACATCATCTTTATTCACTTTCTGCGATAGATCGATTGTTGTTTGATAAAATAACATTACTATAATGCATCTTTTAATGCTCGATTCCCGCCCACCCAACAACCCACCTGCTAACAACTGTTACTCACCATCGAACAACCCAGTTCTTGCTTTTAACCTTTTAAAACTCAAACAAAAATCATATACAGATACAAAACCATCATCTTCTCTTTTTTTCTGTTTTTTTTTAAAGTCACACAAATAAGACGTTTTTTAAACGACAAAATGTATAACTAACTTACCATCGTAAGGGATCTCTATGGAGATGTTCTCTCCTTGCTTGACAAAGATTTCTTTTGGCACCTTGTCATAATCAATCTTAGGTGGCCTGGGCACTGAAAACAAAACAATATTTCTTGAAAGCTGTTCAAATAAAATGAAAATACTTGATTACATCCAAGCTGCAATACAATATAACTTAATTGCCGGATTAAAAAATAAAAGAAACAAATATGTTTCGAGTTTCCTAATTGTCCAGTCTCATTGTCTTCAAATGAGACAACTTAAATTTGTATAACTTTTACATTGTGTGTTTTACAGATTATTTCATGCATGATATTCCCTCCAAGATTACATATTCACACAAAAATTGTCTATTGTACACAACACTGGCAATCCTGCTCTTGGTTTTCACTGCACAATATATAGCTCAGACAAGGTCTCACATTTGCAAGAATCTTCATAGTGAGTCTAGTCTGCCCTGCCTAGTTAATGCAAGAGGAGATAATTAAGACCAAAACTAATCAGCCTTACACTCCCCAGTTTACTACTTTGATCCAATCATCATCACGAACATTAACAACACCATCAACAGCCATAATAACATAACCTCAAGTACCAAATGAATTGTGTCAACAAGTCAACATCATCGTCATCATCACACTCACCCTCACCATCATCATCATCATTCTCAGCCCCTAACCCCAACCACCATCATATTCAACTATATAGCAGAACAATAATCAACACACGAAACGATATAACAAAGAGGGACTAACGTGGTTCCACTACTAGGTTGCCGCGAGTGTGACGTTCACCAATCTCCAGGCTATATTCACCGCCGTCAGCGAAGTCTACATCCTTGATGGTAAGCTTGAAGATCTCTCCTTTCTGGGACACTTCAAACCTGGAACACACACCATTATTTTTTAACACCATAGTGGTAACAGTAGTACTACAAGAACCAAACAGGCCGTAAAGCATATCTCAATGTAGTTTCTTTATCAAACTATACTTTGGGGGTCCGATATGCAAGCAAATTTCCTATAAGGAGATCAAACCTGGTTTACACCTAATTACTCCTAGGTATTTTGCACACAATGGCAAATGTTTCCTTGTAATGTTTTGTGGAATAAAATCTTCTTGACCTTACTTGACTTGATTAACATTTTAAAAAAGCAATAAGCAAACTCTGTGGATTTTTTATTTTGTATTTTTTAAAATATAGAATTAATTTTCACAAATTATTCATTACATTACATGCTTATTGCTTTAGGTCCAACGGACTCTTCCGAGCCAAATCAGGACCAGTTTTCAGCATGCTAAATAGTGACATTCCAGAATAATTTGGTGGCACAACAGTGTGGTTGCTACTATTTCATCAAAATTCAACTCAAACAGCCTAAAATGGATGGCATTCAAATGCAGAAAGAAACAAACTTTACACAACAATCACCCTAGTCCACCCGGCCTTGAACCAAACGTGGGGAGGGGTGGAGTAGGATGGGGAAGGATGAGGTGGGGTGGGCTCTCTCTTCCGAAAAAAAGAGAAGGTAAAGCAGCAATAGAGTGGAAATGGGCTCTACCTTCACAAAGATGGCCCGAAGAAAAGGGAGACTTTTCATCCCTATGACTGATGAGTTATAGAAAAGTTGTGAAGTTGTGAGCGTCTTTTTAGTTTTACATTACAAAAAAACTTTTCCTTTTACCTACTGAATATTAAAATGCCCGACGTAGAAAGATTCCAAGCAAATATTAAAATTATGGGAGTACCTGACGCTGTCGGGGATGGGCTGACCATCCTTGAGCCACTTGAAAGGATGTTTGTGAGGATTGGTGGCCTTGACGTCAAACACTACCTGCTCCTTCTCCTTCACCTTCTTGTCCCCAAGCTTTTTGATGAATTTCACGTCAGCTGTGACAGAGAAACATTACAATGACAATCGTAACATCACATATGGAATATGAAATATATTCACTGAGAAATGTTATCAATATTTCAAGTGAAATTTACTGCGACTTCAAACAAAAATGGCCATAAAATAGTGGCACTGGCTGTCAAAGACTCTCTCTGAAATGTTTAATCACTACCACAGGATTTTTGGGGGGGCTGATTTTTTATGTCTGGAAAATACTTGTCCCAGGAGTGGCCAAAATTCCGAGATGTTTTTCCGCCAATGTGCGGCCACCACAGAACAGCATGCACAACAAAAAGGAGCAGGAATAGGACATTTACATAGACGTCCCCAAAAGTGTTTTTTCTCTTCTTCTCAGACCTTATTTCGATAAGGGACGTGTTTACAAAAGCACCTGAAACATATTGTGATGATGGTAAAACATTGATGTAAAAAACTATCACATTACACATATTGTAATGTTGGTAAAACATTGATGTAAAAATCTATCACATATTGTGATGTTGGTAAAACACTGATGTAAAAAACTATCACATCTTACTCACTTGCATCTCTCAGCATACCTCGCGCTTATCTGCTCACTCCTTCGATTCTCCCTCCCTCTCACGCTTTCTCTTACACAACACAACCTTCATCCACCCACCCACACACACAGAAATGATACACACATCTAAATAGGCATACTCACAACACACTCAACATTGAAGATTATTTAGTTAGTTATTCACTGCTTACAGGGTCCAGAGGACTGCAAAGAGCCATACCAGGACCACAAAATCAAGACCACAACTTCGCTGAAAAAGGACTCACCCCTGATCCGCATAAAAGATCTGACGAAACAACCCTAGTGGTAACACTGAAGGCACTCCACCAGCCGGTCACTTTACAATAAAGACATCCCACGCAGGGGACAATGAGACTATACTCTAATTTATTGAACCCCCATATACAAAAACAAAATAGAATATAAACATCATTATAAAATATCAACAAAACACATATATATATAAAATGCCCACATTGCCAAATAATAGCATTATAGGAAGCCCCAGTGACCAACTGGCAGAAAGCGTCCAATATTCCCAAGCTGATCCAACAGACCTTACACACAAATGAGGAGTTTTGTCCCGGAAGAGTTTTCAAGAAAAAAGGTAGGTGACTGGTCTAGCAAAGAAGAAGATAGTATAGTAGATTGATAGAACAGAGTAGGAATGAGAAAGAACAAAAGAGAAAGACAGCGACAGTGGGAATTTAAAGCACTAAATTTCCAGAAAGTGGGATGCTATTTATAATGAAACCCCAGGTACCCCCATGAGGGGGACATAGAAGATTACAATTGTACTGTACATTAAAACAGTTAAGCCATGTAAGACAACATTAGATTAAAAAACAATTTAGGATATTAAAAATAAGACAATATAATTAAAAAATGACTGTCAAAGATGAAGAATACAAGACAACACAATACAATACATTCGATATGATATAATACAGTAACAAGGAGAAAAATAATCTTACGTTCCACATAAAGTTCTGCGGAAGTCTCCTGGTCAAGCAGTTTGCAAGAGTATCTGCCGTCATCCTTTGAGCTGCAGTTTTTGATCTGCAGGCGACGCTTTAATCCATCCTTGGTGAATTCATACTTGCCACCAGGTTTCAGCTCCTGGAAATAGATAGCACAGGTTTAAAAAAAATGTTTTACAGAATTGAAAAAGATGGGTTGTTGCCACTGATCCACTCACTGTTAATAAATAGACTGTTATGTTAGAAATTAAAACAAAACCTTTGTTAATAAATTCATATTAAAAATTTTAACAAAATGTAATGCATTACTAAATTAAACATTATGTTAGAATGTTAAAAAATATGAATGAAAAACAAAAAAAAGACACAAAGAAACCAATAAAAAAAGAAAGAAAAAAAAAGGAAGAAAGCTTTATAAGTTATAATTAGATTTAAAAACAAACGTCTGGAGTAAGTTAATTTATGGAGAAATTTAAAATAACAATTCAATAACAACTTTTTAAAGGTAAATATTGAAAACAAAACGATCACAAATAAATAGCAGGTTATTACAATGCTACAAAAAAATAAGGCAAAGCACCCAAAACTAAAAAGAAAAATAGATAAAATGTTTAAACCCATAGAATAACACACTAAAAAATGTCTCAATAAATAATTGCATAAATAAATTTAAGCGCCAACCAATGTCATCATTTTTACCCACTTGGCAAAAGCAAACTATTTGCAAAAAATTGTTGACAATTGCTATAAGCATTCAGTCATCTTGTACTAACACAAGACAGACCTCGACTCAAGAAAGTAGGACATGCACTGTTTCAACTCTATACAAGCAATTTTGTTTTCCTCCTGTTCAAAGTAATCTTTAGCAAAGTAGTACATACAAAAGTAGACGGCAAAGCCTAATTTAAAAAGAAACAACCAAAAGTAACCCACATTCCCACCACCCCCAAAAAGTCATTCAGTTCAAAAACTCCACATACAATTGACAGTTTTACAATTGCCTCTTTTCTAAACAGGACCTTTTTGAGTCACATCACTAGTGTTAGACTGTAAATGATGTTCTGGTGGTTGACCAGTCTAGATTATAGTCTATTAGGAACATAGTTGAGGGTGAGGCATTGGCGAATGCAGGTTAAACTGCAAAAGACACTTTTGTGGTTGGTCAGTAAACATTACAAATGACATGGTGTCAGTTCAGGTTTTCTAGTACTGTTAAAACATCGATCTATACTTGTTGATTTAATAGGATGGTTATACGGTCATTAAAGTGTAATCATGATGTACTACACTTTCAGAGTGGAAGGGTTGGTGTTGAACATGTTATCTTCAAAGCTAACAAATGTATCCGACACGAATATTATTAATAGAAAATCTTTGTTTAATATCATTAACGGCTCGTTTTAGTGCTTGTCAGTTCCCATAATAATTATAACATTCTGCAGTGATACACAAGCAACAAGGCTACACTCTGATTTACATAAGCACAAACAACAAAAAAATTAAGGGCACGGTATTCCAGAAAGGACACACTGTTCAAGGGTTCACTACTTTTCTCAATACAATCTCACAAAACAATTTCACAAATTCACATTGTACATAGAACAGGCTTGCACTATTTTCCAGGGAGACAAAATTTCACACAATCACAGGTACTGCTACCAAACAGGGTAACCACAAAGACAATTCCACACAGCTGACCTCAGGGGCTGACTAACACATTACATATACCTTGTAAATGCACGGACAAAACAAAAATCTATACACTTGTGCTGATACAGATCCACGCACACTCACAGGTACATGCACAAACCCTCCGTCTCTCCCATGTACACAAATACAAACACTCCCTCTTGTGCACAAACACACACACTCTCACATTCACATACAGCCTCACACTCATAGTGGACTACACACACACACACACACACACACACACACACACACATACTTGCGGAGACACCGTTATTTGGACTTTCCTCTATCGCCACATACGTTCTGTGGACAATGGGTCGTGCTACGACCCCGTTTTTAAGTACTTTAAAGTGTTCTAACCCTAACCCTAACCCTTTCCCTAACACTAGCCCTAACCCTAGCCCTAACCCTAACCCTAACCCTCACGGATCATTAAATGGACGTCCCAACAAGGAGGTCTGTCCAAAGAACGTATGCAAACTTGCACTAATTTGTCCCAATAACGCCGTGTAAACATCCTCACACACACACACACACACAGTGCCCCAATTGTGGAAACTCAACGTAACATGTAGACAGTACACTGCAAATTTTCATGGTACACCATTCTAAACTGAATCACACACAGAGAAGCCTGAAAGACACACACACTACCACACACTACACTCTGGACAGTGGATTTTGCTTCTCTTTTGTAAATCTTAATTAAAACCAAGATTCATTCTGTTTTAAAAATCTTCATTCTTCTCCTTCTTCCAGGGTGGATATATCAATATATCTATAAAATTTGAACTCAAATACTAGAAATCCCATTCATTCTTTGTTTCAAATTAAAGGACAAGGTAATAAAAAACAGCATGAAGATCAACACTAGTCCACACAAAAGCTCACGAGCATCAACTTTTTTTTTCTTTTTTTTTTTTAAACTGCACTGTGTTTTAAGCATTAGGTGAACACTTATTTGTGTGTACATTCATATTGTGGCAGCAAGATAGTCAACAATCAATTCTACAGTAGAATTTTAGAAATGGCCAGTGAACTGATTGATTAAAAATCCACAAGGATGGCCAGTGAGTTGATTGATTAAAATCCACAAGGAGAACAGTACTGTTAACCACGGGGGGACAACGGTACCATTAAATGTACAGGTAATAAGTAATGTGTTTACTATGGTCACATCAAACTCAATACGTTTTAATACCTCCCAGTTCACCACTTTGTCTCCGACCTGAAAACAATGTTGGCATGTTACGGATGTTAGTAGGCAAAAATAAAATTATTTATTAAAAAAAACCACAAACTAGAAAAACCAACAGACAAAAATGGTTCCCAAACAAAAGGTTGTATGGCAAAACCAAAATCATTGCAGTTTGCAATATTTATACACAAAAATGTGTACATTTTATGACACATCTTAGTGAGTTAGTTCAACCAGGCTAAAATGGAACAAACCCTAAATCAGATATAACAAAAACAATAAATAAATAAAATAAAATAAAATAAATAAAATAAATTTACATACAAATAAAATATAATAAATAAAATAAATTTACATACAAATAAAATATAATAAATTGCAGAAAACAGTTTTTTAAAAGCACTGAAATACTTGAATTTTGCATTAATTATCCTAGGATGCATTTTTTGTTAGTTGCAAAAAGTAAACGTCAACAACTGAATACAAAAATGCAAAGACCTGAACTCCAAACTACGGATGGACACCGTCAACTATCCTAGACTTTATGTCTCAAGCACAAAAAGAGACTATACAAATAAAGCATTTTACACAGACAATTATTCCAGCATTTAAAAAAACACCCAACTCCTCCTCATCATCAACTTCCTCACCACCATCACCGCAGTCACTGACAACATGAATATCGTCATCTGTACACACCTTGTCTCCTCTAAACCAAGTGACATCAGCCTCTGGGTCCGAGACGTCACATTCAAAGAGGGCTTTCTCTCTTTCCACTGCTTCCACATCCTCCAGTTTCTTCATGAACTCCCATTCTGGCTCTGAAAAGGCCAGCAAATCAATTCAACGCTTGAGGTAAAAATGTTGATTTAAAAACACAGCAGTAAAAAGTTCAGTCCTGCATAACATGGGGACAAAGTGTTGAGCAAAAACATAGCAGTATTATAAGTAGTCTCGCATTAAGAATCGTGATTGCAGTGGTAACTGTGTTTGAACACAGAAGGCACTAATAATGCATATAAAGGTATGTTACATAAAGGTATGTCTACAGTAGAATTAATTAAAGTTTTTAATCCTACATTTATGTGATTGCTCGCTGGGTGTTTTCTTAGTGCTTTTTAATGTGCTAATGCTGCCATTGCAATTGTTCATATAGAGATGAATAAAGTTGTATTGTACTGTATTATATTATTGTTTTGTATTGTAATTTTACAGAACCTGGCCAGGAAACTCGCTAAACAACAATGTGTTCTGATAAGAGAAGAGGAGTACGTGTGTAAATAACAAACCAATAAAAAACACAGATTAACACTGCTTTTGGTATTGCATCCCACTGCTGTCCATGCACTGCACTGCTTTGTACTACTGCTATGGACTGAATTGTACTGTACTGTACTGTAACGAAGTTTCAGACACACTTACCTCCCACATGAAGCTGGGCAGCGGTGGACGCATTGCCACACTTGCAACAGTATTCGTCCTCATCCTCAGGCTGAGCATTGACGATTCTCAAGATACAGCGGTTCTCTCGACGCTGGATCTCATACTTGCCCGGCGTATACTGGTAACACAGACATCAAGTACATCTCATTAATAATCATGACAATACCTGCTGGGGAAAATGTACCCATCAGACATATATACTGTGGAGTTGCGAATACATGTACATAATATTGTATATTCTCTATAAAAGCATGCATATTAGGCATTCTTGAAATTTCTTGAAAGAGATAATTAACGTGTCTTATCTTATCTTATCATTCACAGAAGTCACACACACATAAATATATAAATATAAACAAACACCTACACACACACACACCCCTACTCCTACACACACATATAGATAGATAGATAGATAGATAGATAGATAGATAGATAGATAGATAGATAGATAGATAGATAGATAGATAGATAGATAGATAGATAGATAGATAGATAGATAGATAGATTAGATGATTATATATATATTAGATGATTAGATAGATTAGATAGACAGACAGACAGACAGACAGACAGACAGACAGACAGACAGACAGACAGACAGACAGATAGATAGATAGATAGATAGATAGATAGATAGATATATAGATAGATAGATAGATAGATAGATAGATAGATTTTTGCCTGGTCAGTTGTTTGATCATTTCCTACATTAACTCACAATTTACAACCCAGTAAATGGACATAAACTTTTCCACACACAAAATAATGTGTGTGTGTGTGTGTGGGGGGGGGGGGTGGGGGGGTGTGTGTGTGTGTGGGTGGGTGTGTATGTGGGTGTGTAGGGGTGTGTGTGTGTGTGTGTGTGCTTGCGTGCGCATCCACTCTGTACTTCTAAAGCCCATTCTTTCAAGTCTATCAATAGTTCATACAGCGTGGCTGACACTAGGCAGGCCTGCTCCTCTCTCAGGAGAAAGCCTTGTTTAGTCTTATCTACACTGTATACATGTATGCCAAGATTTTAGACTGGGAAGATAGTGGGGGTTGAGGGGAGAAAGTGGTTAAGGGAGGGGGTAACGACTTGGAAAGGAGAACAGGGAGAGGGGGGGGGGTTAGAAGAGGCACTGGGAGGGGTTGAGAGGGAAGAAAAAAGGTAAGTGGGCAGGAAGTGGAGAGAGGGAAAGGAGAAAGAGAGATGGAGGGTGGGAGGGAAGGCGGGAGGGAGGGAGGGAGGAAAGAGGGAGAGGGGGTGGGAGAAGGAGAGAGGGGGCTATGGGGAGGGAAGGGAAGTGGAAGGAGTGTGAGAGAAGAGAGAGCGAGAGGGAGCTGAGAGATCGCTTTATCAAACAATGCCCCAAAGTCAGCCAGCTCACACAAGCCATAAAAAGCTTTTAATGCTTTTTTTTAAAGCTGGTCTTAGGTGCTATATCTAGCAATGGTTAGAAAATAAAAGAACACCTTTCTTCACACAGATCCCACAGCACAAAGGAGGCATTGTCGAGAAGAGCCTACACCCAAATAAGCCAGTTGAGTTCCACGCTATGTCCCTTCCTACTGATCACTCATGCAGCAATGATAAGCAACAGCCGACACCTAATACAGCTAAGGAATAGCCCCCGTCTTTTTCTCAAATAGCTCATCACTTTAAATTTATTGTCTATTCACAATAGTAGACAAATTAACTAAAATAAAATTAAATTAAATTTTATAAAATAATAATAAACTGTAAAAAAAAAAAACAAAAAAAAACAACTTATGAATTCATAAAAATACATAAGAAATTGAAAAATAAAATATATTACTAAAAATGATATCCACAATTATTACGTTCATATAATAAGTGGAAGATGCTTTCTTAGATCTTTACAACCTAAAATATGCTATGTACTTAATTGTCTTTACGTTATTTGATACTTCACTTGTTCTGTTCAATATCACTGGTATATACAATATGTAATCGCGTTAGAAGAGACGGAGGAAGAGAAAGACTAGAATAGGAAGTGGGAAAGGAGAAGAAATAAATAAAGAAAAAGAAATAAAGACAGGCAGAAAAAAGAATGAACAGGGCGACAAAGATGAAGAGGATGTAAGCAGAGGTAGGAAATTGTTTTTCTCTCTGTGTCTCTGTCTGTCTGTCTGTCTGTCTCTCTCTGTCTGTCTCTCTCTGTCTCTGTGTCTCTCTCTCTCTCTTGCTAATTGCGTAACCCTGTTTAGGGTATGTGTGTTTTACGTTGTTTCTGTTTGGCGTTGAACAAACCGCATACTGCTCAGTTAACGCGAGTTATGCCCCGCACTCTGCTCAGTCCCAGTCCTCTACGGCATAGATAAGGAAACCCATGGCATACATGGCATACTGCATACAGTTCAGCTAACACGAGTTATACCAAAGAGCTTTTTACGGAAAGAGAGAGAACTTCCATTATGTCCTATAAAAAAATGCGAGACGCTTTCACGGATTATTTCCCTTTGCTCGGGCTGGCATATTTCACCATCTGCTATATGAATGATCTGTGCGTGGTAACTTATTGAGCCTATGCCATTGCAAAAGAACATTTTTATGGCAACGTTTGCAAAAACCAAACTTTTAACCATCATTATTATTAACATTCCGCTATTGCTGTCTTTTTTTTTCTTTTTTTTAATGTTTACTTATTGACATTTATTAGGTGCTTTTATGCTGCTTATGTGTGTATGTCATAGGTTCGTTTTCTGCCCTGGAATTTATTATTTTTTAATCAATGACAGATATTTTAAAATTAAAATATGCATGACAGACTGTTTCATTTATCCGAAACTGTGTAAATCCGTAATCGTGAGAGAGAGAGAGAGAGAGAGAGAGAGAGAGAGAGAGAGAGAGAGAGAGAGAGAGAGAGAGAGAGAGAGAGAGAGCTCTGTCATTCAATCAATTAATCACAATAAAGCACAATAACAAAATGTTTCACTAATATTGTGAATTTAATTTATATCAGGTGTCCCCCTACCCCCCAACCCTCTCACCTCCCACATCACTGGCTTAATAACATCAGTCACTTCATGGAAAATAATTAATTAATCAGACAGAACAATCAGAACCTAGACTACAACATTCCACGCAATATAGATCTAATGCGCAGAAATTCAGAACAAGGACTGAGTTTCTACATTACATTTTTTTCCCGTTTACACTCAAACGAAAAGGGATTACAACAGATCAAGGACCATTTTTGTGCCTAGGTAAGGGGTTATCTTGCACAGTATTTGATCAAGAGGAGAAAACAGACTTAGTCTAATTTAACTTGTTAACATAAGCAGTTTGACGAAGCCAAACTGCCAATCTGACATCTACTTTTGAAATATAAGCACAAATATAGTCAAACAACCTAGCAATAATGTAAACAGTGAGCGACCTGTTGAACGTAAACTGTCAGCAAGCAAACTGTTTTGGATTTAGCACATAGGTATAACATGAATCATTCAAGCCACTCTCCGATTATTTTAACACTAACAACACTGCAGCGGTCTTAGTTTAGGCCTACATAAACACAAAAAAATGAAGTTTTTCAATTGCAATTTACCTTTCTTTGTATCTTGGAAATTTGAAAAAGGACTTGCCAACACAACTTTTCTTGTATCTGGCATTATGGCAATTGATAGCTGTGCAAAAGTCACCGCCCTGTTTCACTCGGTCGCCTTTTGACTTTCTGCCACAAGCCATTTTCAGCATGTCGACAAGGGAGCATAGCTCGTACATTTCGTCTCGCGGTTCTGTACCAAGTTCCCCCTCTTTCTATCATTAAGCTCTTTGGTTATACCCCGAACTCTGCTCAGTCCACTGTGTATATACAGCTCAGTGGCTCAGTCCCAGACCTCTACGGCATAGATAAGGAAACCCAACCCATGGCATACTGCATACAGTTCAGCTAACACGATTTATACCCCGACCTCTGCTCAGTCCCAGTCCTCTACAACATAGATAAGAAAACCCATAGGAGCTGAATAATTGCTTTATCCACATGTGACTCCAGCTGTCCAAACTTATAATGTCCACAAAGCGGAGGGTTTTAGAGGGCATTGTACCTAACTTGTGAACCCTGCGGCCAAAGTGTAGTTCTTGAACTAGTAAAGTAAAACGTCACTGGAAAAATACAACTGTGTGTCGGTCTGAATAAGAAATATACTTGCAGAAAGAAAATGAAGAAGGTGTGTGAGTGAGTCTTAACTAGATATATGTATAATTTCAGGAAAGAGACCGAGGAAAGTGGGGTGGGTGTAGGGCGTGTGTAGGGGGTGTCTACATAAGGCATAATAGAACTGCAGAAAAGGAAAGGAAGGTACAGAGAAAATGGGTACCGCTCATATACGTTTTCAAAACGGAACTTTAAATTTCATCATGAACCAACAATAAACGAATAATGTACACAAACATGGCAACATGATTATGCTTATACATGCATTTCTTATAGTTTTACTCAAATAAACTCCAGTGGAATAATTATCACCATAAACAGAAAATCGTACAAGGCATTAAGAGGTGATACTTCAGACTAAGTAAGCTCAACTCCTGGTTAAAAAAAATGTTTAAATCAATGAAAACCCATATATAACAAACAAATAATGTACACAAACATTTCAACATGATTATGCTTATACCTTTCTTGTAGTTTTACTCAAATAAACTCCAGTGGAATAATTATCACCATAAACAGAAAATCGTACAAGGCATTAAGAGGTTATACTTCAGACAAAGTCAGCTCAATTCCTGGTTTAAAACAAATGTTTAATTCAATGAAAACCCATATTTAACAAACAAACGATGTTGTACACGATATGCAACAAGCGAGCTGATACAAGCCAAAAGTTTAAAGGCGGCGATACACGGTAAGACTAGATCATATGATACCCGCATATGACTACGGAAATTCCCGGATCGGTAGGAATTGTCCTCAAGTCTTATCGATAGAGCATGTTCTATTTTTTCACGGCGCGATACGACAGTGGAGGTCAGACAGCCAATCAAAACAGCTATTTGATTGAACTCCGAGGTGAAGGTCAAACCGCGACCTACAAACTGAAAAATGGCAGACCTGTCGAAGCACCAAACAGGAATTTTGATTGAGTTGTACCATGAACATAGCTGCTTATGGGACACATCATTGCAGGTCTACAAAGACCAAGGGACCAGAAACCGCGCACTTTCATCAATACAGGCGCGGTTTCATGAAGCCTGCTAAATATTTTGCTGGATCGTAAGTGCAGCCGACAGTGTGATTTTTGTTGTCGTGTGACTCATGTCAATGAACGATATGAAAATAAAGAATCATATATTTGTGCAATGCATATTAATATTACTTAAAAAAAAATGTAATGACGTTTTGAAAAACAAGCGTCATCAATTTATCACGCGCTAACAACAATTGCTTTTGCAACTATTTAGATCTAGTTAGCCGTAGACTACGAGATGCCTTTACCGACAGGCTTATGACTCATACATACCGTGTATCAGCAAAGACATCAGATCTGCAGCGGCATATGCGGGTATCATAAGACCTAGTCTTACCGTGTATCGCTAGCTTGACTCCTGACTCCCAAACCGAGATCAAGAGTTTCTGAGGGTCAGGCCTAGGCTTGGAACAATTATGATTCAGGTGTGTGTGTTGCTATGATTCTCTTCAACAGTAATAATTATTATTTCTTTCAAACCGACTGAAGCACTGACACAAAGGGTCAACACTCCATGGCGGAAACCTCACTCAGCAGCACCATACAAGCTTGTACACAGAGTGTTAGGTACAGCCGACAATACAAGATAATTATATCCGGAAACCAATTTTTTAAAGGGGTGGGAAAGGGTGAAGGGGTGGGTGAAGTAGATAAAACACAGCAGATTAAACAATTCTATATACATGTATTTCGCTAAAGCGCTTCGTCAGCAGTTACAAGCCAACTAAGGTATAAATTCCATTTCACACATATATTCAGCACTGAGAAAATGTCATTTTCATTTATATATAAGCAGAGTGCTAGAAGGCTATGGTTGCTCATACTCGGTATGCGAGTGTCTAATCATAGTGATACAAAGTATTTGATATTGCTCTCTACAAACATTGATTATTACTGAATCCTGTACATCTCTCTGTTCGTCGGTGGAGGGAAGAACGGAGGGTCGGAAGTGGAATAAATAATAGATAAAGAAGTTTGTGAAACGAAACCATCTGGCGTATCAGAGACCGTCGAGACATATATACCTACATATTATTAAAGCCGTTGCTTCATAGACACCGATACCCAGTTTGGGAGAGAAATAAACAGAAATTATGTGCAATTTAATAGGTGTCCTAGCAGAACCATTCAATCTGACAAAATCGATCTTCAAATTAGGCCGATTGTCGGTTAAAAGTTCGATCCTTTCAAGCAAAACACACTAGCGGAACGAATAATATTGATCTGTATAAGGATAACAGCTAATAAATCCTTGTGTTAATCGTCCAGAACCGTGCTGTAGTATCCCGTTTGATTCTCTTTTCTTTCTCTCTCCCGCCCTACCCCCATTCTCATCCCCTCCCCATTCCGTTACAGTTATTTTAGATTTTGATATGAAGAAGGCTATTTATTCATGCTAGACTTGTATAAGATTAATATAATAGACTCACGTTAAGTTACGTACCGCTTAAAATCGTCGGGAAAAACAAATGACGGAATTATCATATATTTTGAGTACATCTTTAAAACGACACCAACGAATTTAATTTAATCGTGACAAGGGACATTTAAAAATCAAGCTCTTTTTTCAAGGAATCAACTAAATGGAAGAAAAAAATTATACCGAGATTTAGAACCATAGCAATTTAAGATGTATTACTGCGAAAGGTAGTTTGTCTTGTTAAGTCATGACTTAAACGAGTCAATGTATTGTCTCATCGGTAAAATTTAAAACTACACCCTCAAACTCTAACGGTAACAGGGGCTTATCTTTGTAAAAAAATACGATCAGTTTTAACCCGGCACCCGACCCCGAACAAGTTATTATCTTGTCAGTCCACAGCGGGTGGAACCTACACAAAACTTAATGTGAATGAAAGGGGGGAGGCTATATACGATTGCTGTGTACATTAGAGATAGCTTGCATACAGTGACACATTAACACCTGTTCAATATGGCCTAACATTAGTTTCCCCTTATACATTGCACGAACTTATTTTAAAACGTGCTGAAGAATGAGAAGGGGAAAACGCTTCCACACAAAAACCGCCTCTTACCTGTGAGTTGGTGAGATAGTGAAGTAAAAATAGGAAGAGACAATGTTACTCTCTGACTCTCTTCCAAAAAGATATAGTCAAATTATGAAAATAACTGTCGATTTGTCTTTCAGGTTTTTACTTTAGTTTTATTTTAGTTTTGTTGTTGCTATATTGACAACATAACTAGCTATTTTAACAAATATCTGCTCTGCAATTCATTCAAAAAAAAAATCTTCAAGAAAACAGTATGGATCATTTTCTAGGCGCTCAAATAACTTCATCGTAGTCTTTTCTTTTTTTCTTCCATTGGGCGCTCACAGCTGTCCAAAACTCACTATATGAATTATGTCTTCCTATTTCCCGGATCCTTGGCAACCCATACATAGGCTAACTCCCTCACCATTTTCCTTTGGTTCAAGAGCCTAAATAAACCTTTAATCCGTATTCCAGACAGGTCCCCTAGTCCCAAAGAAAGCGCACTTCGAAAAGGAAGATTTAAGGAGCGAAAAAGTGAAGCGAGAAGAAGCGCTGGGAGTTCAATAGCTAGCTTTCTTTTGAGCGCGCTATGTCATGGAGAAAGCCCATAACAACCCCACTCAGATCCACTTCACTTGCTTTACTCCTTACTTAAAACTTGACACGGGAAACCCATGCCAGCTGGATAGACGACAGAACCAGAGAAGTCAATCGTTTGAAGCAAGCTATCCCCCATTAGTATTCTAGATTGCAAGAAGTGCTGGGACTCTTCAAGTCACTGTCACCAAGTGAGACAACTATTTGGAACAGTGGACAATGTGTGACGGGTAAAGAAATCGAATGTACAAAGTGTAGTTAGCCACGTATAACATACAAAGTGCAGTTTGCCAGATATTACAAAGTGTAGTTTACAGACAGATATAACAAAGTGTAGTTAGGATGGTGTAGTCACGTGCTCGCGCACCACTTCAATCCCCTGCCCTCGGGTAGGCGCTACAGGATACCAAAGTTCAAAACTGTACGCACTAAAACTCTTTATTAAATGATTAAAAATCTGAACGTATGATGCTTCTATTATGACAGTGTGAGTGGCATGATTTTTATAATTAATGTCCAATCCGCACGAGATTAGTGGGTACGTGCCCTTGTGATCTTATATTTCCTTTTAGTGTAGGCCTATAAACTTAGTGATTTTTATATTCTTTTATGAACATATTTATCTAAAAGTCTTACGTTGTTCTATATTGATGCGATTATTGCTTGCCAACAGTGATTGTTATGTTGCAATACCTTCTATCATGATTATGACACTGAACGCAAATCATGTGATAGGTATTTGTTTTCCCCATGTAACTTCTTATGATTACAGTTTTAAATGGTTAATTTAGTAATGTCTTCTTGATATACTTTTATTCTGTTTTACTGTTTACTGTTTATTGTTGTTATACTGTCCTTTATCGTCTTGTAACATTTATATGTGGCACCACCTGTGAATTTCTCTTTGATTGAGATAATAAAGTGATCGTATTCGTATTTGTTTGCCAGATATTACAAAGTGTAGTCTGCAAGAAAGATATTACAAAGTGTAGTTAGCAAAGTCTAGTTTGCAGATGCAGTTTGCCAGATATTACAAAGTGTAATTTGCAGATGCAGCTGCAGTTTGCCAGATATGACAAAGTGTAGTTTGCTAGACAGATATTACAAAGAGTACTTTGTCAGAAAGATATTACAAAGTGTAGTAAGCCAGATATTACAAAATATAGTTTGCCAGATATTACACAGGTGACCAAGTGAGCCAGCTATTTGGACAATAAGTCACTGGCCAAGATATATTACGAAGTGTAGTTCAGGAAATTCTAGATCACAGTATACCGATTTTTGTCTGCAAATATGTGCGAAAAAGACAATCCTGGGATTTTTCAAGTAACCAAATTGAGAAATTGGAAAGAATGGACAATACTTATATCACAGGTAAAAATCTACACCATTACAAAAAGTAGTTCGTTAGATGGAAGGAACACGTTTGGTCTGAGTAAATGCATACAGTAATAAAATAGAAAACAGGTCAGTGGTAATACTGTAATGGGCTTCTACATGCAATAGGGAAAAGTAAACTTCAAGCTTCGATTAAAAGGGAATATTTACTCAGAATTTCGGTCAGAAATAACAGACAGAAAACACAACTGCAGACAGATTATCAAGGGCCCTGAGAGGCAAGGCAAGGGCCACTTCGCCAAACGTATGTTATACGGGTGTACGCATCAGCAGCCACAGATCCTAAGATGTGCACTCATCTCTGGGCTTAAATGTATACGAGATTGCTCAGAACACAGCAGTCCATGATATTTGGTGTGCTGGGACAGTGAACAGCCGAAGCAAATACAATCTAGTGAGGCGTACCAGACAGAAAGAGATAAGAAATCACTTATTATGCCAGTGACAGATAAATATCAGCTTAAATGTGTGAATTCCCAGAGAAAGACATTTTAATCTGGTCATTGAATTTGTCTTGAGGAAGGTTTTAATACCAAAATGTTGACTTTTAAAACAAACTTCTTGTTTGAGTGATGGACTTTTATTTTCTCATCTTTTAATCTTGAAAGAGACAAACAGACTGAGAGAGAGAGAGAGAGAGAGAGAGAGAGAGAGAGAGAGAGAGAGAGGGAGAGGTGGAGAGGTGGAGAGAGAGAGAGAGAGAGATGAAAGGGGAGAGAGAGAGAGAGAGAGAGAGAGAGAGAAAGGGAGAGAGGTGGAGAGAGAAAAAGAGAGAGAGAGATGGAGGGAGAGAGAGAGAGAGAGAGAGAGAGAGAGAGAGAGAGAGAGAGAGAGAGAGAGAGAAAGGGAGAAAGGTGGGAAGGGAGGAAGAGAGGGAGATAGGGAGAGAGGGAGAGAGAGAGAGAGAGAGAGAGAGAGAGAGAGAGAGCGGAACGTCCGCTAACTAGTGAGACTGAGCGATGCTTTGCGATCAGCGTCCAGTCCAGTGTAAGCTCCCAGTGCTAGGCTTTTGTGTGAAGAAGATTATGGAAAATTCACATACTTAACATCTCCTGACGTGATCTTTGCATTAGTTAAGCCTAGCAAACGTAGTACTGACGATTTATGACGAATTTATACTATAGATAATTTTGCTAATCAAAAGTGTACTGTATCACGTTTGAATAAAAGATGTAAATGTAAATAGCACATATTTTATTACCTACTCTCCCCCGTATTGAATGGGTAATATCGATGTTTAAGGGAATATAATATGCATTCTTAAACATCCTGTTGTGAAAGAACAATGAGGTATTATTGAGGGGAAAAAACATACAGGCAACTTAACAAGAATTATAACTGGTGTGGATACTATTTTATTTTATTTATTATTATTTTCTTTCTCATTTACCCCAAAATTTTTTTTGTTGAGCCACATTTTTGTGTGGTTTTTTTTTTCTCGGGAAATTCTTGGCCACTTCCCCTGGGGAAGACATAGTCTCAGCCTGTGGCACACCCAAACTCAACATACCTAATATTAATTGGGTTTTTTAACATTTTACTGGGGGAGCAAACTGAAATACCCGGAGAACCCTCCCCCTCGCTCTCCACCCCCCCTCCCCATCTCTCCCCATCTCCCGGAGACGTTGCCCAAGTTGAAAGTAAATAATATTCGGAGAAACATAACGCCCAGAGGCGACATCGATCCCACACTTGTCATGCGCCATTGGTTTCTAGCCTGTGGACAAGGCAAGTTAGTCCCGCCTTAGACCATGTGGCCACATATATCGTTTTATATATCGTTGGCAAAAAATACTTCCGTATCCCACTAAAGTAATTTCTTGAACGTTTTAAAACTAACAGAAAAACAGATATTCTATCTACATATCCAACCACCAAAAATTAGAATAAAGAAAAGAAAAGCGCAATAGTGGACGTGAAAAACCAGGAGCAGAAATGTGGAAGGTATGGTTCGAGCAGAAACCATCACATAACAAAACCCAAGATAAAAAGAAACTCTAGCTTAATGTTTCCAATGAAGACTTAGTTAAAAGAGTTCCATTTCTGCATGATTATTATTCTTTGTTCACAAAGAGCACTCTCCTACAAAATCGAAGTAACTCTATACTTGTCTCGTTAAGCATGAAACACACACACAGAGACGTCACCACTAGCTAGATAGAATAGAAAGTCGTATGCATAATCAATAAATAACCATCGATATAATCGATCAAAACGCCAATAATGTGTCGAGCCCGTGACGTGAGCTAGTAAATAGAAACTGCTTTTCAATTAGTTCCATGGCCAGATGAGTTTTAAAAAAAAAGATAACATAAACATAAATAATAAGATCGGCAATATTAGGGATATTACGAAGAGGATTGGCGGTTCCATTCAATGTAGTATAACCGTTAGAGGCCGTGAGCTTAATACTTGCACACAAGTCAGTAATGTGAAGAGATATTACATAGAAAAGTCAATGGTACAATCTGTAGAATATACTGAAAACAAAAATAAGTGTCTCTTTAAGTCAAGAACTGAACAATACATGTAGATGTATACTTTAGATGTAGTAGTTAGTTCAGCAGTGCTTAATAACTGTTTTCTTTGCTTGTATTTCATTTAGAGAGAGAGAAGAAAAACACGTTGCCGAAAAATGTAACAATCAACAGCAAAGGTTTCACCAAAGATTAAATAGCAATGGTGTGACCATAGAAAGATCTATGGTGTGATGCAAATTTACCAGGCAGCTGTGACATGAACCCTCAAATCACGTAAAAATGCAGAAAACAAACAAGTTAAAGGACAACTGAACAGCCGCGTCAATTTTACTTAAAACTTGGAAACAACAGCAGAGTCGTAACGTGGGAAAACAATGACAAACTAACCAAAGAACAGGAAAATGGAAGGAATCTACCACGAACCTCTGCTAGACGGTTGGGGAGCGTCTACCGGCCCTTACTTTGACCACATGGTAAGTGCTATTGTTTATTATTAAAAAAAAGACTAATGCTCAGTATTGCACATATTTTATTTTAAATATTACACTGATGTTGGGATTACTTTGACCACATAATAAGTGCTATTGTTTATTATAAAAAAAAGACTAATGCTCAGTATTGCACATATTTTATTTTAAATATTACACTGATGTTGGGATTACTTTGACCACATGGTAAGTGCTATTGTTTATTATAAAAAAAAAGACTAATGCTCAGTATTGCACATATTTTATTTTAAATATTACACTGATGTTGGGATTAATACATTGTCGTCTTCAAAAGCAGTCAACTCACTGACCATTACCAAGCAAAAAGTACCGGTAAAAGAAAGAGATTCTTATATTGCGCACTTATAAGTTCAGAGAGCTTCTCAAGGCGCTAGTCACTAATATTCAGTAATCACACAATAGTTTGCTGAAGCCAGGATTCGAATCCACATCACCCAAGACGCACTTATACAAATCATGCGCTCTGACTACTGAGTTACCCCTGCTGCCGTAATAAGCTAACTGCCTCATAGCAGATTTTGCAATTTTTCGTTATTCTAAATTACTTCAGAAGTAACTTTTGCTTAGAAATATAATAATGTATCACCTCTGTCCATTATTACTATCACCAAAGCATAATGAATCTGCACCAGCTCTTTCTGACGTCTGTTGCAGCGGATCTGAAGACTTTCAAACAAAAGAAGAGCACAACATCTGTAACAGTATTTCGCTGCCTTGTATTTTATCTGTCAAGTTTTCATACCAATGCAATCTTCAACTTTTTTTTTCTTCTCAAAACAATGGACAATGCTTTTATTCTTCTCTTTCCTGTTTCATAATAGCTACCCAGTTTTCCATCCATACTAAATATGCATCAGATCAAAAGCTTTCTCTATATTTACTGCTGCAGTTGTAATTAAACTGCTGTTGGTTGAAATGTCTGTATGTGAACCCCATGTAGCCTTCAAGTTCAGCTCTCATTTCTAAATTACTACGCCTCAATTATTATAGATCAGCAGATTTTGTCTTCATCAATTGAATTCTACAGATTGGAGGTCGAATCGACGCAGTCATGTACCCTTTTCATATGGAGGAACAGAGATATATTACGACCGCCTACCGGCAGTATCCCTTCCAGCCAGTGATAAACCATTACAGTGCCTATTTATCTTTCAGCTAGCACATCAAATGTTTCTTCTATACATTTAATTTGGGGGGAAATAACCTGTAATTCCGTTTCATAGAAACATATTTAATTAGTGAGCATATGTTATTGCTAAATGGTTTCAGTTTGGTGGACTGGACCAGGCGCCATTCAGATCTCTGTATCTACCTGCCCAGCCGCCAGCCGGTCATTTCATACCGCCGATGGCTTATGGCTACATGGAGGAGGGTCTGGGTGATATGCCAGACTTCATTCCGGATGACGGTCTTAGCTCTGAGGACGAGGAAGACAACTTAACTGACCATCACTTAGAGACCTATGGCCACGTCGATCTACACAAGGTGAGTTGAGTCTTATGATACTGTTAACCTTGCAAACTTAGACAATGGTTTCTATTACCTGGTCTAAGCGCAGGCGACATTATGTAATAATCTAAACAGTAATTACTGCTAAGTAGTTGTAAGTGGGGACATTCAACGATGCTAATTGTGGGATTGGCAGCAGAAAGCTTTTACCACAAAGTGAACTCGGACTTACATAAAGAAAAAACTTGTACACAGATATCTACTGGGACTGATTCAGTCACAAGAAAGTTTCAACAATACTAGACTATGACTGTAGGAATGATGACCAATAAACCGTGGTTAGTAGGTTCCTTAATTTGTACAGTTGACAGGCAGGCTGTTCTAGATACTTTCAGTCAGTAGGTTGATTGAGTGCTAAACAGTCACAACTTCACAGAGGTACGGACAATATAACTTTGTTGTTGTTGTATCAAATTTTATTCATCAGATTAACATAAGTTGTACTGATCAATATAACAATTATGTATAACAGAACTAGTATAACAGTAGCGCAGAAAAGGTAGAAAATAATTAGTATAACTCCACTACTCCATTCCGCTATCAAGAACCACGTTTACAACGACTTTTCTTCTTTATTTATTTGCTCAGACACTAGGCCAACAGCTGGTCATCTGGTGCTACAGGTCACCAGAAACGCTAGCTATCTTCACCCCTATCCCTGGGGACACCTTGTCCACAGTCATGAGCTCTGCTACCTCAAACCTACACTGTGATCCAGCCACTGACCGCCTCCTTATCCTCACGCCAGGGCAAAAGAAGCCCACGGACCCGTCTGAGATACACACGGCCAAACCAGGTAGACCAGGGATGTACATTATTTGAAAATTATGAATATCAATATTAGAACGGTTTACTGCTCATAGACAACTGTTTCTTGAGCATGGATCACGGTATATGAATGAATAACATTTTACGGCTTTCAAATAATGAAATAAATGCTTATAAATACAACTGATGAAATAGAGATTGTTCGTAAAAAAAAAAGAAAAAAGATTGTACTGCAAATGTCCGTCTGTAAGCATAACACAGACAATTATCTACAATCTATATAATCTTTAAACTGAACGACAATTTCTCAAAACAGGGAAGTATCTCCCACCTTGTTGATCAGATAGGCTACCCCTCCTCCCCTCCCCACCCCCACCAAAAAAAGCAGTCAATCCTCACTAAAAATATAAAAGCATTACTGGGTGCTATGTTCTAGGTATATCAATCCTGGTGGTGCCCAAATATGACTTTGTGGTCACTCTGGAGGTCACTCAACTGTCTCTAAAGGTAGACATAGTGGTCAGCGTGACCATGACAGTCCGCAGCCTCAAGGCAAGACTGCAGAAAGAGAGAGGCTTCCTCATGGACAGGACGGATCTCCTCTTTCGTGACCTTCCCATGGAGAACCAGCGTCACTTGTTTGACTATCGACTAACGCATGGCGCCACAATCTTCTGTATGCTACACCTCATCTATGACATCCGAGTCACTGTAAGTGTTCAGATTAATTATTGATGAGGATTTGGTAGATCAGTAAAAGAAAATGAGAGCTTTTGTTGAATAGTTGAGAGTATCCAAACCAAAATGAGTTGTATACAGTTGAGGCAAGCACATGCATTAATTAAAACAATAACAAAAAATTAACATAATGATCAAAAACTTACAAAGTAGCAGTAATACCAAATGGAATAAAGGTTATCCCAAAAACGTGCAGGTGGAGACGTTCTGGGGCATCAACTACGACATGTACGTAGATCCTTGTATGACCACCACCAGTCTGCTGACCGCCGTTCTTCGTCGAACTGTCAGCCAACAAGCTGGCAATGTGTCTAGTTTCTACAATCTGGCGCTCCCCAGGCATGCCTTGGTCATGTACAGTGAGGATGGAGTCCCAATGAAGTGGGGTGGCTGCCTAGGCAAGTACAAACTAGATGATGGAGTGACTTTCAGCCTGTCTACCGTCGCTCTGGCTCACCAGATGAGCGTCCAGACCATCCCCGTTATTATGACCAAAGGTAGCAAAGAAAAGACTCACAATTTCTCAGTGTCCAAGTTTGACTACTGGTCCGTCCTGGCCTTGAAGGTCCATGGTGTTACAGGACATCCTGTGAATCTCATGAGGTTCTTCTGTGGCCGGCAAGAGCTGGACCTCGCACGCGTGGTTGGCACCTTCAAAGCTCACAAAGCTCCACCTATTCTTTTGGATCTTTCTCTACTGAAGCTTGACAATGACATACTGAATGGTGTGACTTTCAGCTTCCGCTTGGGTAATGGTGTGGTGGAAGAGCTGACATGTGCCCCAACAAGGACAGTGAAATCAGTGAAAGCTGTGTTGGAGGATCTGGGTGTGCCAAATGCCAGGATTTACGACTTCTTTGTGGATGGTTACAAGCTGCCCAACAACAGCCGAATCGGGGATGTGGTGGAGGAACACAAGAAACCGATCATTCTCAAGCTGCGCACCTACCCTCTCTTCGTGCACGGTCCCAACAGCGTCATCTACAAGATGAACGTTCACGCTCAGGAGGCCCTGAAGGTGTTCAAGACAAGAGTGCAGATGAAGACGGGATTGTCCCAGTCAGACTACTACATGCTGATGTCGGGGCTGCCAGTGACTGACAAAGACAGCACACCAGTTTTCCAGACACCTCTGGCCATCAACTGCTCTGTGTTTTTGATGGCTACGCAAGCTGGACACACCTTCATCCTGCTCTGCGATGACGTGCTTGTCAAGCTCAGGCTGCCTTTCTACCCTCAAGCCTCTGAGCTCAAGAACATCTTATGGAAGGACCGCAATGTGCCAGAGGGAAGCCTTGCCTCCCTGGCCAACTTCATGCAGTGGTACTTTGCCATGCGACGTGCAGGTAGCAAAGGTCTCGCAGATGATGCCATTAAAGATGCTGGTCAACCATGTGAGTCATAGCTTTTGTTGATCTACCAGAATGTTCACTAAAAGCCATTTTTATCAAAAGAAGGAAAATAATATTCGTATTTTACATTACATTCTAGAATGTGAACTTGCAAATGGAACCAATGTTGTACAGGCAAAGTTTCTTTTTTTAAATAAGTAAATTGTTGTACCTATAAAATCTGACTAAATCCCACATTAATTCAATTCCAGCCACTTCTAAACTATTAGGCGTACGTAAAAAAATGTTTTTTAAAATCCTTAATCCTTTTACAGACAAAATGCCCCCTGGTCGAGGCAGAGCTCGCAAGAGACTGGAGATGCCTTTGGAAACAGCCTTGTGGAAGACCAACGTGAAGCAGATGAGGCAGCTGCAGGATACATTGGAGGCCAAACCACCCAGAGATAAGTTAAAGCAACGCAGAAAATGGGAGCAGCGCAAAGTGCAGTCCCTGCCGGACATCGGACAGCCAAGAGCAAGGGCCAAGAAAGGTGAGCAAGGAGTGTACTACGCCACCTACAGACATGGGAAATGGCAAAGGGTCAACCCTGAGGACATCGCAGACAACTACCTTCGTGCTCTCTCCCTGCCCCCAGACATCAGCAACGTCTATCCTGACAAACATGCTGGTCACAAACGACGCAAGCACCACTCTGCACTACCTGTCCAGCACCAGAGGGCTAAGGGCCGAGGCCGGAAAGAGCCTGAGTGGGTGTACAGCCTACAACGAATGGCCAGAGAGGAGAGGGTGGAGCCTGCTCTTGCAGGTATGAAGCGCAGAGGAAAACATGTGAACAAGAGGTGAAACATCCCATACTGTTTCATCACCTCAGGTACTTGCACACAATATCTAAAGAAACACAACAAATGTAACTGAACTAAACTATAGGTCATTTTGTAAAAAATGTTTAAATGTTTTTTACAGTGATAAATACATTCCTACCAAGATTAAGATACAATTCCGTGTTTGTAAATTGTTACTTAAAAATCTGTTATAGATACGACCTGCAGAGAAACCAAAGAAAAAACTAGTAGTGCCATATTATCAACCCAAAATGCATACATCATTGATTGGCGGATTTGGATTTTCTGTACAGTAAATATCTGTGCTGCTGTAGCATACTGAGTGCAGCCAATAATAAACTTAATACAGTCCCAAGACTATCAGCCTTTTACAAACTGCTGCATTTCAGAACACTTCTAAAAGGAATCCGTATTTCATGTTTACAAAACATTTCGACGACAGTCAACCCAGATTTGAACTTTTATTTCCAATGTGCTTAGTTAATCCAGATTTGAACTTCAGTAAACAAACTCATGAAGTTGGTCCTGAGAAAAGAGAGGTCACAACCGCGTCTCTCCCCTAATCTCTCAAATGCCTCTTTCCTCTAGGACCAAAAAGACTATGGGAAAACTGTAACTTTACCCACACTGTTTTATGTAGAATGCAAGACTGTGCATTCCATCTGTGATGTGCTATTTCCAAAGCTGTGAATGTGATACTAATCTGTGATAAATCATCAACTTCAATGTATTTATGTATTTATATTTGTTTATAATGTGCTATGTATATAAAGTACTTTCTGTAAATGCTCATTAGTTTCCCAATGGATTTAGTATATTTCCCAACATTAATAATTAACTTGTGTTGAGTTTAGTACACAGAGGTGCCAACCCCCTAAACTTCTTGTCAGTATTCCTGGACCCATTTGTCAGTATTTTTTAACACTTGTCAGTATTTTTTTTCTCGCAAAACCTAGCCTATGACACTATAAAGTAACAACAGGCTTCTCTCTGAAACAGCAGGCTATTTTCGGTCCTCTAAATTCACGATGAAAATCAGCTTGTTGAACACCACACTTGTTTTACTCTAAAATCACGATGAAAATCAGCTTGTTGAACACAGTGACCTTCAGTGAGTGCAGGAGTACTATTCTGAGACCAGAAACCAGTACAGAAGCACCGCTGGCAAAGATAAACGATCGGCAACTTCTCCTCTGTATTTTTTATAAAAGCTACCGTATTTCCGTATTTATTTCACTTCGCCGGAATTAAATACGGTCAATCCGTACTGGTTGGTACCTCTGAGTACACTTTGAAACAAACAATAATAGCATTACACTCAATGAAAATGCAATTACACTCAATGAAAATGCATAGTTTTCATGTACAATGTTTATAAGTGAGTGTGTGTGCTTGAACTTGCAGAAGTAAAAAAAAAAAGAATTTTGCATTGGAATTTAACATATTCAATCCAACATGAGAAATAAATCAGTTAAAAATTTTTACAACAAATTAAAAAAATAAAATAAAAAATAAAACAATGAAATCACACACACAGTTTACGAAAGAAATTTTTTTTTACATACACAAAATGACCAATTGTAATAATGATGACAACAATAAATGAAATCACACACACAGTTTACGAAAGACATTTTTTTTACATACACAAAATAACCAAATGTAATAATGATGACAACAGCACAACAAAAGGTACAAAGACAACAGTCATAACATTAAACAACCACAGTAGCCAACAACAATGTGAAGAAATTTAGATAGACCAGGCATCAAACTTTGTTCCTATCCTATCCTATCCTCTAACTCGAAAGTCCTTGGGGCACCATGGAAGATTGTTTAACCAGCTTACTCCATCTTTCTCAGTCCTCAGCAGCTCTCATGGCTTCACTCAGCGCCCAAACCCACAGGACTTTGTTAATTCTCATCATTCTCCCTTCCATCACCATTCTTCCTGCCATGAATCATTAAAATGCACAATCACAAAAAACACTGTCCACACAAACTCACATTCTCTCTCTTTCACTTTATTTCTTTCTCAGTATCTGATCCTAAATATAAAATCTTACCTCAATAGGTTCTCCATTGCGGTACCACTTGACGAAGGCACGAGGGTCAGAAACAAAGCACTCAAGCATGCCAGTCTTCTTGCGTTTACACTCGTAGTTGGCAGGGAGCTTCTGAGTGAAGTAGTACTCGGGCTCCTTGGCTGAAATAAAATAATTAAAGAAATAGAGAAAGAAATTAATAACTTACAAAAAAAGTTCATAAATAACAAAAGAAAGAAAACAAATATAGCTTACTTCCTGACTAAAATAACACAGCTTAATTGAAAAATTATTAAGATCCATTAAATTTTGCTGCAAAGAAGAGAAGTCAGGTAGACTGATTTTGTTTAAAGTATTGGATTAGTAAAATGCACACTTCAAGAACTGGACCAAACTTCACACAATAAAAGTGCTGTGTAATTTTTTTTAATCAAAGTTTTCTTTAGTAAATGAGGACTATCTTTTGTCTTGTACTTGTATCTTTATTTAACTAAGAATAATTTATGTGAAGTTACCAACAAAAAAATTGAATTCAACCCACCTTCCACATAGAGCCATGCAGAGCTGGCGACACCATTGCACTCGATGGTGACCTTGCCTCCATCCTCTGGCTTGACTTGTGGGATGACAAGACGGTACTCAGTGTCATCATTTACAAAGTGATACTTGTGGCCGTGGAACACCTACACATTTAATTAAAAATTTGTATTAAATTTTTTTTTAATTTGAATAATTGTACATTGGATGAAATGGCTTAGAATATTTTCAAATACAGGGAGTATTTTTAGCTACTAATTTTTGTTTTAAAATAAAAGTTGGGTTCATTCCCAGTTCTGCTGCCAGCCAGCGAACTTATGAATCTGCCTTCTGAGTGTTCTTCACAAGGACTTCTGCCTAGAAATGTTTTTTCACTTGTGTCCCTTAATCTTCAGATGATTGTATCTAACAGACATGCCTACCATCCCGGGATAGCCATATGTATACCGGGAAATTTTTTTGTTTCGACAGAGTGTACAGAGAATCCAATTTTTTCCATCCCACCCTGGAAAATTAAAACAGATCAGTGAAATTATGCCCGGTGTGTCGGAAAACATTGCAATCACACCTCAACCTCTGCATCTTTACTCAGCAGGTCTTCCAAACTTGTTCTAGAAGACCAAAAATTACAGAGAACACTTTGGTTTAACGCTCATTGAAAATGCAAACAATCATCTTCATTGCGTCTTGAAACAAGTGCGTGATGCATGTGACTTTTAAAGAGATTGCAGTGAAAAAAAAGTCCAACAGAATTCAAGAATGTAGCAATGATTACATCAATGAATGGCCATTTATCTCCAAAGGACAAAAAGTAGCAGCATTTGCATTTTGTTCTTTGTGTGCCACAGACATTGCCATTTCGTTTGGTAATATAGGAGCAGCATTTGCATTTTGTTCTTTGTGTGCCACAGACATTGCCATTTCATCTGGTAATAGGACCCAAGACTCAATTTGTTTTAATTTTTTTGTGCCACAGACATTGCCATTTCATCTGGTAATAGGACTCAAGACCCAATTTATTTTCATGTTAACATAACATATTTTGCGCAGTGAGATTTAAAATGGGATGAAATAAAATATACCCACAAATAATGGTCAGCTTATGATTGGGCGGGAGGGGGAAACAGGGGAACAGGAGGGTGGGGGGATTATATAAAAAATGCTTTCTCCCACTCAAGTCTATTTTTATACAGTAAAACTGCTTTCTCCTATGTTCTATACAAACTGTAGTCAAAACAAAAAAATTGAAAGGAACAGATGTTATCCATACATACTTCCAGTTTGTTCTTGAACCATCTCAGCTTGGCATTAGGCTTGCAGAACTCAGCAACAAACTCCACCTGTTGCCCTTCAAGGGCCTTCACATCCTCCAGGTCCTTCAAAAACTTGTCAGGTTCCTGTTGTAATGTACATGCCAAAAGGTCAAGGTCAGTGGGAAATAAAATGAAAGAATGTTAATCATTTATTGTGAATGAGAATTCTTGAAACAATGTTGTATTTGTTTGAATATTCTTTTCTATAAAAGTAAATATTATTAATTCCAAACCAAGGCTTGATTCAATGTCACATAATAAAAAATTCTTGTCATTTTCCCAGTTAATAAATGTTGTTTAACGAAGTCTAATTTTTAAACTGAGAACTTACTTAATGCTTACAGACACGAACATAAAAAGGATACAGTTACATAAAAAAACAAAACAACAGCAATTATTACTGCGATCTATTTATAATTTACAAAGTAGATCTAGTTTTCATCAACGCCGAGTCAAGCAGAAAGCAGCTGAACTGCTAAACTAATCATAATTTAGACAAATGGATCTTCAACAGTTTCCATCAACATTAAAAAAAAAGAAAAAAAAAGAAAAGAAAGTCAATTATTAATATATCCCTTGACATAGTATTACAACTCACTTGTATGCAAAAACTGTTAGTCTGCAGAAGTGTATGTAAGTCTCAGTCACAAAGAACCACTGAGGACTCAACAACCATGCTCCTATATTTGCTATTGGATGTCCCTGCAATCAGTTCACATGCCTCATGCAGTCACCCATCCAAGCAACATTTGTAATCGAAGTTCAATAAAACTTTGATAAACAGCAATGCAGTTTAAAAAAAAAAAAAGCAGACTGAAAATGGTTGTAAGTTAACCAACATTAATGTGACCTAGTTCGCTGCTGGTTAATTCTTCATTCATGAAGGATCTTTTTAGTGGATGGCATCCATGCACAAACAGACACTGAGAAGACAAAGAGAGGAGGAAACTGGAGATGAAAATTAACAAAGGCTTGTTACTGATCACATAAAGAAACATATTTTCACAGCACCAATCATGAAAACATAACAAAATCATTACAAACATCTCAGCGTTGACCAGCTGGGCAGACAAGAAAGATGGATGGCAAATCAAGTCACAAGAGCAAACAAAATATGCACCAGTGAGAGCATTTGGTTATTTACAACATCAATGGCAATTACCTACAGAATTCAAAGAAATCAGTTAAAATTATTATAGTTTTAAAAACAAAAGCACGATTAATTAAAACTTTCAACATCACTTAAGCATTATTCATTTTGCTATGTTAATTAAAGAGGAAAATAATTACTTTGAACATTGACAATCGTTTCAGGATTATACCCACGAGTCAATGCTTCACATCAAGTGATTACAAGCATGACATACTATTCCATTCAACACCCAATATAATTTTTTTAAATACTATATACTGTATTTAAAAAAGCAACACACAAATGAGCCTGATAAGTACTAGTACGAAAGAGGTACCAAAGTTCAACTTACATCCCATAAAAAGCAGCTGATTAATTTTGCCAGGTGAGGAGTGAGCAGGACGGATACAACATCCATGATTTCCAAAAGCATAGTTACAGCTTAATTCTGTTTACCAATAAAATAGACTAGACTACATTAAGTGGCACATCGAGCATTTTCCGCAGTCATGGATCATCAAAAATGCAGCCATTTTAATGAATGACCAAGTATGCAAAATTAGTGGTATTCCAAAAAGAAAATGAATGAAATGGGCCCCAACATCACACATTTCAGCATCACAGATAACACATTTCAGCAGGTCCTTTTCAAATTTACAGCAATTGTTGCCCCACTGAAAAAATTAAGATTAAGCTTAAAAGAAAGAAAAAAAAAAGCTTTTTCCAAAGTATGGCTTTGAAATAAATCGATTTATTTATATGTCTATTAACAGCATCAAGGTTGATTCTAAAAATAGCACCACAGTAAAAGTGTGTACAGTAGGCACTGCCAATTGTTTTGTTTCCAAAACAAAGGAGGAGACACCTAAAATCCAAAAGCTTAGCAGTCGGTTTGAGCAATGATTGATTGCCCATTATCAACTTTTAATGTGACAACAATGCAATTTTCCAAATCAGCTCATTATCACAACAAGATTAAAAAAAATCCTCGATACTACATCCCTTTCATGTTAAAATCGTTGAACACGAAAGTATACAACGTCCAGAACTTTTCATAGACATGGATCCCAAACAATGCCTTCTGGCTATAGATTAGCTTGGTTGAGTGATAAAGATTATAACATCAATGCAATGGATTCCAAAATTGCATTACAAATTCATTCCAAAAGCATTCTGGTAGCAAACTAATTTCTTCCTGTATAAAAAAAAAAAGAAAAAAAAAAGAATATAACTATGTTGTTTTTGTTTTTTTAAAGAGTCTTATGGTTATACATCAGTTTTGCTGAATACAGCATCAATAGATTCCAAATTGCGTTACAAATTCATTAGTTTTGTTGAAAGACAAGTTTAATATAACCTCAATTGTATTTCAAAAAGCATTATGGTTGCAAATTTTTGTTTCCCTGAAAAAATGAATATAGCATTTATGGTATTTTAAAAAGTGTTATAGTTATAAATCAATTTTGCTGAATAGAGCATCAATAGATTCCAAAACTGCATTACAAATTCTTTCGTTTAGCTAAAAGACAACTTTAGTATAGCCCTGATAGTATGTCAAAAAGCATTATTATTGCTAATTAATTTTGTTTCCTGAACAAAATGAAGAATATAGCATTTATGGTATAAAAAAGGGGGGTTATGATTATAAATTAGTTTTGCTGAGTGACAAAAAATGCAACATTCAGTATTTTCCATAGAAATAGATCATCATAAATCCAGTATGGCTAGGTTAATTTAGCTATATAACATGCAACAACATCCTAGATGTTATAGTATGCAATGTGGTTATAACTTAGAAATTAGGTTAGTTCAATGGCAAAGTGTACAAAAATTCAGCCTCTTCCTTAGACATGTTTCAGCAAAATCCATCCTGGTTAGATTCATTGCTGTATTTCTGTTGGTTTTTAAAATTTGTATGACAGGTACAACATCCAGCATCTTCTACAATCATTAGTTCTGACAGCGATTATTTCTGAAGGAGATTAGTTGTGAAGAACAAAGTAGAAACAACACCCAGGCAAAAATGGGAAATACTCCATCAATAAAAATGCCATTCTACCTCCTTTTGCACTGCGCGTTTCTGCAGGGTGGGCCAATCAGAGATCACATCTGCCAAAGATGTGCGGCGTTGTTGCATGGAGGCGCGACGCTGCTGCTCCATGGCTTCCAACTTGTCGGCAGACACTTTTTTCACTGGTAGCTCCGGCTCAAGCGACTGCCGACGACTGTTGTCTTTCTGTGGACGGGTTCCCCACACAATGATTTTATTAATGCATTTTGCTCTTTTCCTCCTCTCGAAACAATTAAGTGGACTGATGGTGTATTGTCTCTTCCCTCAAGCGAGTCATTTTTAAAATAAATAAACCTATGATCTAACACAAGAATAATTGTTCATTGTAACTTTCTCCCAAGAGATATTATGATGGGATTATTTAAAAGGCAACAATAAAAATATGATTTTAGCATTCACAACGGTGACAATATTTTTCCTATTACTTGTTAATGTGATGTTGCTGACTAAGATATCAATGTTTGTGTGTCAACATATAACAGACAAAATAATATCCCAGAAGCTGTGTATCAAATGAACATAAAAGTAAAATTCAATTGATGTGCTCAAAACTAAATTATATAGTGCTGAACCACATTCAAAATTCTGTTGTTAATGTTGTGTTTTCCATTCCTCTCTCTACCCAAAGACCCTTCTAAAACTTCAGCAGCGATTTAGCCTAAGTGGATACGTAAATATATAGATGGAACAAATTTGCCATCACAACACATGGTCACTTCAAAACGAACAGAAGAAGAAACAAAGTTAAATTCAAATGGCAACCTCATTAACACATACAAACAAAACAAGGAAAAACATAGACTTGTGTTCACAAGAAAACATGAGGTTCAGGACAAAATTCTGCTGACAAGTACCAGGTCGCTGCAACAATCAAGAAGGTTTACACAACATACAAAAATTATATCAACACCAGCTTAACTCATTTCTGCCAACATACATAAGTTGTCTGGTCAAGAGTATAAATATCCCAAAGAAGGACTTTATAGCAAATCTATCTGGAACGCTTATTTCTTGTTGACCATAAGGCAAAAAAAAAAAAAAGAGGAAAAAATATATTTTCTTGTTTATTTTTAATTAAAATATTTTTGAAACATCAACTGCACTGGAATAATTATGATTTTCAAAGAAAACATGAATGGTCTGCAAATGTTTTGAAAGTTGGACAGAAAGTTATTAATGGTGCTGATAATTATATAAACTGGTCTATATTCAACACCCATCACACCTTATAAAAGATCGGTCGGCATGAAAACAACAAAGAACCAAGAACACAAGGGCCAACACAATTAATTTACCTATGGCAGGAGCGATCATGATGATTTTTGTTATCAATCTGAACGCAATCGCACATCAAGAAACATACGGATAAAAACAAAAAAAGGTGAACGCAGAACAAAACGCAACGCTTGCGCCGGACAACGCAAATTGATTACACAAACGGGGCTAATTCTAAGATACGGCTGTATCAAAACCCGCAGAAAGAGAGTGACAATGTTGCTAAATACCCCTAAGGGAAACAATTAGTTTTAGGTTTTGTTTACAGGCTTAGTTTTGGCAACAAACCTCAATTCAAGGGTTTGGGTTTATAGGAGAAAACAAAATATAACACTATTTTGTATTTATTTTAGTCCTGATTTGGCTCGGAAGAGTCCGCTGGACCTAAAGCAATAACCATGAAATGAAAGGCTGAACTCCACTTGGTTATAAAACAATAGGTGTTGTTAAATTCTACATCCTACATTGGTTCTAAACTAGAGACATCAACTGAAACTTACTGGCCTCTTGGGAAGCTTACTTGGTTCCACATTATATGGAAACATTATATACTACTCCCTTGAAAATTGTGTACCAAAAAAACACAAAAAAGGTTCAAAAACAAAAAAAAAGCAATGAACTTCAAACAGTCCAAAACAGAAACTTAGTTCCACAACAAGGGAGGAACTCCAGAAAGACTGAACGCAGTATGACTGATACTGCCTTCTTAACAGACACAAGTGGAACAGAGTGACCACAGCAGCCAATACATTGAACTGCATGACAATCCCAGACACTTACAGGCAACACAACAAGACAGAACCTCTGGGAAACATTCCATCTGATGAAGAGAAAAAATTACCAAGGTTTGGTAGAGTAACAATCCTGTTGTTAATGCAAAGTAGCTTTGTAATGCTAGTTGCAGTAATAGATAAACTAAGTGATATGCTACCACCCAGGCCAGCTGAGCTGAACATAATATGCCCAACAAAGTAAATCTGTCATTAATACAAAAACACACATGCAGATTCACTTCTATCATAAATAAGCCAGATGCAGAAGAGAGTGAGCACTCATGTTTAGCTAATTTCATCAGATGATACCTTCTCTGCAGTTTATGCAATTCTGTTAGTACAAAGCAACATTCTCTACAAAAATCATTGCTGCAAACATGTTATTCTATAGTTTATTCCAAAAAAAGCATATACTGTAAATAAATTATTTTTTGTTTAAATGAAAGGGTACGAATTACATACGTACAGCTAACATTTTTAAAGTAAAAACTGCAATGTATGGTCAGCCACACATTTAGATAGGATGTTAACAAGTTCCTGCACAAGCAACGATTAGAAATATCTAGATACATGAACATAATGAGCAAATTCAAGTGAAAAAAAATGTAAAAGCTGTAAGAGTTGTGGCATACACTGTTAGGCAATAAAATGAAATTCTGTGTGAGTTTTCATTTCAATATAAAAATACAACCCGTAAGATATAGGTGGAATGTACTGCAGAAGTACTAATACTTGCATAAACAAAAAACTCTGAGAGAAAATTCAAGCTCTGTTATTGCTGATTTAGCACTATATATTCAGCATTTATTTCAATATAAAAAATAATAATAATAAGGACAAAATAAAAATTATGCACTACATTATTTATTATTCATAATGCATGTTGAATCTAAAAACAATAATAAAAATTACTCCATAACATGTAGGTGCTACTAACCTTGGGTTAATTATTTATATGATGTCAATCCACAAAATATAATTATGATATATCACATGATAAATGTAATGCGTACACTGACCAATACAGGAGATGTAAAAGTATTAAACACACTAAAATGTAAAGAAGGATGGAAACTGAGTTTACCACTTTAGTGGGAAGGAGAGAAAAAGTTTTTTTTTAAAGTGTTCATGTGGGACAGAGAATGTTAAACCTGTTAAGAAAAATGTGGACAATGGCATTCGTTTGGGTTCCTTTGAAACTAGGAAGCTTCCATCAAGTTAATAATTAATAAATATTATTTTTGGTTAATGAAGTTGATATTTGGTAAATCAGTTAACACCTCACTCCAACGGGAAGTAAGAATCTGGCTGTGGAGAATACAATTTGTGGGGATCTGTGGCAAGGTTAAATTGTGAGGAAAGTGCTGGAAAATGCATTTAAACCATCAAAAGTTATGTTTGAGGGCTGATCGACTTTTTAGACAAAACTGAAAATCAAGGATACATATACTGGTTAAGAAGAGAGGCAATTAATTAGGAAATCTATACTGCTCAGTCTTCAGAAGGGGAAACATGAATCGGGCAAGCTGTACTGAGTTCTGGGAGATAAATATTACTGGGAAATAAAAAGAGAGAAGATTGTGATCCCTGTGATAAACCACAGTGTAATAACAACCAGTGAGCTGGTGTTTGGTGTGTGGTGGGATGTTGGTGTCGGAGTGGGGTGGGGTGCGAAGAGGTGATTCTTTGGGTCAGTCTGAGTCCTGCAGGTGCAAATTGCAGAAATAATTATCCTGGGACAATCAATGCAGGTGCTCCATTGGTGAAGAAGTTTTTTTTTAGTAGCATAACAGAAATATTAGTAACTATGAGTCAACTTACTTTCTTCAAGACTATTTGATTAAGTGGGCTGACCTGTAATAATGAAAAAAAAAGTGGTAAACAAATTCTACAAATTAAAGCATATGAATGTCTTAATGAATAGGACTTGAAACACTAATAAACACACATAATTATATACACTAAATTTTAAAGAGATAAATAGGGCTATAATATTATAATCAGTCTAATTTGAAAGCAAAACTTTTCAATGCCTGCTTATGAGTGAAGCAAGGAAAAAAATCATTTTCTAATGCATCATACCAAACTGCAGAAAGAGATTTTAAAAAAAAGATATCCTTATAATAAAAGTAAAGGGCGCATTCTAATATCACACCAAACTGCATAACAGGAAAACAAAAGTTTGTTGATTATATATATATTTTTTTTTTTAAATTTATTTATTTATTTATATATTTATATATATATATATATATATATATATATATATATATATATATATATATATATATATATATATATATATATATATATATATATATATATATATATATATGACTAACAAATATATATTAATTATCCCATCAGCAGAGGGAGGTTGGAAAAGAGGAGTTAGAATTGTCTGCCATCATGTCTATAAAAAAAAAAAATTCTACAAAGTAATCAGTTGTGATTATAATAATAAAACAAGAATTTATAATGCGCACACATTTCACAAGATACAGTGATTCGAGGCACACTCCTATTATTATTATATAGATCTGCAAATGTATTCTGCTGATATAAGGGTTGATTCTAAATGCAATTAAACAAGGTGCTAAAATAGTGAATCAAAATTAAATTCTTAACCATACTTTCTGTGGGAAATGAGAAAAAGAGAATAATGTGAAAATGCCTCAGATAGGGCCTGTGCTCCAAGTAGATGAAAGAGAAAAAAAAATAACGAAGCAGGAAATTTTACAGAACTGCATGCAACTAAATGAAACCATCTGTGAATGGGGTAAAATAATATCAAAACTCAACTCTGACCATTTCTAAGGGGATCTGTTGGGAAATGTGTGGACAACTAATGAAACTGCAATTGTATAATCCACAAACAAAAACTTCAGCAATGGAAAAAGAACCATCAGCAAGCACAAAAGCAACCATAATCTTGAATCTACTAAAACTCGCAGGCATAAAAATACTACAACATTCTGGATCTAACAAAAATACAGGCAGAAGCCCAACCCTGCAACTGGATCTTTCACAAATGACTACAAAGTATGCAAATAATTCTAAATGGGCGTATGAAGGCAATCAATCTTGCAGTTGAATCTACAATGGCATCGCAAACACCGCATAACAGGCAACCCAAATTTTGAACTCGGATATAAACCTATCAGTATTACCGCTGAACGCAGTCTGCTTTGCACCAAGATTTAAAGGGTAAACAGGCAAATCAACAACTCTGCAGCTAAACAGCTAGAAAGGTGCTTTGTGCATCAACACTAAACGGCAGACGTGCCTTTTCCAGAGATTGGTAATAGTCACTTGTTTCCATTCCTGAGCGTCTTCTGTCAGTAGGTTTATACTCCATCATCTCTGGCTTGCGTTGAGGCTGAAAAGCAAGAAGAACGAACATGCACAAAAAGATTAAACTTTCACATCCCCTGGTTGAAAAACTGCTTTTAAATTCTTCAAAAAACTTAAAAAGCAATAATTCTAACAATGGATCAATTCATTATATAGACAAATTGTGATGATGTTTGTATATTAAATAGATGAATCTCAATCTGTATTAAAATGAATAGATGAAGGTTAAAATAAAATACAAGTCCTTTCAGTAAAGCTGAGATGAACATTCAAATATTATATCGACGCGAATAAGGATAAGCAGCATAATGATTTAAAGTGTAACAACAAATGAGTTAATTAAAAGATCAACTAACAGGTAAATGTTCAAAACAAAATAAAAATAAAAGGTTTTCCATTGGATTCCTCTTCCTTGGATCGCTGCAAAATAAGCTATTAATAACAATTGTAAGCTGCAAGTATTGAGCTTCATTTAAAACGTTAAAATCAATTCACATTCCACAAACTTTATTATAATCATTAGTCATGGATTCTAGGATTTAATAAAATAAGTTTCAGGGAGCTCTGGTGAAGAAAACTGAAATATTTGAAAGCAAACCGGAAAAATTGCAATATGAACTAACAAACGCACAATTGCAACACACAAAAATCAATATTAAACAATGGAACTGAAGACTTCTCTCAAGGCATTAAGGAGGCTTCTTACCTTTTCTTCTTCTGAGTCGCTACCTTCAGCCTTTTCCACTTTCTTCAGATTCATCTTCATCAGTTCGATCTGAGAGAGACGGCGGCCCTTCTTGTCAACTAGTAAAAAGATTTTCAAACAAAAGACAAGTACAATAAGTAACAGTTCTTTACACAAATTAAGAATGATGGGGAAGAAGAAGAGAAGGTGGAGAAAGAAGCAAAACAAGAAGAACATGAGACAACACTGACAAAGGAAGAGAAAGAGAAGGAGAAGAACAAGAGGATATCATATATTATATTATATAATCAGACCCTTAGGAAATACAATTGACTCTAGAAACATACAGCTGTTGAACAACAAATGCCAAGTGGAGTGGAATATTCAGCTAAATGTTCTAAATAAATAATAACATATGTTAGATAATATATATATATACAATGAAGCAAACGAAACGGGAACAAAACTCCCCAGATAAATACAACTTTGTGTTTTTCGTCTTCATGGTATTGTGGAAACCCAATCATCGAGGAAATAACTTCACAACCTTACTAAAAATCACAGTGAACAACAAAACATGGCCCACAGTACTTAGGTAAAGCAGAAATGCCATAACATTACAATTATTGCCCTTAAAAAGTGCAATACAACCAGAAACCTCTCCTTGAATAAAATAATTGTCACATTCTTCAGCAAAATTCAATCCTCAACATCAAATCTCATGAGCAGGAAAAATAACTATCACGCTTATACATACCAAAAAATAATTCACACAATATCAACTGTTTCATTATCAGCCACAATGTTTTCTATTAAATAATTACAAAGTCTGCTAAAAACTAAATAAGTACAACAAAAAGCTTCGTATTGTTACAGAAAATTAGTATTAACAATCTAAGTCTAAGAAACGCATAGCGAGAAACTATAAACAGGAACCCATGAACACAAAACAAAAACATTGGCAAATGATACATGACTTTGCCAACTCCACAACAGATTACATTATTAATGAGAAACATTCAGTGCTAACTACTTATTATATATTTTTATTATCTTAAAATTAAGTAGATAAATAAAGTGAAGAAAGACAAAAAGAGAGAAAATCACTAGTCAAATTACAGTAGGCATGTCTCTAATATTAATAACTTATATGGGGGATGAATTTGTATACCCGATCAACAGGAAACAGCAAGCTGATGCAGAATTGGTTAATCAAGAAATCGTACTGACATCATTCAAAAATAGAATTCCAGATCAAAAACTGTAGACTAAAGAAAGCATCTCAGATCAACTGGCATAGTGTATATATGATATATAAAAAATTTATACATGAAAACAGCTTGTTTAGTACTCTAAGAACTGCGGATATTATTGTGGTTATTCAAAATAAAACTGCTGAAAACAATCAATCATTAAAAAAAAAGTCATGACACATTCATACACAAAACCAAGGAGATTTTACTAGATCATGTGAAGTCTCCATAGTTATAAATAACACAAGTCAGTCTTCTCTGTGTTAGACCTACACCACAAAACAAAAATCTAAATGCTTGTTGCATCCACCATCTTACAAATGAATGTGTGAATTAATAAATGATGAGAACATAAATGTTTCATTTATAATTCATATTTCAATTGTCCATTGGATTTTGCTGGGTTTGTGGGATTTCCCCCCCTAATCTTTCTCCAATGGATGCAACAAGTATATTTTCTAGGACATAAACACAAAATAACAACAAAAAAACTGAACGGTCACTCAAACACAAGGCTAGAATGACACAAAACAATGTCATTTCCCCACAATAAACTACAAGACACACACAGCCTGTCAGAAAACAACAGCTACACACTGTCAGAAAAAAACGAGTACTACACACTGACTGGAAAGCTATGTCAGTGGCTACACACTGACAGGAAAGCTGTCAGTGACTACAGCACAACGACACATAACATGACATTGAGTGACTGGCTACATGAAGACAATGTGTCTCACAAGACACTGCCACATTACCCATGGGCTCTGGAACACAAAGAAACATCATATGCTGCCAAATGTGCACATCTCTTTATTCAACAAAGCAACATCAACATCCCGACCTCTACATTAACACCCATTTCTCAACACCAACATCCATACCTCAATATCAACACCCCTACCTCAACTTCGAGTTGAACACACACACAATCACGCTATATTTCATTCTTAAACACGATGTATTGTACCCAACAAACATCCTTGAAAGTCATGAGGGAGCCACAAACAAAAGGCACAAATGTTAAAAGAAGCACATCTGAGTAAATGTGAAAACAGAGTCATACCATCAAACTGTTACAAACATCTTTTCACAAACGTTAGAGAGAAAAAGATGCCAGAAAATTTCAGATGGAAAAAGGAATTCCTAAAATAAATCAAATGCTGACTTCATTATCAAGGAAAGCAGAGAATATGAGAACGAATCATTCATCCAGAATTCTAAAAATACAACAAATGAAATAAAAATTAACAGCATCAGATGTGCCCTTCACACATTTTTTTGCGTAGAAGGCTCAGATAACAATAGGTAGAATTCTTTGTTCTGGACATAAAAGTTTCACTTCAGATGATGAAGACCATCTTCATATGGATTTCAATTCACAGAAACTTCCTGAACTTCCTTCCAAAACACATTTTCACTGCACCCACCACCTTACTACGGCAAGAATTTGCGCTTTGATTTTCATTAACCCTTGAAGGGCCTCACCTGGCTTGAGTGACCCCCAGTCAGGGTCATCCTCGTCATCCTTCTTTTTACCCGATTCTCTGAAAAAGACAATACAAATATTTTAGCAACAATAGCACACAATATAAATGCCTTACGACAGTTTATAATTCATATTCGTACGGAAATGAAGAGTTACTCGAGTCCATGGTCATAGTTAGGTCTAAAAGCTCATACATAAAGATAGACAATTACCTGTGTTTGAGAAGGGCTCTGAAATCCAAGTTCGAATCCTTAGGATCTGCAAATAGGAAAAAATGAAATGCGATGAAAACATCTTATGGCACATCAAACTGCCCAATACTCCTTCACAGCAAAACAAGGGAAAACAACATAGGTTTGGAAAGGGTTGAACCAGATCAAATTGCTGCAAAACCAAATCTGCAAAGCAACAAAATTTCAAGGAATAAAACAACTGTAATCAGTACCGCATAAGCACATGGTTGAAGCTAATACTGTGAGAAGAGACTTTGTTAACTATAATTGTTTGTTTGTTGTTGTTTTTGTTTTTTTACTTTAAAGCTAAAATAATTTTTCCAATCACAAATGTTTGTCATGAACAGAATGACTCCAGGTGCTTGACATTTTTGAAATAATATAATAGGTTCGACGGGCAAGTCAATTTCATATCTCATTGCTAAAATGTCATAAACAATAATTAATAGCATCAGGTGTCTATGGCATAAATTAGCAGGACAGGCGTACGCAGGCAGAACAATTTGGAGAGAAGGTGAACTCAACGTTGTGGTTCAGATGAAGTGTCATGTAGCTGGGAGGAGTAAAACAATGGCAGACAGGGGATTTTAGGGAAGGAAAAATCTGGAACAAACTGAAGGATTAAAAAAGCGCAGAGCGTAAAATCAGCAGTACGCAGCATTGGATTATTGGCAAGGTCGCATTGCATAGGTCAAGGTCACTCAAGGGTCAGTGAAATGCGCTCACTGACTTACCTGTTCATTCTTTCAAACTCCAAGAAATTGAACGGTAGTGTATAAAATCCACTTTGCTGAACTTTTTCACTCCCAAAATCACTGCTGACTCCATGACAAACTCTGAAGTCAGCTGCTCTATGTCCTTGTCAGGTTGTTCAAAACATCAGTAGCAGTTGTAGTCAGTCTCATTCATTTAATGTTGTAACGTTAAATAATAAAATACAGATGCTGTCTCCAACTTTCGCAACTCGGTCGTCCCACAGTTTGCTTCTATTATTATCCATAATTATTTGATGCTGACCTTGACCTAAGCTCCAAGAAAATCAAAATCTAACAGCTATGATGCCAAGTGTTTGAAAAGTAAAATAAAATGTAAAAAGCGCAGATATAGCATCACTTCACTCAAATTCTGCCCACAAAATAGTAATATTAAAACCCAAACAAAAGTGTTCCCAAAGCAATCTGAAAGTACCCGGTCACCAACATGGAGTTTAAACAAGCTACATAATAGAACAGCATTGTAATGCCAACAGTACCAAACACAAAAATAAGAAGGACAACAATGATACACAAAAACTTCACAATTGTGTACCCCCAAAAAAATAAAATTCAATTTTTCCATTTCACTATAACAAAGGCTATTAAAAAGTGGTTTGTAAGAAAATAATTATTTCACACAAATGACAATTACATATCCTGAAAAAAAAGGGGGAAAAAAAGAAACAGAGGCACAACTACAAAAATGTATAACTTTAATGATAGCATGACCAAATATAAAACAGTAAATCAGATGCAACAATTAACACCAATAGAAATATAACTCAATAGAAGAGGAAATAAAATGGATTTTTTTTCAAAGTTTATTATCGGGATCTCCTAGAGCAAAAAGCAGGAAGGCCCACAATACTATAACTGCCAGAAAAAAAAATCGTGGCAATCTAAACCCTGAAGTGAAATACTCTCAAATACAAATGTAAGCTAATGCCTACGGTAAATTGCGGACTATAAGCCGTGACTTTTTTCCCCAGCTTTAAACCCTGTGGCTTTAACAACAGTGCGACTTGTATGCAGATATGTCAGATTCAAAGAGCATAACGCTCTTGTCTATTCTTAGCTTCTCTGTAACTCAGCATATCGTGTTCATTGTTCATGAATTTTTCTATGAGCTCCATGTTAAATGTTCTAGTTGTTACAGTGTGAACTGTTCACATTTTTCAAATCAACGCCGCATACGCTGAAGCATTCATATTGCCCTTGTCTATTCTTCGCTTATCTGTAAACTCAAAATAACAAGGCTGAAGTCAGTGACAACAAGATGACGGAGGAAGCGCTGCTACTTCTGTTCAACTCCCACACCAGAAGAAGAAACCTTCAGTGGATTCAGTGAACAGGACAATGACTACACTGAATAAATGTGATTTGAACTTTATTTTTGTTGCATATATTTGCAGCCTATAAACCAATGTGGCTTATTTGTGAAAAAAAAGTTCAGATCTTTAAAATTTTTTTAGAGGGTGCGGCTTATATATAGGTGCTATTAATAGACCAACATTTAGGTAAATAATGCGAATGGCATTTCCTTATGCAGAATGAATAAAGTCTATTTTATCTGTAGTAATACAGCAGACACACAAAGAATGTCAATCGATGAAGCTCTATACATCAAATTTGGCTAAAAATTAGGACAAAGCGAATTCTATGTTATGTTATGTTTATCAGTTTATAGTCCCCTCTCTTCCCGTAAGGATTTTCAGAGAGGAGACTCTGATGCGAATTCTATGTAAATTTATGTCATATTTATTACCTTTATGCTTCAATGTTCTAAGGTGGAATCCTTTCAAATTGCAGCACAACTGAACATGTTTGCTTGGATATAGGTTTCTTTGCCCAACATTCCAGAAAAAGCTTACGAGGTGTGCACTCGACTCCCATGGGTACTATCCTATCCTATCCTATCCTGTCCCATAACCCGAAGGTCGTAGGGGCACCACAGATGATCGCTTAACCAGCATACTCCATCTTTCTCTGTCCTCGGCAGCCCTCATGGCTTCGCTCAGTGTCAAACCAGTCCATTCTCGAATGTTGTCTTCCCACCTCTTTTTCGGTCTCCCCCTTCTTCTACCTCCTTGCACTGTGCCTTGCAGAATGGTCTTTGCAAGGCCTGATGATCTGGTGACGTGGCCATACCATCGGAGTTTCCGTTTCTTCACCACTGTGAGCAGGTCATCGTGTTGTCCAATGGCTTGTGTGATGGTCTGTCGGACTTCAACGTTGGTGATGTGTTGGGTATAGGAAATGCACAGAAGTCTTCTGTAGCACCTCATCTCCATGCTTTGTATTCTTCGTTGGAGATCTGCTGTGAGGGTCCATGCTTCGCAAGCATATAGGAAGATGGAGATGACCAGAGAGCGCAGCAGTCTTACTTTGGAATGTAGACTGATGGTTCTGTCTTTCCAAATGGGCTTCAACCTTGTCAGGGCAGCAGTTGTTTGTGCGATCCTGGAGAGGACTTCCTGTCGAGACCCATTGTCTGACACAGTGGCTCCTAAATATTTGAAGCTGTGCACTGTGTTGAGGGATTGGCCTTGTACTTTGATGTCCGTGTTGATGCCATTGGTGTTGTTGGTCATCATTTTGGTCTTCTCTGCACTTATTTCCATTCCATAAGCTCTGGAGGTGGTGTCAAGCCTCTGTACAAGCTGTTCAAGTTCTTGTTCCTCTCCAGCCAATCCATCAATATCATCTGCAAAACGAAGATTGGAGATTGCTCTGCCCCCTATGCTGACTGTGCCTTCGTGATCTGCAAGAGCATCTGACATGATGCGCTCTAGGAAGATGTTGAAGAGTGTTGGAGAGAGTAGGCATCCTTGACGCACACCGATTGTTGTTCTGAACCAGTTCCCGATGACGCTGTTATGGAGGACTGCACTGGTAGCCTTGTCATACAGGCTTTTGATGACTTCTATAATTTTAGGGCTGATGTTGTACACTTTCATGGTTGCCCAAAGAGCTGCATGCCAGACTCGGTCAAATGCCTTCTTGAAGTCTATGAACACATGATATAGATGTTGTTGGTGCTGTAGGTATTTCTCACAGATTATTCTGAGGTTGAAAATCTGTTCAGTGGTACTTCGCCCTGCCATGAATCCTGCTTGTTCTTCAGCTATGATTTGTTCAGCTTGTGGTTTCAACCTGTTGAGTATTATTTTCAGGAGGACCTTGCTGGGATGGCTGATGAGGCTGATGGTGCGGTAATTTTCACACTCCTGAAGGTTACCTTTTTTGGGAAGAGTGATGACAAGCGACTGGGTCCATGGTGTAGGCCATTCCCCACTCTGCCAGATCTTGTTACAGATAATGGTGAGAGCATCAGTCATCGCTTCTCCTCCTGCTTGTAGCAGTTCCGCTGGTATGTTGTCCACTCCCGCTGACTTCCCTTTCTTCAGCGATTGCACTGCTGCCTCAACTTCTTCCCGGAGAATTGGGAGGATTTCTTCTTCTTCTCTGCTCTCGGGACATGCTAGAACTGATGGGTCTCCATTTGGTGTATGGTTGTAAAGGTCAGAGCAGTACTCTGTCCATCTGTCCAAGACTTCTTGTTCTTCTGTAAGGCAAATGCCAGACTTGCTTTGGATAGTGGAGACTTTGGGCTGTTTAACACTTGTCAGCCGCTTCACAGTCTGGTAGGCCTTCTTGCTGTTGTTCTTGTTCAGATTGTTCTCTATTTCCTGGCATTGATCTTCTATCCAGTTCTCCTTTGCTGTGCGCATGCCTTTTCGGATGTCCTTGTTGATTTTTCGGTAGACATCAGCTCCCTGTGAGGTGTTCTTTTTCTTTTTTAACTCTCTTCGTTTATCACACAGATCCAAAAGTTCAGGTGTGATCCACGGCTTCTTCTTTGGTCGGTGCTTGCCAAGGATCTCAGTGGCGGCATCTGTTACAGCTGAGTTGAAGGTATTGGTCATGGTGTTGACATCTACTTCGCCTGCCCCCAAAATAAGCAGTGGTGCAAATTTCCCTCCAATTGTGGCCTGAAATATTTTTGCCACCTCCGGGTCTTGCAGTTTGTCCAGGTCGAACTTCAGCCTAGTGCACTTTGCTGTATTTACTCTCTTCAAATGGAGCCGGAAAGACATCATCACGAGATCGTGGTCACTTCCAATGTCTGCTCCTGGAAAAGTGCGTGTCCTGCCAATGTTGATGCTTGATCTGAAGCGTTTCTTGACCATGATGTAGTCGATCTGGTTGTGATGTTCCCCGCCGGGACTGTGCCATGTCCATCGTCTGGATTTTTTGTGGAGACCAAGCGTGTTTGCCAGTACCAGATTGTTGTATCTGGCAAACTCCAATAGCCTCAGACCCCTGTCATTTGTCTCGTTGTTGCAGTGGGGTCCGCATGTGTCTCCCCAGTGGTGGTGCGCATCTTGGCCAACCTTGGCATTCCAGTCGCCTTGCACTATGACTATGTCCTTCTTCGGCACTTGGTCAAGGACCGCCTGTATATTTTCATAAAAATCCTCCACTTCGCTGTCTTCATAGTCTGATGTTGGGGCATAGGCCTGGATGATGGTAATGTTGAAAGGGGTTGCTCTCAGACGGACGGTAATGAGTCTACTGGAGACTGGGCGGCAACCCATGACAGTGGCTAGAATGTTCTTGTGGACCAAGAATCCAACGCCGTGTTCGTGCCTGTCATCTCTACCGCTGAAATAGAGCTTGTGGCCTTTGTCAGTCGTTGTTTCACCTAGGCCTTTCCAGCGCAGTTCGCTGATACCTAGAACGTTCCATCGATAGTGGTCCAGCTCGTGGGCCAGTTCTTCTAATTTTCCTTCCGCAGTTAGGGTCCTGACATTCCAGGTTCCTATGACGATGTTGTTTCTCGTGCGGATCTTGCTAATTTGTCCATCAGTAGCATACTTTTCACCTCCGTCCTGGTGGCCAACGGAAGGCGCGGTCCTTGTGTAGCCGGGCGACGACCGATCCGGCATGGAATTAGTGGATAGCCTCATCATGTGTTGTGTCTTGGGCAAAAAAGACCTGGCAGGGCCCAATCCTCTCCAGGCTGTTGGCCACAGCCGAAATCCACGAATACAGTGTGGCTCGCCTTGGCCCTGAGCACGTGGTCGTTGAACCTGTAGTAACGTGAGGTTCCTCCGCCCTGGCCGGTGACTTCTGTGTAGAAGACTTTCGCCCAGTGATGCCGTGCTAACATCACCCCTGTTAGTCGCCTCTTACGACACGCCGGGAAACGTTGGGTCTATTCTATTTGCCCGAACCCACAGAGCCATGGGTACTGTTCAGATGAAATGATTGGTTGGTATTTCACAAGCATGCTTTTATTGATTGTTTTACTCAAAAGCAGGCAAATATACACAAAATATCTACTGGAGCTATGTAAAACTCCATTTCCTGCGCAGAAGAGAAAAAAAGTAATATATAAATATATCTATATCTATATATATATGGACAGCAACACTGACCTTTGATGAAGACACTGAAAGTGGCCGAGTCCGTAATGACACCATCCTGCTCCAGGTTAACCGTGTACTTGGCTTCGTCTGTCAGCCTGGTCTTGCGAATCTCCAGCATGCTCTTTCCTTGATCCTGCAAGTGCAGAAAAATGTAAATACACGCGATTGATTCCTATGAGCCATATGACCCCAACATTCTTGAGGTACCCAAAACAAACTCAGGGCATAGAGAAACAGGTTTAGAAGCAAAGAGCCCCTTCAAATGTAGTCAAAATGAGCAAGCGACAGGAGCATGAATGTTTATAGTAAACAAAATCCTAATCAATCATTCAATTAGAATTAGTGGTTCGTGAATGAGTGCATGACAACCTATATATAGAGCCACTAAAAAATAAATATCCTAAGCCATGCTTACATGCTTATCCAAATCCTGCAATCCAGTCTGAGATAAAAAAAACTTGCAGACATGACCAAACGTTGCTATTCATTGTACACAGTTGGTGCAGATGTTCCGGGCAATTTGGGCTGGTGTGGGATGGGGTGAGAAATGACTTTACTGACTAGACAAAAAACCCTGTGATATGTCGGATTGTCCACCTGATTTGGGACAGGGGCGTGAGGGAAGAGGCGTTAAGGCAAGAGGTGAGGTGGGTGGTTGAGAGGGGAACAGGCATGCAACGTACCTTGTTGGTGGAGATGGACACTCTAGAGTCCTCCCTCAGCTCTCGGCCAGCCCGCAGGTAGTGGACATTGGGCATGGGTTTGCCGTCCAGAGCTACCTCCACCTCCATCTTCATGTTCTGGCCTGTGCACAACAACACCAGGAGCAAAACAGTAAATAAAACTGACAGTGACCTGTGCATAACCGTAAAGCAAATAATTAATAATAGCCATTACAATTCCATGATTTTTCGGTGCCCACAAAACAAACAACCGAGAATGTGAGGTAGTATTGCAGAGAGACCAATGCCTGAAGATATTTTGGAGATATAGTGTTCACATACTAACGTAACAGATTGTGAAAGAGAACCTTGAATTATTGAAGTCAAAAACTAAGATACAGCAAAACACTGAGCGTACGAGTTTGCCTGTAACTTATGGGGAAACCGATTCCTGCAGACATTCAGTGAGCTGTCTTATTCATACATTGATATGAGAGACACCGTTAAGCATTGTAAATAAAGATTCGTGTAAACAGCCATAAATTCACAAAGCAGAATGAATGAAACAACATCTCTGAAGTTTAGCTATCATTACATGCCTGGTATTATACAGAGTAGAAGGGCCTGCTATGGCATACAGAAAATTCAGCAGACTCAGTTATGCTGCAACTCACCTTCAACCACCACCTGGTTGGAAGGCTTAACTTTGAAGAAAGGTCCATCGCCCTGAGGAATCTGGGACGGCTGCAAATAAATGTCAAAATGATGAACCTCTGGATACCACACCACAGGCACTGCGCCATTTTTAAAAGCTAAATACAAAGCTATATAGAAATATAATTATAGGGAATTAGAACTACGGTCATTCTGCTTTTATTTGATAAAGTTTGATTTAATATTTTACTTTCAGCGATTTAAATTCACAATAAAAGTTCATTTGCTGGGAATTTTAAAAGTTTATAATAAAGTTTGATGCCATGAATTAAGAAAGAAGCAAACATTTGTTTAGTTGACATCGTACTGGCAGTGAATGCAAAAACAAAACAGTCCTTTTTTAGACACACACATACATATTCAATTATTGCTTGAAATAATAAATATATCAGAAGGTTCTGTAGTTTCAAAACATACACACTTGGTCTTTCTCTCTCGGTCTGGGGTAGAAATATCCATTTCGGATTCGAAATGTTACACAATTTCTTGCTGCTAAAGCCATCACTAAAATGTTTTCTCTTAAAAATCTATCCTGTCCTAGTATCTGGGTCCTCAAAAGAACACAACATCAGTACTCTCTATACTATACATTTTGAAGATCTGAGCACATTCTTTAGCTACTGTCCTGCCAAGCCTAGACCCACTTAACTGACTCCTGTCACGACCAAACTGTCCACCTTATCACCTCACTCAAGTCTGCTGGCGAATCTCTTTGCATCTGCTGTAAGAACACACACCCACCTACCCACATCCCACACACTCAAATGCCTCGTCCTATACCTCTTTCTCACTGACAAGTACTTATCGACATACATACCTGTACATGGTACAAGACTGAATGGGAGAAATGAAGGTACTTATCTATTTTCTAAAACATGCTCCAAAAATAAAAATTAATTCATTTTGACAAGGACATGCAGTGCAGTGGAAAAACAGAGGGTGAGGGAGGAGAAGGGGAAGACAGAGGAGAGGGGGCAAGGAAAATGGGAACTATACCCTTTCATAATGGTGAGCAGACAGAGGTACATTGCTCTATGTTACAATCCAAATTGGTCTCTACCTTCTCCACCTTCCTGGCTTCCTACCTTCCCTACCCACCCAAACATCTTTCAAGATCACTTTAAAGGATATTCATCACAGGGACTCCAAAGCCATATCTTATCTGATGTGGACAAGACAATGTTTATACACAGTGCACTCACTACTGACTGATCTGTTTTAGGAGCATCAAGTATAACACTCTGCTGAGGTGTACCCTGGCCTTGCTGTCTGATGCAGGTGTATGTATGCCTCTCACCAGTGGTCCCTATAAAAACTGCTGAATGACGCTAAAAACAGCCAGTACTGCTGCTAGTTAGTTTATATTTACTGATTATTACCATGAAAAAGAAAACTTGTATAGTTTCGCCTTCCTACATCAACAGTTTATAATCTATAGTCACAATTAGCCTTTTCATCTGTTTCCTTTTAGCTTTTAATTTTCCATCCAAAGATAGGACTATAATTCTTGGAAAACTACTAAACCACCCTGCACTTGTTTTGTGAACAGACTTTAAATAAATTGATTGAATGGAATTTGAACTGGAATTGAACTGAACTAAGCCACTCAGATCAATTCCCTACCATTTGGCCATCCAATTATCCAAAACATAGCACTTTACAATATCAAAATAAGGAAACCGCCCAAAGCAAGAGGATCCTGAAGAAAACAAAAGCTTCCTTCAAGAGGCCAGAAAGTTCGATGCCCTACAAATTCAGCACGGAAATACCCTTATTGGGGAGTCCATGAAAAAAAGAAAGTCATTTTTCTCTGCCAATGGCACAAAATGGGCTAACAGTGGTCTTCAGGGAGGAGATTATTTTGGTGTATATCAAGGTAGGTGGACAGTAAACAACAGTGATAACAGGCTCATTTGATGCCTTCCTGACAAACAACACTGAGGCCAGTAAAAATGCTCTACAGTGCTACAAGCTTAACGCTGTTTGCCAGAGAGTGCTATCTAAAATGTTGCCAAGCTATATATATATATTATAGAAAGAGCATAATACAGTTACAGTTATTTGGAAAGGAGTCAGCTACTGCTACACCAAATGTTTTCTTCAGGCTATGATTCAGATTCTATCAGTTGGCCAAAGACCACCCAATGCCTCTTTTACTCCATTGGACCTTTTTAACCACCTCAAGATTTTAACATTTTACTTCAAAGCTCCAGCAGTTGCCCTCATTTCACCCTATGAGGCGCGGAGGGCTGTTAAAGTCTGACTTTATTCTAATACTAGTTATCGTATTGATGTGTGGGAAACAATACTTCATAATCAAACATTTCAATCCCCATTGATTTGCAAAAATATGCCACTCAAAAATATGCCACTCATCTGGATCCAGTTTTCTACATAAAATAACTGTTTTTTCTTTTATTTCCCTTTTTAAAAAATCCTAACAGTATTATTCATTACTTTTTGAGATGGGGATAAAAGAACATAGATAATCTGTTTTTCCCCCAGCATGTTTATCAAATTACGAAATATCTTACACTTACCATCACTATCAACTACCAAATACACACTTACCCCTATGTCCATACTTACTTTGCCTGCAAACAAAAAGAAAAAGACAATTGTTAATGTTCTGAACAAAGGGAAACAATCTTAACTCTCCACTCATCTATTACATATTAGTGTTTCATCGCTACATCTAATCTAAACCAAACTTTAAAATAAAATAAAATTTAACAAACCAACATGATTTTAGTTCAAACAAAATGTTACAGCCAAATTATAGTCACAGCAGTTTCATTATGAAATTAGTTAATACAACTCCAATCTATATTCATTAATATCAGCTAATGGACTACAACTCTGACCTGAACTGAATTTGTTAAATGTGTTAAAATATAACATGTTCATGTGATTCAACAAACAGCAGCTAATCCTACTGGATTAAATTTATTAATTCAACTGATAAGATAATAAAATAAAGGCATATATTTTTTTAGTGTATTATCATGAATTCTGTCTATAAGCCACTAAAGTGTGAAATAACAGGTCAAACAGGAAATTAGTTAAACTAATGTTATTAACTTATTTATTATACGTCTTAAAATGATTTTAAAAAATGTACTTTTACCGTTTCGAGGATTCATGTACATTTTTGTATTTTACCGTTTTATTATTTATGCTATATTTATATCTATTTGCATGTTTAAACTATATTGTTTTATTATCTATACTATATTTATATGTATGTTTATACTGTAATTTCTTCTTAAACAAATGTTTTTTATTTCTTGTTCAACTTGCGCACGCAAGTGTGTGTGAATGCGTGTGAGCGCTTGGAGCAAACTGTTGGTTTGAATTTGCGCTTTATAAAATAAATTATTATTTTATTATTATTTTTATTGTAACTCAACACTAAATCACAATGACATTTCATAAATAGCATTAATGAGTAAATGTTACCATAACTCAACACTAAATCACAATGAGATTTCATTTAACTAAAATGTTATTATAATTCTACAGAAAAAGGTCAATTAATCTTATTACACATTACTCCATACATATTTACTAACACTATAGTTTATTAGCAATCAAACTAACTTCTACAGAAAATCACTAACATTAGAACTAATTGAAACAACAATTCTCATAGAAACAGACAAACAGTAAGTTAAATATCACAATAACTCTCCACCCATCCACAATTTCTTTGGGGGAAAGATATACAAATATAGTTTTATATTGAATAATTTGCTTGTTGGGTTGCAAGTAATAATTATTGTTACCCACCATCAATAATTTCAAGATATTTCTTGTTTTTATCTTCAACATTATTCAGGTATTAATTTGATTTTGTTTTCTCCACCCATTTCTTTAGTTCTTTCTGAATAGATTTTTTGTATTTATTTAAACAACCCATTTTCTATAGTTACTTCTCAAAAGATTTTTTTTCCTAGCCAAAAATATTATAAAACTATATAAAACTAACAAGGATAGAAAGCAACATCAATGTAATTTACTCGTCCGTTTTTAAAAGTGACAGGCTGCATGCTGTTGCTGTGAAAACTTGAAGCAACGTGATTCTGGAAATTCAATTCTAGTTCAACACAACCCAACCGCATCATGCACCAAGGTCAGTAGTCATCATTTTTAATCTAAAAACATAATTACCAAACATCAAAATATCAAGACAAATGTACTATAATTTAATTAACAAACACAATATTAAAATTACCTTACCATTAAATAAGTGAATACATATTATAATAATACTACATGTGGTAAATCAAGTCTTACCAAACACTGTAGACCATCCCTGATCCATAAATGAGGGAGCTGTCATCACAATCAATGTTGTGAATGTGTTGTACACACCTTAAAAAACCAGCTTCTCCCCACCCACCTGGCTCTACCCTCACCCTCCCCCACTCAAACACCCTGCAACCCCACCCATTCACCCTCCCTTGAGCTTTACTCCAATAAAGAAATTATATGTAACCCTTTTTCAATTCTTTTAAGTATATTTACCAACTTCCACCATGCCTAACTTTCTCATATCCATTTCAGCTTTAAAGCTGCCCAGAGTTTACAAGTGAAGTCAAAGCATAAAATCAAAAATACCAATGTATTCAACTGATTCACTACACTGACTTGACCAACAAATTATTCAAGTGACATGGCCACATGCTAAGAGGCAAATGGAAAAATTCTCCAAATGGAATGTTTTACACGGACTGATATATTTATGTCAACACAGTTCCATCTGAAAAAAATGTCTGGTTACCTATCCTTTCATCATAAAGATTAAATTAAAGATGTATTTATATACATTTAAAACCATGCTAACATGTGAGAAACTTTTTTTTCTCTCAATAAATAGCCTCAAACTTAATTTGTTGCATGTATAATGTCAGTTAATAGCAAAGAGCATTATGTTCAATTGCAAGCCGGCCAGTGACAGAGTGAATCAGTTGATTGAAGAGCGGGCCTACCTCTTTAGGCCACGCCCACTTACCATCATCCGACCACATATCATCGTCATCGATCATTCCCCGTGGCGATGCTCGGTCCAGATCTGCTTCATAGCCGTCTTCTTCTTCTGCTTCGTCTCCTTCAGAGACCAGCACAAGCAGGCACGTCAAACAAACATTGCTCTGGTGCTCTGTACTCCATTCTTCTCAACTGCCTGATGCTGTCTTTATAATACTCTAAACAATAAGCCTAACTGCCTAGGCTAATTTGAACAGCTTGCTTCCAACATAGCAGCGAGCAAAATCCATGACAATTTAACACTTCCTTCTTTTTTTTTCAAACTGAATGTTTTTACTTTCTGCTTTTATTATAGCTTAACACCCACATTTTTTCCATGTGGAAATAATCTCTTTAGTTTCTGACACTGTTCTTTCAACTGAGCAAAATACATGTTGCACCAAATTTTTTTTTCCAAATTTTCTTCTCGTATTTATGTGCTTTTGCATTTCATATACATTTAGATCAAAATCCTTGTATGTTATCCTGAAAAGTGAAAGTCGTGGATTTTGCTTGATAGATAGATCAAACAGCATGCACTGTGTTCTCAGATGTGGTGACTACATATGTAAAAACGCGACTTCTTGCTGATAAAGAAAGACAGAATCACTATTAAAAGTGTTTAAAATGGAGCAAGTAAAAAAAGATATTGTTTCTGCACTGCTGACGATAGAAATAGTAACTGAAAACAGAAAATTGTAGCCAGACAACTAAACAATAATCAAAATTTACTAAAGCTCAAATGTATATTTTCACTAGCACTTAGAAAAGTCATCAATATTAATTTTAAACCGTTTCAGTTCATGTTATTGGAACACAGAAAACCAAAAAGAACTTGTTACTGGTTATAAATAGGAATCTACCAGCCAGTTTTCTTAGTGGTGTTTTTACACATATACATTTAGTTACAGATAAGTATTTCAAAGGAAAAGTGCACCAGCTGAAAGAGCAGGAACATTGAGGGCTCAACACTAACTTCAAAACTATCAACACAAAGAACATAAATGACAACTGATTACTCTAGAAGCTCAACAATGGACTAGACTGACAGTGTCCAAACCCCACCACACAAGCAGCATCAAGTCACTTCAACACAGGGTGGAGATCCTCAGAATTAACAACACAATATATACAAACTCAAAACACAACAACATATAATGTCACAAAAAGGGCTTAAGAAAAAAAATAGGGAGAATGAAACTCCCTAAAACCAATATTAAACACGTTCGCCATATGTATGCCAACTCAACGTGAACACCAAAAAAAGGCACACATGTATAGAAACACAACAACACAGGGTGGAGATTCTGAAAAGCCTCACACCACCACTACAACGAAAAACAATTGGACCACAAAACATAAGCTAAAGGGCGGCCCAAGAGTTAACACAAGATTTATGAGTAAAGACCCTACACAACCTCTTTTCTTGTCGCCACAATAATTTTAGACCCTAAATAATTAATTGGTTCTCTTTTCCGCATAAAAAATGAAAACAAATAAACATGTATATTTTCGAAACTTTTACAAAGCGGAAAAGTTTTAGTCAGAACAAAAAGACAAACAGTGAGAGATTTTAGGAATACTGAAAGAAGCGTAGCTATACAGGGTGGACAAAAAGATGTGTAAACAATTTTCTTTGTTTTGAGATATTAGAAAAGACAGAAGAAGAGAGTGGTGCACTTTTTCTTCTGCCAAATATCTGGGGAGGATTAATTTGCTCTAGATTATAGCGTGTTGGTCATTAATGCAGATACACAGACAGTGAGATCGTTATTGGATTACAGGATTATATACTTCAATGTCAAACGTCCCATTTAAAGCTAGAAGGTTTGGACTTGCCAGGGTTTTCAGTATTTCAGTATAGGAAAGCTAAAGCCGGTTATTAAAAAATAAGACCAAAAAAAAAAGTTAAACAATGAGACACTTAAAATCACAACAAAACATTGATTTTCTTTTTTGCTGTGTTTGTGTCAGTGCGAAAAGGTTTTAAACCATACAAACTACCATGGGTGACTTCAGTCTTGAAAATGGCAGAACCACTACCAATACTACAGTGAGTTATAGAGCTGGGTACCGTGGGTCAAAGTCGTACCGGTATTACCGCGGTATTTTTAGGTCTTTTGTGCCAGTATACCGCGATTTTAAGTGTTACAATCAAATGGGATATGGCAGTGACAGTAGTGACCGACGCAAAAGAAAGATTGTCATACACTTCAAAACACTTTCAAAGAACCCCATTTCCATAGAAACTGAAGCTTTATTATTGCTTGAACACCTTAAAAAAATTTATGATAAATCACTGTTCAGAACATCTGCAAACTTTAAACCACAAAATCAAAATAAAACAAAAACATTTAATGGGAAAGGTCTTTAAGAACTTAGTTCAGAAGGATTGGCGACTAGTACCATGCTCAAACACGTGGATAAGCTGCTATTCTTATAAGTTCTTCAAGAACTGCCTATCCACGTGTTTGGGCTTTAGATTCGCTCTCTGGGCAGACAAGATGTAGCCCACTGTCGCGTTATGTGTTGTCGAGATTTCCCAGTAAACCGGACCTTGGACACCCACAACGGTATACCATACCGTCGCGTTTCCGAACCTGAATACAGTTACGTACCGGTAAAACCGTCCAGCCCTAGTGAGTTGGTTGATAGGCTAGTTTATATCTTGGTTGGCTGGCCGATTGGTTCTCAAGCTTTATTTTCATTTAATCTTATTCCCTCCCCTCATTTTTGTTGAGTTTCATCAATCGAATATTACTTCAATAATAATGACAAACATAGAGTAATAAAGTAATGGATTCTCAACTCAGCTGCCTTAAAAAAAAAAAAAAAAGCAGTTATCAAATACGATTTTTTAAAATTCTTTTTATTATCTGACCTTGATTTACTGATCACAAATACCTCATAAGTCTTTGTAAAAAAAATAATGTGTGTGACAGTGTACTTATCATTATCTGAAAAAATATTGGAGCAAAACTGTGCTATGGTGTGAATAATATCAATATAGGATGATTGCCAGCCAGTGGATGGAGTATAATTAGGTTAACCACCACAACAGAGATAATGGACACAGTGCAAATGCTATGTTACTACAGACCTCAAGCAATACACAATCAAATATATACAATCTTTCTTGAAAGTCTTTAATCGGCTGTGGTAAAACAACCAGCTCATGTTATCTGTTGGCAGTTCTTCCAAAATTAATTACCTGTGTTTTGCCATCAGTCTGTCAAGTGGTATTGTCTGCTACTATGCCGCTAAAAGCAAGTTTAGACTTGATTGTCAATTGGGTTCATTACACTTAAAATCAGTCACAGGGGAAAAAGGCATCAGGAAAGACATCTTGATTGATTAATCAGCAAAATATGTTCTTTTTCTGATGCTTTTTTTTTATACAAAGAACTTGGGGTAGCATAAATACTTACTGTAAGACCCTGTGCAAAGTGCACAGAGCTCAAACGAAGCTTGCAAAATTATGTTATTGTCAGTCAAGCAGAACAGAACATTATTAAATAAAAACCAATATACAGTAACTTAGTAGAAGTGTTTGTTCTAACTAAAGAATAAAATAAATTTTAAAAATGCATTCAATATTGTTTTAAAAATTGTAATGAAAAAAAGTACTGAAATAAACATGAAAGACAAGAAAGCGACAGTACCCCAAGTTCTTGCGACTGACTGTAAACGAATGCTATGGTTACTTTACCTGGTCATGACTGTGGCCACATCAACAAGCATGTGAGTCTGCTAGTACAGTAGTAGTGATTAGTGTGCCGCTAGCTAAAGCACTCTATGTCTAAGGCAGCTACAACGTCTGTCCTGGCTAGCCCAGACACTTACCTTCTTCCAAGATGGTGGTAGGAGCCTTGGCATAAGCTTTTTGCTTGCCTTTGGGCGCCGGCCGACCCTTTTTGCTGTCGCCATTCACGACAGTTTCACCCTCAGGTGAAGAGGAATGTTCTCGGGGAGATTTGCCCCGAGATTTGCCGGTGCCAGGTTTACCTTCATCTTCGCCCACCACTATGGATGGCGCTGGCTCTTTCTTTGCAGGCTCCGGTTCTTTTTTTGCAGGCTCTGGTTCTTTCTTTGCAGCAGGCTCCGGTTCTTTCTTTGCAGGCTCCGGTTCTTTCTTTGCAGGCGCCGGTTCTTTCTTTGCTGGCTCCGGTTCTTTCTTTGCTGGCTCTTTCACCACCGGTTCCAGTTCCTTCTTTGCAGGCTCTTTCTTTGCAGGCTCTGGTTCTTTCTTCACCGGCTCCAGCTCTTTCTTTGCGGGTGGTTTGGGGGAGGGCTCTTTCTTAGCGGGTGGGACTGTGTCTTTTTTCACAGGTTCTTCAACTGGCTTCTTCTCAGGTTCCTTCACTGATGCAGGTGGCTTGGGAGATGGTTCCTTCTTAGGAGGAGGAACCTGAGCAGGCGGGGCTGCGTTCTTTGTAACCGGTTCTTCAACTGGCTTCTTTTCTGGCTCCTTCTGAGCAGCCGGTGCAGCATTTTCCTTCTTCATCGGCTCTTCTACAGGCTTTGGTGGCTCCTCTGCTTTGGCTGTAAAAAAGGGGGAAGTTAGCACAAGGGAAGGGAAAGAGTCACAACTAGCTCACCAAGTGGATGAGAAAACTAAAAGGAAAACTCCATCATGGAAAGAAACACTAACCATACTAAACATGAAACTAAAGGTCAAAATCAACCTAAACAAAGAGGATTCACACCAAAAAAAAGATTTTACTGGGAACAACTACAAACCCAGGAAGGGATGGACTGAGGAAATCATTATCTGTCAATGTTTATTAAAGAAAGAAAAAGACGACAACAGCAACTTGGAATAAAAACTACATATAACGTAGGTGAAGTGGATCACTCTTTGGTGTAAGTCACCTTAATTAATGAAACCAATTCTTTGGGAGAAAACTATCTACATCTACTGGGCTGCCCGAAATTCCCACTTCAAAACAAACCAAAACCTTTAACTCTAAATGAATAAAATTCTCTCCAAACACAATTCACCACACATACACACACACAAATCATTTCTGAGCACACACACACATAAATAAATAAATCTCACACAAATTAATATTATACTAGCATAAAAAAATAAAATATCAACTCAATGATACATTGTCTCAATACTTTCTCAATGCACAGTTATGCAAGCGTGTTTGAAAAAAGTTGGGGTTTTACCACAATCTCTGCATATCAAGAACACATACATGTGCAATCATACAAAACACCTTCCTCCCACCCATTCTCACAAACATAACACTGTTCTCGTTATGCAAACTCCCAAACAGTGCTGTAAAATGCTATAAAATGATACAATAGGATTAGATAATAAATAACAAAGTAAAATCTATCTTTAAAAGGCCTCAAAAACTAGACCAAAAATATTGTTTCTTTCCTATAGTCACACCCGACATCATCCCTAGGAAAACCTCTCCAAAATTTACAGGTCAGAAATATTTGTCCTTTAGTTGTTTCGAAAACAAAATGCCCAAAAATTGTGTTTACCCTTACTGCCAAATACCCACCTCCCACCCCAAATGTTAAAAAATATTTTTGGTAATAATTCGATTTTTTTCTGCCTTTATCAAACATTTTTGCGACTACTTTATTTTCAAATCTAAAATCAACTAAAACTTCAGTCTAGGTGACCAAAACAATTAAAGACGGTGCTGGTACACTTTCAGATGACTCAATGCAAGCGCACTTACAACCATTCAAGGGTATCAAACCTTGTGCAAAGGTATTGAGTGTGTGCTCATAAAAAAAAAAAAAAAATTTTTTCAAGTAAAATGCAAACAAACTGTGCATAAAATTTAAAATCAAGGGGGCAGAGATTTGAAAGTGGCTATCTCCAAGTATACTATTATTGCACAAAGGGGGACAGGCTAAGCATTGAACACTTACGTCCTGCTTGTTTTTCCATGGTCTGGAAAAGAATTAAAAAACAAAAATTGAACATTACAAAATAAGCAATAAACATGGTCATTCCGACCATTTGATGTAACAAGCATAGGGAAAATTTTAACTCTAGAAAGACGAGAAAGTAAAGCAAATTGGTCGTACACTGGCAGAACATAAAAGCTAACATAAATTGGAGGAGGATGGTGATGAACATAAACTGGAGAAGGAGGAGGAGGAGGAAGAGGAGAAGGAGGTGGAGAAGGAAGAGGAGGAGGAGGATGACGATGATGACGATGATGATGATAATGATGATGATGATGATGATGATGATGTCCACTTGTACCACGTCTCCACAATGTATAGCTTGCTGCTTATGTGGGATTCATTTCCTCTTTATCACTTGTTCAGTAGCAAGGAAGAGGAAATGGGTACTGCCTACATAAAGCTGCATCTGCCCCTGAGAAAGGGGACAGGGGTTGGAAAGTGGGAGGGGTCCCTAATTCCTTTCATCTGTAACTGAAAGGGAAGACCGTGCCATCTTATTTACCTTAGTAGAACAACCATGTATGAGTTGACAATGTATGATTAATAAACGTAAAAACAAATAAACACATAGCTATATCAACAAAGAAATGGTGGACTCTAAGATAGAGTAAAGACAAAATACTGGGTGCTGTACCTTGGACTGCAGGGATATTTCCATTTCTGTTTTACCAACTTGCTTGGCATCTTGCTTGGGTTCATCCTTGACTTCTGCAAAGACAACAGTTAAAAAATGAAATGTTAAACACTGTGGCGTGATAGCTATTGGAGGGTCAAACGCATGTTTCAGAAGTTCACTTTTCAAACTGGTCTTTTGCCGGGCAGCGCAGGTTTTCCATTTATGCAAAGCTTTGGTTGCCTGTACAGACATGTATGCACCTGTATCCACATTGGGAGGTGCCACGTGGAGCCTCATCTCGAGTATCGTTATGGCTGTAAAGTTACTTTGTTATATTAATTAGTATTATTGTTCAAGCCCCAAGGGCAAGATGTAAAAAAGCACACCCAGTGCTTACTCTTTCACCCTTGTTAAAAATTATTATCAGAGGCCGCTGAGGCATATGCCTATACACAGTACGCTTGATAACGGCACGCTTGATACCTCGCTAGACACCTTGTCAGCATCAAATCAAAACTAGTGGAGATTGGCCTGTTCAGGCTTTCGGCAACACTACACCAGCTGGGAACACTGATCATCTTTCTGTTTTAATAGTCTGGTAGATGTTTACTAACAAAGTACATTAAAATAGTGTGGAGTAAAATTTGAATTAGGAAGAGTTTTTGGATCAGGTTTCCCTGTGACCTAGGTGGCATTGGGATACAACTGCTGCCAATTTGCTACATAATGACCTGAACTTAACAAATGCTGAACCCAAACGGCCAAAGACAAAAGACAGAAAGTGATAGAGCTCATACAAGAACATGGTGGCAATCAATCTAAAGTAAAAGTTTGAATGGGATTGTTGAAGACATGTATACAGCATGAAGTATTAATATTATTAGCATGATTACCTTTCACTTGGAGACTGGCCATGGAAGACGTGTTGCCCCACTGGTTCTTTATGGTGACACTGTAGTTACCACTGTCTTCGGGGAATACCTCTGGGAACACACAACAATTGGTCAGAAAAAAAAGACTGGATAAAAACAACTCAACGCATCTTCAGATAAATACCAAGCTGCTGAGTTTATTTAAACGTCTTTAACCAAGTAAAACAAGGCTAAAAGGCCAGAATAAAAAATGGTCTAAAAGCACGTGCAAGTGAATTGACGTAACATAAAAGTGAATGGAAACGTTCCACACCATAGAGGCCCCATTTAATTTGAGGGGTTTTAGCTCGCTGCCTGATTCCTAAAAATAGCCGGCTTTGACCTCTGATAACCAGCGCGCTGGGCCGTTGATTTCAGCTTGCTTCAATGGCATCATAATAACAGAGAAGAAAATGTGCATTTCTCTCATCATTTTTGCTTTGTGTAGCAGCATTTTCTACACTTTGTTTGATTCAGTTTGTGTGTTTAGTAGAGTAATCTCTTTCTTTCTTTAGTTAGCTAGATAATCAATCTCTACATGTGATTTTTTTGTGATTCTGAATACTTAGAAAAAAAATAGTATTAAGTTGAACAAGACAGTGTTTGTTTGAGATTCTCTTCTTTGTTTCATAGTATTTTGCATGTGTCGGTTTGCTTCCTTTTTTTTTTTTTTAAACCTGTTTAGAAGGTTCTAGAATTCTGTGAGGCTTAATTCATATTAGTATCAAATCTTTGAAGTGTAAATGTGCTGTTTGGTAAGTATAGTCGGACTGAATCTTATAGAGAAAATTTTATTTAATTTTTTTTAAAACTTGGACTTTACTTTCTAACGTCACACGCTCTGCATGCTGTGCTAGGATAGTGTTGAAAGAGGTCTGATAGCGTTGCCTACGCTGCCTGGAATGCAAGTAGCAGCCAGAAAGAAGAGAGGGACTGAGAGGCATGGGAGTAGTCAGGCAGTCTATTTTTATCTCCGTCCTAAACCGCAGCTTCTGAGTTGCCGTGGTTCTAAATTCAAAGGGCAACTACAAGCAAAAACACTACAAGTATATGTTTATACAATGTGTATCAAATTCACATTCCATCTTTTCAGCAATTATTTACTGCGCAGTTGCACAATGGTGACTACAACGTGTTTATTTCCAAATCCGATCAATGCAGGCAGTGTCCATTTCATTGTTCAGCTAATCTATGATGTCAAACTATACTGATGGTAAGAATTTAATGGAGCGATTGAATCAAATCGCTGCCCGGAAATAATACTGCCATAATTCAAAACGTAATCATGAATGAATTACGGCAGTCTTATTTTCTGGGCAGCAATATAATGGGCGTAAATGAATCAGCATGATGTATTCTGTACATGTTTCAGCTCAGAGAATGAATCAGCATGACGTACTCTGTACGTGTTTCAGCTCAGTGAATAAGATAAGATAACCATTTTATTTCACAAGGGTAACAGAGTAAGCACTGGGGATGCTCTTTTACATCTTGTCCTTGTGGCTTGTAACAATAACAATTAGTATAACAAAGTAACTTTATAATAAAAACGTGAATGAATCAGCATGATGTATTCTGTACATGCTTCAGCTCAGTGAATGAATCGGAGGAGAAACAATGATATGGAATATTTTATCTCAAGACCAAATTCTGTAGTTTCCTGCAAGATATAGCTTGCAAATCAGCACCGTTCTTTTGCTGCAGTGTACAAAGAACGAAATGTTCTTACCTGGAATGTAGAGACGGCAGCTGCCTTTGTCATAGGTGATGGAGTAGATGTCGGAAGAGTTGAGGGTTTTTCCGTCCTTGGCCCACACGATGTCCAGTGGTTCCGTACCACTCACTTTGGCCACAAAGTCCACTGCATCGCCGTCGTTCACCACCTAACAGCAAAGATAATTTACACACAACGTTAAAGAGGAAGAAGTAGGAGAAAGAGAAGAAGCAAAAGAAGATGAAATGTATAGGCCAATAAAACTTTAATTATTTAGAACTTCACAGTAAACCCAATCAGATGAAGAATTGAAGGTTGTTCACATAACCTCATTAACTCATAAGGGTGTGAGAGCATTGTTGTGAAATCCAGAGAAATAGGCTAATTGTCTTGCAGAAAATGACATATAATATATGAGGACAGTAGTGAAAGAGTACGCTCCCTTCCTTCAATATATAGATCCATAGGTTTGGGAAACAAAACTAGCCTACACTATATTGTCCAAAGAAAGAATAAATCATCATAGTGGCCTAATGACAATACTCTTTTATTCTTGTTAAATAATTTTGTTTTCTTATATAGGCTTTTATTATTATTATTCTAGTGTTAGCATGCATTCAACCAAGAAACCAAGAAAAATGCATGCAAATTTTTGGAAAAGCTAACAAAATAAACATGAAAGTACTATAAGCACCAGACCTGTAAGAACCAAATCGCTAAAATCTTAACACAAGAGTTCCTACAAGGAAAGACTAATACACAAACAGAGTTTATGTAGAATTGTCTAGCGCCGACACATTTTTGTGCTTTTCACAAAATATTTCCCTTCAAGCACTTACCAGAGGGTTGAGCTTCTGGATGAGCTTAGGTGGCTCTCCTTTGGGCTTAGGTCTCAAGGCTGCAATGTAAATAAAATGGAATTAATCATCATACATATACGCACGCACAGGTAATTAACAGTTCACACAAATAATTACCAGCATACGCTACATCAATGACCTCAAAATTATACTGCAAACAAATAATTGTAAATAATAACATAATCATCAAAATCTTACCATTATCTTCATATTTCTGCCATAAGCATACCGCTCACCACCTTTAATCTTAGAAACATAACATCACATGAAACACACACACATACACACAAACATACACACACAACACACACACACAAACACACACACACATATTTAATATGGTAAGGGGATGCTGTTTCATTAAGCTGTGATTGACTGACAAACTACAGGAATCTTACCATCCACATTGACTGTGGCAGTTGACGTGATTTCTCCGCCACTGTTCTTGACAACAAGCTTGTACGTTCCAGAATCCTTATCTGTGAACTGCACACAAGCCAAGAGAAAATAATGCTGGTGCAATCAGCAATGAATATAACCTCTGTGCCTTTACTCCGATCTTCACATGCATGCTCATCCCCATCAAAACATTCACACACACACATGTGCATGCATACATGTCAAGCTCTTGGAGCTTCTGACCATAATTTTTGCCCCGAGAGACCATAATTTTCTAACGAAAACCATAAGAAATGCGTAAAACGGTAAACACACACATACAAATAATTTTAAAAAAAACAACAATAATAATAATTTTAGCAAACACATCCAAATTCACCTTAATTTTTTAAAATAACAAACACTGTACCATACAAACAAGCAACTTAATAAGATTTTTAAAAAAAAAAAAAAAAAAAAAAAAAAAAAAAAAAATTTCATACTGTGCTTTATTGTTTACTTATTGTGCTTTATCTATTGCAGAAAATAAAAAACACCCCTCTCTCCCTCCCCCCCCCCCCCCCCCCCTCAAAAATAACACCAAACAAACAAAAAAATACAAAAACAATCCAAATTACTTAATAGAAAAAAGAAATACACTGCGTTGCACACAATTATGTCACTGGTGATCTTTGTTATAGTCATAAGTGCATTACTTCCCCGTCTCCAGCATTCTGACACTGGAGCTGAATGAACGGAAACCTTTCCTCCAAGACGGAAACAGTGTATAGAAATGCTATGGGCATGCGCAAGGCCCGTACTTCCTCCGAGATCACGATCGCGAGCGAGCGTGACTCAGAATTGTTCTCTAGGCTGTATTTCAGATTAAAATAAAATAAAATTTTCGGATTACAAAAAAAAGGGTCGGGGAAAATAAAAAATACGTAAGATTTTCATCTTACGCCGTAAGGTGAAAAAAAAAAAAAAAAAACGTAAGAATTACGGAAAAAACGTAAGACTTGACATGTATGTGCATGTTTCACTGATGCACACGCGTACACCTCAAAATATGTATACAAGAATAAAACAATTCCATAATTTATCAGTCGGTTTTCTTTTAAGATAGACAGGATTCCTGATATGACAATGAAGTGAAAAAGACTACAAACAAACAATTTCTACACAAAGCTGTGTACATGAAGGTATACACCCACTTACATACATAAACAACAGCAAAACAACTTACGGCAGGGATCTTCATAATGAGATGGCACACATCGCCTTCTTGAATGAAATCAATGAGGAAGCGGCCAGGTTTGATGGGTTCATTACCAAAGTACCACAGCGCTTCCGGTTTGGACTTGGATGTGATGTCCTGCTGGATCACAATCATGTCACCCTCCAGACGGACCGATGGCTTGCCCAGAGGCTTGGGAGCCAGGTCCAGAGGGCTGCAATTAGTCCAAAAGACATTGCTAATATCTGACCAAGTAGTTACAACCAGCAAATCAAATCCTTACAAAAGACAAACTTGTAGAAGCTTTCAAGTGAAACTCATCATCCAATGTAAACCAACAGCTGCAAGCTATAGGAACGCTTAGTGAACGTGCATGGTTGAATGATTGTAATAATCACTGTCACATGGAATAGATTTGAAGCAAAATAACTGAACATGCAGAATGGGAGGGGGGTAAAGTTTAAAACAGGAAGAGATATTATATGTGTCTCCTACAGATTAGATAAAAGATGAAAATGTTCTATATCTAATTTTATGGGGTAAAAGAGGAGGAGAAAGACAAGAACACATTTGAAATGACAGTACATACGCTTCAAGGTTCATGGTGATGTTGGCACTTCCTTCTCCCGCTTCGTTAGCTGCTACCACTTTGTACACACCCCCATCGTTCTTAGTGAAGTTCTGGAGAAAGTGAAAAAGAAAGATGTTACTTTTAATTAAAAAAGGCAAATTTTGTTCTAATTCATCAAACTCCTTTTTTTTTCCTACAATTCATTTACCAGCTCAAAAGAGGTGCTAAAGGCCAATGAGAACAAGCTTGTACAAGATACAGTGCACCGAAGTCAACATCGTGCTTACAGTACTGAAAATGCATAAAGCTGGCCCCATAGACCTATGCATACCACTTATGCACACAGCGTAGCTGAGACTCACCAAGGCTTATGCTTACCTGACCCCTAAGGTGATAAAGAAATCTTGCACACAATTTTATGCTTGAGACAATGACATAAAACATGAGCTCTCTTCACATCATAGAGGCCAGCAGGGATTTCTCAGCAACTGCTTTATCGACAGCTTCCTTCCAGTGTCCCTACTGTCCCAGTGTTTGTGCCCAGCAACTAACCATATATCCACATTCACCAATAAGTACAAAATGACTGCCATCACGAAACCTGTTGGTCAGTAAACCATACAGAAGTAGTCCATGTAGTAGATGAAATATGAAATTAATACCAATCAAGGTAGTTACATTTTGTTAGAATTAGAGTTTAAAATTTTTTTTCCTCTAAGCAGTTCTCCATCTGCTTAAATCAAATCAGTCCATCTGATACAAACCTTGATTTCGAGCTTGAGGGTGTAGGTGTTGCCATCAGCGACCTTTGTTGGGATGATGCGTGTGCTGGCCACAATGCGTTTGGTCTCTTTCATCCAGTACACGGTGGGTTCCGGATTAGCCTGACATTTGCAAGTGATGACCAGACTGGTGCCACCAGCTTCCTGAGACACTACTGGTTTCTCTGTGAATGTTGGTGCCATGCCACCTGGCTTGGATGGTTTTTCTCCTCCTAAAAATAAACAAAATAATGAATGTGGTTGTGTATGTCTTCTTTTATATTTCAATGTTGTGTACTTCTTCTTTTATACAATACAATACAATACAATACAAGGTTATACTTCAATGTGGTGTATTTCTTCCATTATATTTCAATGTGATGTACTTCTTCCATTATATTTCAATGTGGTGTATTTCTTCCATTATATTTCAATGCAGTGAACTTCTTCTGTTATATTTCAATGAGGTGTACTTCTTCTTTTAATATACTTCAATGTGGTGTACTTCTTCCATTATATTTAAATATGATGTACTTTTTCCTTTATATTTCAATATTGTGTACTAAACGTGTATTTCTTATCTTTATAATTTATATGTGTTTACTTCTTTCATATTTCCAAACAAATCCCATTAAAGATAAAACAGTACAGAACAGCATGAAAGCTCAAGAGGGTACAGTGCATAACCACAACATTAGGTATACTATCAAAACCTGACACATGCTCTGCTTCAATTTATATTTTAAATCGAACAGAATTGTGACCCAACTTGAGTAAACTAAAAAATTAATAATATGCACTTTTTATTTTTTTAATATATTTTCTGTGCCTTTTTCTCCTCTTTCCCTACCTTCTTTATGTGCCTGAGCCCAAGCAGGCCTTGACACAATCACATTCTTTGACATTCTGAAATACATAGAACTTGATCATCGGTACCTGAGAAGTTGAGAGTGATGTTGGCGTTGGACTCTCCCAAATTGTTGGCCGCAGTGCACTTGTAGGCTCCTCCATCTTCTGGCTTGGGGTCCTGCAATTAACAATGAAAACACAAAATGCACCTGATTCTCCTTCATCCATTACGCAGTTTGAGCTCAAAAGAAGTGTCACCATGAGCAAGATTGAGATCACAGTCCCTTTCAAATTTTAAGGTGAAATTTACATGCTAAGGGTAGGAAAAAAATACAATATAAAAAAGAACTGATGATTACTTGTGTAACTGAGGCTAATATTAAATAAAACAAAGGTATTTTAGCGCAGAAAAAAAGGTAAAGTAACGAAGTACAAGATTTTTAGCAGGATTTTAGCACCGTAAAATAGGGGTAAAGCAAGGAAGTAAAAAATTTTCGGCAGAGCACAAAAGCATTAAAAACCACTACAGTCCGAGTGCCTCTCTTCTACTAATGTGTCAAGTGGGTTTGAAATTAAAGTCTCAATTATTGTTTTTTCAGCCAAACCTATTCAAACCAGCCATTTCTCCTCAGTGGTCCATGGAACAGCAAGATCCAAAAAAATGACACCACAAAGGCATCTCAACAGGTAACAAAAAGTGTTGCTGCTTTTTAAAAGAAAAAAAAACTACCAAGAACACTGACCTTGATCTGGAGGACAGCCGTGTAGAGGTCAGCACCACCAGCGTCACGCTGCAAGGTGATGGAGTAACGGTCCCCAGCTCCTACCTCCGTCTGGTCGCGGAACCAACGGATCTGGGGTGTGGGGTTCGCCTCCAGCAGACAGGTCATGACCAGCAGATTCTGCTGTTGCTTGATGGTCGGCTTCTGCGTGAAGTGAGGCGCCTTGCCTTCTGGCAACCTGTAAAATGCAAAATATAAGTTTTTATAACGCTCCGAGTACACTAAAAGTAGCACTGATCAACATCAACATCATCATCATAATTTTTCTTATATTTTAATCATGTGGGTATGGCAACATCCAATACCAAACACAGTAATAACAACACAAAGTATTTATGTGTACATTATACTGTAAAATCAATAAATTAAATTACAGGAGCATACATACTGTGCTAAATAAAAATAACTGTTTAATCAAGTAACAGAAATGTATGCTTTCTCATGGGTCACACAGTCATGCAAAAATATTTTTTATGTGTGTGTGCCTATCCTATCCTATCCTATCCTGTCCCATAACCCGTAGGTCGTAGGGGCACCACAGATGATCGCTTAACCAGCATACTCCATCTTTCTCTGTCCTCAGCAGCCCTCATGGCTTCGCTCAGTGTCAAACCAGTCCATTCTCGAATGTTGTCCTCCCACCTCTTTTTCGGTCTCCCCCTTCTTCTACCTCCTTGCACTGTGCCTTGCAGAATGGTCTTTACAAGGCCTGATGATCTGGTGACGTGGCCATACCATCGGAGTTTCCGTTTCTTCACCACTGTGAGCAGGTCATCGTGTTGTCCAATGGCTTGTGTGATGGTCTGTCGGACTTCAATGTTGGTGATGTGTTGGGTATAGGAAATGCACAGAAGTCTTCTGTAGCACCTCATCTCCATGCTTTGTATTCTTCGTTGGAGATCTGCTGTGAGGGTCCATGCTTCGCAAGCATATAGGAAGATGGAGATGACCAGAGAGCGCAGCAGTCTTACTTTGGAATGTAGACTGATGGTTCTGTCTTTCCAAATGGGCTTCAACCTTGTCAGGGCAGCAGTTGTTTGTGCGATCCTGGAGAGGACTTCCTGTCGAGACCCATTGTCTGACACAATGGCTCCTAAATATTTGAAGCTGTGCACTGTGTTGAGGGATTGGCCTTGTACTTTGATGTCCGTGTTGATGCCATTGGTGTTGTTGGTCATCATTTTGGTCTTCTCTGCACTTATTTCCATTCCATAAGCTCTGGAGGTGGTGTCAAGCCTCTGTACAAGCTGTTCAAGTTCTTGTTCCTCTCCAGCCAATCCATCAATATCATCCGCAAAACGAAGATTGGAGATTGCTCTGCCCCCTATGCTGACTGTGCCTTCGTGATCTGCAAGAGCATCTGACATGATGCGCTCTAGGAAGATGTTGAAGAGTGTTGGAGAGAGTAGGCATCCTTGACGCACACCGATTGTTGTTCTGAACCAGTTCCCGATGACGCTGTTATGGAGGACTGCACTGGTAGCCTTGTCATACAGGCTTTTGATGACTTCTATAATTTTAGGGCTGATGTTGTAAACTTTCATGGTTGCCCATAGAGCTGCATGCCAGACTCGGTCAAATGCCTTCTTGAAGTCTATGAACACATGATATAGATGTTGTTGGTGCTGTAGGTATTTCTCACAGATTATTCTGAGGTTGAAAATCTGCTCAGTGGTACTTCGCCCTGCCATGAATCCTGCTTGTTCTTCAGCTATGATTTGTTCAGCTTGTGGTTTCAACCTGTTGAGTATTATTTTCAGGAGGACCTTGCTGGGATGGCTGATGAGGCTGATGGTGCGGTAATTTTCACACTCCTGAAGGTTACCTTTTTTGGGAAGAGTGATGACAAGCGACTGGGTCCATGGTGTAGGCCATTCCCCACTCTGCCAGATCTTGTTACAGATAATGGTGAGAGCATCAGTCATCGCTTCTCCTCCTGCTTGTAGCAGTTCCGCTGGTATGTTGTCCACTCCCGCTGACTTCCCTTTCTTCAGCGATTGCACTGCTGCCTCAACTTCTTCCCGGAGAATTGGGAGGATTTCTTCTTCTTCTCTGCTCTCGGGACATGCTAGAACTGATGGGTCTCCATTTGGTGTATGGTTGTAAAGGTCAGAGCAGTACTCTGTCCATCTGTCCAAGACTTCTTGTTCTTCTGTAAGGCAAATGCCAGACTTGCTTTGGATAGTGGAGACTTTGGGCTGTTTAACACTTGTCAGCCGCTTCACCGTCTGGTAGGCCTTCTTGCTGTTGTTCTTGTTCAGATTGTTCTCTATTTCCTGGCATTGATCTTCTATCCAGTTCTCCTTTGCTGTGCGCATGCCTTTTCGGATGTCATTGTTGATTTTTCGGTAGACATCAGCTCCCTGTGAGGTGTTCTTTTTCTTTTTTAACTCTCTTCGTTTATCACACAGATCCAAAAGTTCAGGTGTGATCCACGGCTTCTTCTTTGGTCGGTGCTTGCCAAGGATCTCAGTGGCGGCATCTGTTACAGCTGAGTTGAAGGTATTGGTCATGGTGTTGACATCTACTTCGCCTGCCCCCAAAATAAGCAGTGGTGCAAATTTCCCTCCAATTGTGGCCTGAAATATTTTTGCCACCTCCGGGTCTTGCAGTTTGTCCAGGTCGAACTTCAGCCTAGTGCACTTTGCTGTATTTACTCTCTTCAAATGGAGCCGGAAAGACATCATCACGAGATCGTGGTCACTTCCAATGTCTGCTCCTGGAAAAGTGCGTGTCCTGCCAATGTTGATGCTTGATCTGAAGCGTTTCTTGACCATGATGTAGTCGATCTGGTTGTGATGTTCCCCGCCGGGACTGTGCCATGTCCATCGTCTGGATTTTTTGTGGAGACCAAGCGTGTTTGCCAGTACCAGATTGTTGTATCTGGCAAACTCCAATAGCCTCAGACCCCTGTCATTTGTCTCGTTGTTGCAGTGGGGTCCGCATGTGTCTCCCCAGTTGTGGTGCGCATCTTGGCCAACCTTGGCATTCCAGTCGCCTTGCACTATGACTATGTCCTTCTTCGGCACTTGGTCAAGGACCGCCTGTATATTTTCATAAAAATCCTCCACTTCGCTGTCTTCATAGTCTGATGTTGGGGCATAGGCCTGGATGATGGTAATGTTGAAAGGGGTTGCTCTCAGACGGATGGTAATGAGTCTACTGGAGACTGGGCGGCAACCCATGACAGTGGCTAGAATGTTCTTGTGGACCAAGAATCCAACGCCGTGTTCGTGCCTGTCATCTCTACCGCTGAAATAGAGCTTGTGGCCTTTGTCAGTCGTTGTTTCACCTAGGCCTTTCCAGCGCAGTTCGCTGATACCTAGAACGTTCCATCGATAGTGGTCCAGCTCGTGGGCCAGTTCTTCTAATTTTCCTTCCGCAGTTAGGGTCCTGACATTCCAGGTTCCTATGACGATGTTGTTTCTCGTGCGGATCTTGCTAATTTGTCCATCAGTAGCATACTTTTCACCTCCGTCCTGGTGGCCAACGGAAGGCGCGGTCCTTGTGTAGCCGGGCGACGACCGATCCGGCATGGAATTAGTGGATAGCCTCATCATGTGTTGTGTCTTGGGCAAAAAAAAGACCTGGCAGGGCCCAATCCTCTCCAGGCTGTTGGCCACAGCCGAAATCCACGAATACAGTGTGGCTCGCCTTGGCCCTGAGCACGTGGTCGTTGAACCTGTAGTAACGTGAGGTTCCTCCGCCCTGGCCGGTGACTTCTGTGTAGAAGACTTTCGCCCAATGATGCCGTGCTAACATCACCCCTGTTAGTCGCCTCTTACGACACGCCGGGAAACGTTGGGTCTATTCTATTTGCCCGAACCCACAGAGCACAGTGTGTGTGCACATATTCTTTTTACAGAGGGCACACCTTTCGGTCAAAGATCATATTTTATATAATTATTCTTGTCTTATTCTGAAATATCTTTGTGGGAAGTATTCTCTAGTCTCCTTTCATTTTATACTCCAGCAAGAATCCAGTCAGGGGAATCACCATACCGGTGAGATTTTTGCATATATGTGATCGTCTGCTAAGGTAGCTAAAACAACAAGATTTGACGAAAAAATACAAATATACAAAAACCACTTACTGAGGTTTCTTGGCACCTGAAAAGGCAGGCAAGATTCAGATATTAATAAATGATTCAAAGCCTTTGTCCTACCTACAGCTTGACAAAAATTTATTGCAGGAAACAAACTATAATCATGTTCAAAAATGACAAATTAACTCCCAAACAATTTGAGAATAATGAATCCAATAGCAACAATATGCTTAAGCTAAAAACATTATATAATCATAAATACTCTTCTTTTTCTTGGCGATCAGCACCCACAATCAAAATGTTGATTCATTTGCTGCCATAATGTTGTACTCCCTAGTTGGAATCATGGTACTAATAATAAACCTATGCAAAACATCTTACCAGTAAATTTACCAATCCTCAATAATGAACAATAAATTTCCAATCCTTTATCACATAGCTGAATGTTTTTATAGCTTTCTGAATATAAACAATTTAACAACCACAACAGCAAAAGTGAAATATTCAGACATGTACTCCAAATACAGAACTTCAAGGCATCGTTTATCAATCAAAAATTTAATAACCATCAAAAGTTGGGGGTTTGGTTTTTTTTATGTTTGAAAAGTGTAGAAACTCTTGCAACATATTTCATGAAAGAACCTTGACAATTTCTATTAAAATAAATGTTCATCAATAATTCACGTTATTATTAGTTTTTTTTTTTAAATATTGATATGAAAAGAAAGTGTAATGAAACCAAATGAAAATCAAAAGACAAACACCCAAAATCAGGAAAACTGAAGTGAAGGATTTACCATCACACCATGCACCCAGTGTTAAAATGCATCAATATTTCCCTCAAAATTAATGTGCAGAAAAAAATCAATCAAGAAAATTAGGTGCTATTAAGAACAGAACTAATAGTTCTACTAAGAAAGAAAGAAATATTTTGGGAAGACCACATGTCTCCTTACCCCCAGGTGAAACCACATTAAGTAAGCCACAACAAAAGCATCACAATTCATACCTTTGCAAAACCGAGACCCATTGGATTCAGCAGTGCATCTAAAAGAAGAAGCCTTACTAGCCAGGATAACAAAGAATTATATTGCAAGTATTACTGCACTGGCAATACCTTCTACTGAATATTGTTTGAAGTTATGTGCACATTTTCTGACATTTTGATTGGAATATAATACTTTTTAAAGATCTCCTACTATTATACTCATTGGTGAGTACAGTGCTGATTCTTTAACACAATATGAAAACTGTACCCATCTCCCTAGAAACAATAGCAATTTCACTGCATAAACCTGATTTAAAAAAAGAAAGAGAGGCTTTCATTGTAATTGCTTCAGTATCCATCAACCAAAAACAAATGCAATTAACATTCTTAATCCTAATTTCAGTGACTATTGCAAAGGAACAAACAGATATTACAAAATAATTTTATTTAACGTCTATTCACAGTTTGTGATATTAGACCATACACGCAAGCATACACACAATCACACGCACAATGCAAAAAGCACATCCAAGGATCAGACAAAATAATCACAAAAATTTGCTCACTGGAGACTGGCTAATAATTTGTGCTATGGTAATAATTGTTGGATACTGCAGCAGTTCAACAGTGGAATGTTCACTTGTTTTAATATTTTTGTTTAAATATTGTGAAGTTAATATGGGGCAAGTTTTTAACAGATGTTCAACGGAAATTGGTTGAGAACATGGACACATAGCATTAGCTAAAAATGTAGTATTCCATGAGTTGACTCTTAGCTTATTGATTATTCTACACAAGTTTCTAGAACATGAGTAATGATCTATTCCAGTACTTTGTGATAAGGTGGAGTACATTGATCTTTCTACCAACGAAATGAGTTCTGATGCAGATGGTCTAATAATGTTGTTGTCACTTACAGAGAATGACCCTTCCTTTGCTAAAGTATGACAAATGCACACACAAAAAACGTGTCAAACCAGGTGATTTGATATGTTAAGATGTCATGAGTAAGAAAGATGTGCATTTGAGGAAGCAGAGAGGAACCCATGTTTGTAAATAAATGAGTAAAATGAGATACAACTCACTGGGGCAATGCACTGAGTTGAGGTTCCTGAGTTGTGTTTTCACTCTGGGAGAAAATGTAACAATATACCCAAATAAGGGAATGCTTGTGAGGAACCAGAACTACATAGCCAAGGGAAAGGCTTGTGGCAGACTAAAGCTATGTAGCTAGCCAGCTCATGGGCATCAGAATTAAACAGCCAAAATGGAGAAGAAAGAGGAAATTATGCTGGTGGGGAACTACATAGTTAAGGACATATGCTTGGGGGAAACTGGGGAAATCCTAAAACTACATAGCCAAAGAGAAGATGCTTGTGGGGTAACCAGAACTACAAAGCAAAAGAGGAGATGCTTGGGGAGAACAAGAACTTAAAAAAGGAAAGCCAGAAAAGCATGGAAAACCATAAGTACAAAGTGGAGATGCTCATGGGAAACCAACACTACCTAGCCAAAGTGGAGATGCTCATGGAAAAATGTTAACTACATAGCCAAAGTGGGGATTCTTGTGGGGGACGAAACCTATGTAGTCCAGTTATAAGCCTGTGTAAAACTGGGAAAACCTTTGGAAGGAAGGAAACCTTCATTTGCTGCAGGCTGACTTTGACCCAGAGCCGCTCACCTTCAAAGTTGAGCGTGATGGTGGCGGTGGCCTCACCAAGATCATTCTTGGCCAAGGCTCGGTATTCTCCCGCATCGCTCATGGACACCTGAGCGATCTCTAGCGTGAGGGTGTGGCTGGACCCCTCGGACCAGACTTTGGGGGTGAGGCGACTGCCCGGTGTAAACGAAATGAGCTGACCGTTCAGACTCCAGCTGACCACAGGTTTAGGGTCGGCGGTCAGCTTGCACTCCAGCACAATTTTGTCCCCAATTTGCCGAATGGATGGCTTTTGCAAAAACACTGGCCTGGTTCCCTTCATCTGACTCACTTCCGAGGCTGTGAGGTCAGTACGTTAGAAAAGTACAAACATGGAGAGGATGCAACGGTTAAGTACATCAACCAATTGCCATTATCATTTACACCTTTCACAGGTCACTCATAGACCTGTACATTCAGCTATTTTAGGTTATAAATGATAACAGCAATACAAACAATTAACAATCTACTACTGTACTAGTTCTACCCAAAACAATGTGTCTATGTTATTACTATATTACTGCACACTAATGTAACGTACCTCCCTAGAAACACACACACCAGAATGACAATTATTTACACACATAAAAACGCAATCAAATTGCTAATTTAATCTATTATTTTCTTTTGAACTTCAAGTTAAGTGCCACATCTAAACAATTATTATCTGAACTAGTGCATTGTTAATTGTGTGTTTTAGTAACAAAAAAGAACATATTAAGCACACTGCCAAGAATAAAAGAAACAAAACCAAAATTAAACAGTCTCTAAAGGGAACCCATAAAACTGAAACTGAAAATAATCATAATATCACAGCTCAAAACAAAAAAGACATTACCAAAAATGCTAAAAGTAGAAGAAACCACAATACAAAAGTTAAGAAGAAAGAAATTCTGTAATAATAATAAAAATCAAAACCACAAATTAACTACTCGTAGCAACAAAAACAAAACAAAAACAACAAGACTATTAACTGGTGTCTTTAAAAAAAAAAATTCTGTAATGAACATCCATGAATGTTGCTGGTTTGAAAAATAAATGCTATTACTTATTAGCACCAAAAATGTTCCCGCAAAACAGCCAGTACTCACTGTCAAAATTAAGTCTAATCGTCGCGTTGCTCTCTCCCAAGGCGTTCTTTGCCGTAACTTTGTAGTTCCCTGCATCCTGGGCATTGACACCATTGATTTCTAGGACTAGAAAATAGGTCTTGTTGTCCTTGGGCTCTGTTCGTATACTGTAACGTCCTGTATAACACAAACAAGCAGTCTCTATTAGCACTTTCTGTTAATAACGGGTCGTCTGCCAGCGATGGGTAATGAGGAAAAAAACGTTTACCGTCAAAAGAAGGCGTTTATAATAATACACACAATTTTGCGATAGCCTAGTTTTCCCTAGAGCCAACCATCCCTTTTGGCTCTGTGCAAACAGATAGTCCGAGATCTCGCAAGCAAAGGCTATATGCCTGTCTCAGCAGCCTCTGGTACTCAGATTAGACTCTGCCTCGCTGATTTCAATTCAAGTACAAGTTTAGCCAACCATATCTTTGCTGCAGTGGGAGAGTATGCAGCAGCAGAAGATCTATTAGCTCGACCCCATTATTTTGCCGTTAGCACAATCCCTATAGTACAGTGCAATACAATAGTCAATTGAATGATAATCATTTTCTTTTAAGTTTGGATTTTTTTTTAAAAATTACCTCCAGCAGCTAGACTAGTGTTGTCTCTAAACCAGGTGATGGCTGGGGCAGGGTCGGCAGTCAGCACACACTCAAACAGCAGTTTCTGACCATTGTTCTCTTGGCGTGTCACAGGTTTCTGGATGAAATTTGGCGCAACACCTTCTTGCCTGTCAAAAAAAAAAAAAACAAATTGCATGTAAAACAATGAGAAAATATTGCAGAATTGTTGAAAGGGGAAATTTTAAAAGCTCATAAAATCTCCATGGAAAATGCACATTTCTGGTTTTAATATGTTTTAACAAGTGTAAGACAATGGGCAATAATATAAAACAATGCACAAATTTATAGACACGTACACATCAATCAACTTTACAACTTGCAAGTTGAACTTTAAAGGGACAAATTACAAATAGACAAATTCAGATTTTGGGTAGATGAATGCATGTGTGCGTGTTTGTGTGTGGGTGTGCGCATTTGTGTAGTGTGTGTGTGTGTGTGTGTGTGTATGCGTGTGTCATTAAAAGAAAGATGGAACATACGAAAATCAAGCAAGTGAATGATTTTCAAAGCATATGGGAACTCCTCTGGAGTTCAACAACTATAAGATTTATTACGAAATAGCTTAGATGGTGGAGCACATTTGCCACTATCTGAACTTATGATGAACTGTATTATTTATAACTTTCGACCCATAATTCATGCAAGAAACTGCCTCACTTTTGTGGATGAACGTTATGAGCGAGGGTGGTCAATTTTTATTTAGGGGAGGGGTAGATGGTGTGACTGATCTGCTGTCATAAATAAAACTTGTACTCAGAGATTAACTAAAGCCCATGGTAGACACATCAGAAAATGCAACTTTTCCTCAGATTCACATGCCATATGCACGAATATTATAACCACTTTTAGTTTGTCCAGTTCATTTATACTTTCACTTAAATCAAGTACAGTAGAAAGAGGAAGGGAGAGAAAGGAAGATAAATTAAGAAAGAAAGGGAGAGAAAAAGAGAAAGAGGGGGAGAGAAAGAAAGAGAGACATACACAGACTGACAGAGACAGACAAAGAGGGAGGGAGAGAAAAAGAAACAGGAAGAACCACACAAAAACATCAAGACAGTACAGTAACATGCTCCTAATAAGTTGATAAGTGATGACGACGACTACAATGATGATGATGATCAATGATGATGATGATTGCTGATAATTATGTCGTATATCGTGCAACCTCCAAAAGTAACAGTTTCAAGAGCATGGCATATGAATAGGTAAAAAAAAAAAAAAAAAAAGGCAGCCAAGTAATATGTCCTGTAAGCATGCTACAAATTCATTTATTTCAGAATTCTGCATTCAGTTTCTCAAAAAAAAAAATCGAAGTGATCTATTTAGTTAAAGATGCAACACAGACAATAAAACAACAAATATTGATTTAGAAAGAAACATGCTTGTTCTCAAATTATATATATACACATACACACACACACTGACCACAATTTATTAATCTGGGAATAAGAATGTACTAGATACAACAGACAACAGCACAAGCCCTAAAAATCCAATGAGACCAAACACTAACAATAGTTTATACACCCGTCTACATCTACACAACCTTCTGAGTGCAGCTAAGCATAATAAGACCACAAACGCCAAGCAAAAAACACAACACTGAAGAGGCAATCAAAACCTGCAAGCCCAAACTAATAAAACTTTTATCGCAGAGCTGCAAAAAAATCAACATCCTCTTCCAGCTCCCATTCCTCATCTTAGCGCTGGCACTTGAAAACCAACATTTTTCCAATATTTATCATACAATTTTTGAGGGTCCTCCAGTTAGTTACCTCATTACTTAGGTTAATTTTTGAGTAGTAGAAAAGCAAAACAGAACTGACAAATTTCAAAGCAACTAGATGAGTTCTTCCACTGTAGTTTTTGGGTTATCGATCAAAGCAATAAATTTTTAGTTGTATAAACAAGTGGATAGGAAGAGAGCAGGAAAGAAGTGGGGAATGGAAGGGCATTGACATAAATTTTTAGGGGAAAGAAATGCTGATCATCCTTGCAAAAAGGATAGGGAGGAGGCGAAACTATTGATTTCATAGCTAACACTAGTAACATTATCAATCCATCATCATCATGACTGTGATTCTACTTCCACCAATAAAAATTACTGTCTTACAAAAAGAGCAAGATTGAAAAAGTGGGGTTCAGGTGAGAACAAGGAAGGAGAGAGAGGGGAATGAGGGGGAGAGAGAGGAAGAGAGAGAGAGAAATACAGGGGAATAAAGTGAGATAAAACAAATAATACAAAACAGAAGAAGAATGATACAAAACAGTTATCTAGCTTATAACTTCTATTATGCAATACCTTAGCCCCATGCATTACAAACTCTTTCCTCATAATCATATATTATTCAGCATCCAGGATATATGACGGACAACTGTAGTTATAAAATAACTATGAAGCATTTAATTATTGATGAAGAAAAAGACATCAAAAGCAGATCTCTGTAAATGTAATGTACTTTCTAACCTCTCCCTTGTGCACTTGCATAGCCTCCTACAGTTTTAAACCCTTTTACTATAAATATTGCATGTATATGGGGCATATGGTCTACTGTCATAAAATAACAATAAAGCATTTCATTGTCCAACTCTGGCACAGGCAGCTGGAGCACTGGTGTGCATTAACAGCTGTATACTGCTGAGATGCAACCCAAAATGAAATGCCTCGTGATTACTGTACATGTACTACGTTTACTACTTCTCTTCTGAGTAGAAGAATCAGAAAGAAAGCAAGGTAAATTCTGTTGAGCATTAACATCTGTACACTGTCTGGACACAACCATTAATTTAGGGGCCTCACGATCTGTACTAAGTACTAGACTACTTCCCTTCAGAGAAGAAGAAATAGGAAAATTATAGTTAAATAACACAAAAAAGAAAATCCATGTGGTATGTTTTGAGTGAGTGTTTTTGGGTGTTGGGATGTGTATGTGGTTGCATGTTATCGACCAATGTACGCATGCTGTGTTTACATTTGTTTGTGCAAAGCGCTTTGTGATTTTGGAAAGCGCTGTATAAATTGCCTGTTATTATTATTATGAGAACATACTGTTGAACACTAGCATATGTATTGATTAGAATTTAGATACAAATGTGGGCATCATGACCTGTAATAAAGAGCATCCTAGATTATTTCCTTTTGAGAAGAGAAATATAACAAAATATATAGAAAGTGCAGGGGCAAAGCCCTCCATTATCTATCAATGATTGGGCATTGAAAGCCTTAAAATAACTTCGACAACCAGAAGCGCAAAGCTCCAATGACTCACATGTTCCTTATGGAACTTGCAATATTTAACATTAAAATGAATGCCCAGAAAAAAAACAAAATGAAATGGTGGCATTAAAATGCAAAGTAATACCGACTTTTATCTTTCTATGCTCTTGACCTTCAGATAACACTGATCTCCAACTCCAAATACATGTACACTCATGTATTATCAAATAAAGTACAGCAAAAGTTGTATTATGCCAAAAAAAAACTGAACTGAGGATGACCTTGACCTTCAGTGACCTTAACCATAGGATGACCTTGACCCTCACATGATCTCTCATGCATGTCTGATCAAATAACCCAACATTGTTGGATACAGTGGGTTAAATACACAGCCATTCCACTGTACAATGACCTATCTTTTTATGTTTTTGCAAGGCTTAAAATGACCTTGATCTTCAAGATCAATGCAAAAACCGAACAAATATAAAAGAACAATCAATCATCTCTAAATACAACAAGTTTGGATATATCTCTCATAGTTTAGGGTCAAATTCACTTCAAAGTAATTATACAAACCGACTTTGGACAGCTTTAGTGACCTTGACTTTGGAGTGAGGTTAACCAAATTTGCACAGAATGTACACGTGTCTTATTAATATCTATCATGCACTAAAGAATCATAAATTCAATATTAATAACCTAGAAAAAAAATATTTAATTTTGTGAAAAATTGTTTTTTTTTACTAACATTTGATGACCCTGTGACCTTGACCGTGAAGTGAAGTCATTCACTCACTGATCATTTATGAGGTCTCATGGGTATACACCATCTTACCAAGTTTGATTGTGCTAGCTGAAATAGGTTCTGAGTACTTAGCCACTTTAAAGGTTTTGCACTGACAGATGGCTGACAGACAGAAGGACGGACGGACATTTTTTCAGAATCATTTTTTGACTGTTTAGGACTCTTCGCGCACAGATTTGCAAAAACCTTTAAATTAAAAATAAAAGATCTGCTGAAACAACCCTAGTGGTAACACTGAAGGCACTCCGACAGTCAATGACGCTGAGGCTATACTCTAATTTATCGAACCTCCGTTTACAAAAACAAAATATAATATAAACATCATTATAAAATATCAACAAAACACATACAAATACAATGCCTACATTGCTAAATAATAATATCATAGGAAGTCCTTGTGACCATTTGGCAGAAAGAGTCAAATAATCCCAAGCTGACCCAATGAGGAGTTTGGGAAGAGTTTTCAAGAAAAAAAGGACTGGTCTAGCGAAGAAGATAGTATAGTAGATTGATAGAACAGAGTAGGAATGAGAAAGAACAAAGGAGAAAGACAGCGACAGTGGGAATTTAAAGCACTAAATTTCCAGAAAGTGGAGATACTATTTATACAGAGACCCCCCCCCCCCTCCCCCACCACCAAAAAAAAAGTGTTTGCTTCTAACACTGATATTGATAATGACTAACAAACATTAACTATAAAGGCATGGTAATTTGGTTCCTAAAATAAATATACAACTGTAAAACTTGCACAAAAGCATTTTCCAAGGGCAAAGAAAGTTAGTGTTCGTGATCAAGGGCAAAAGATGATCTGGTTACAAAAATAACGAAAACACTGTAAGCAAACTGCAACACCTGTTTATCATAGGTCGAGGTACCCTAAAGTCCCTGCCTGTTTCTATATATATATATCAGGAATCTGACACTGACTACCAAGTATCAGACCGAAGTGGACAAAAGTTGATGTTGGGGTTGAATACTGCTACAATACGCAATAATTTTAGCAACAGACAATACTCATGCTTTTTCCTCACACAAACACAAAGCTCAAGGATCCAAGGAGATTATAGAGGAAGGAAAGGAAACAAGTTTATTATATTATATTATATGTGGCTTGAAATGCGTCCAATATAACCATTGAGGGAGGGAGGAAACTGGAGTAGCCAGAGAAAACCATTGAGTGCAAGACGTAAAAGGAGCAGGTATGAATACTGATTTTATTATTATCAACCTCTTAATTTCTTCTTCTTTTTCCTCTTCTTCTTCTTCTGGTTAATATAACCAATACTAGCCTACAGTGCATGCATTTTATTGGACGGGATTGTTAATTTTTATTTTATTATTATCTTACTCATCCTTATTACTATTATTATTATCATTATTAATATAAATTTAGCCTAGGGCAGATGAACTGATGGCCGATTGTTACTGTAATAACTTTATAAGTGCATGTCATCTTCATATATGCGAGTAATCAAGGGCCTGATGAATATCAACAAAGTATCTTACAATTAATACATTAGACACTGTTTCGTTTGTGCCAACCCTATAATCTTTTCCATCCCCATAAATCATTCTCCTAAAACCTGGCCAAGTCTGCATACACTTACAGCCTCTTGGCTGTGGCTTGCAGCATAGCTGTTGTGTTATAGCACTGACACTGTGGAATGCAACACCGCATCCGGCTTGCGCCAACTCCATTTGTATAGAGGCCTCTGTGTCTAATGCATCCCCAGTTTATGCTACCCAAAGGTGCAAAGCCCATTTGTACAGCAACCAGCCTTCAAGATCTGATTCCACTGCACTTAGCACGCTATTGTCACAACAGCATGGACAGTACATGTAGCTATTATATACAGAAGTCTCCGCTCATCATCATCATTACCATTATCATTGCCATCACTTGATGTTGAAGAAACTTCAGCTTGTTTTGACTGTAAAATGAATTTTTACTGAATTAGGCATGAGTAACATTAGTATACATGTATTACCATAAAGACTGCCATGTTTATGCCCTGAAGAAGGATTTTGGAAATTCCAAAAATTTGGCAAAACAAGAATAAACAATCATATTCTGTAGTTGGATTTACTATCATGAGCTCAAAGTAGTACGTAAGAGCATGACCTTTGAGACAATCTGCCAAAATAGATCCTACTCTTCTTTTTTCCATTTAACCGAAGCAGCGGGTTTTTTTTTCAAAACGAAAGCAATAACTTTCAAAATCATCATTCCTTTTATGGAGGTTTAGGTCTTGTTTTTGACATGTTAGCACTTTCAACTTGCTCAGCTTTTTTTAATTCTCTGTGCTTTTAAAGCTAACTCTTCCTGCTTTGATTTAACTTCTTCTCTTTTAACATCAATTTCTGCCTGCCTGAAAGCTTGCATGGCTTCAAGTTCTGCTTTCCTAGCTTCTAACTCTCTTTCCTTAAGATCTTTCTCTTCAACCCAACGAGTTTGCTGAATCTTTTCATCTTTTTCAAGCTCTCTGCGATCAGCTCTAGCTTGTTTAAGGCTGCCTTGTAAATATTTTTGGAGATCACTACCTGTCAACCCCAACAAATCTCCCTCATGACGGAGTTCAGCAAGGAGCTGCTCGGTAGCCATGACGGCGAAAAGTCAAATATGATATTTATATTAATGATAAGCAAATGAAATAGAAAAAAATAACTTATCTAGTTCCACTGTGTTTAAACAACCATTGCTGAAATACCCTTAGTAACTATAACCCAAGTGATCTAAACAGGAACCACAAATACTGAATCATAACTATAAGCATAAGCAGTAACTACCAATGACTGTGCCAAAGTTACAGCATATTATTACAACAGGGCAAATGGCTTAGCACTAAACACTTTATCCCCATGATAGTAAAAGCTAAGTGGACAAGAATAAACTTTTAAAGTTTAAAGGGAAACCAACAATTGTTTATACTAAACATATATTAATAAACAACACCGGAAGTAAACACTCAAAACAGAGCAACCATATCAACAAATGTGAAGCATAGCAACTAAAGAGTAGGAATTATTTAAATATATTTTCCCAAGTTTAACTTGTAAAGTTAAAATAATACTCAACAGCAACATTCATACACTATAAGTACTATTTACTAATTTATATGTATTTTAGGTCAGTATTCAGTAATGTTAACAAGTAACAAGTATAGTTAAAAATATTTTTAAAAACTTTATTTTTTCAAAGTCCAATGTAAATAAATGAAATTAAAATAATTTATAATTAATTCATGAAATTTTTCCAAGTATTATTAACAAGAATTATTTTTTTCTAAATAATAATGGAACTGAATATGAATACTGCCACAAAATTGTATCAATTTACAATAAAATAAAAATTTATGAATTCGCTCAAAGGTAGCTAACTAACCTTGGAGGGTAGGTCAAGAACGAAAGCACAGACTAAACGTTCCGTTATACAAGATCAACTCCGTCAACGCTCACCCATGCACATGCAAAATTGTACAAGTCACAATAACATCAGAAAATATAACAAATTAGATTTTTTATTAGTACACTGCAGAAGAATCAAACATGAAATTGAAACGCAGGCTCGCCAAATTGTCATAAACTTCCTGTGCATGTTATAAAATAATTAGCTTTATTCTCAGAAGATTCCTACAAACTTGATATTAGTTTGTACGTCCCAATTTCATGTATACACGCATTCATAAAAGGGCCTTTCTTATACAATTACACAAGTTAAGACAGAGAGATAAACTTGAAATACTCAAGACATAAAATACACAACAGTTGGAACACAACACCGATATATCTAGGTTAAAAATTGCTAATTTTATGGTTCTCTTCTTTCTCACTCAAAGTAGTAGAATAATAATAATTATAATGGAATTCAAAAAACTTTTAAGTCCTAAAGTAATAAAATAATAAATAACTGAACTATAATATGATTTTATCTCTCTCTGTCTTTCTCTCACTCTCTCTCTCTCTTATATATATATGCTGTCATGACCAGAATCCAGAATCACCACAGTGAAAAACAGAAGTAGCCTACACAGTAACACAATATTTCCAAGTCCAACAAAATAAGCATTCACCTTTTTTTTTTATAGTCTATCTTTCATTCCACTAATATACCCTATCCTAGTCCTATTTCACCTAATCAGACACTCTCAGATGCATACGAGAACAACCTTCTGTCCTTTCAACAGTCTTTACATAGCAGTGTCTCATTACCAAAATATCAATGAACGAGGAAATATAGTACCAACGCAAAGCGAATACATATGCCACATGCCTATGTCAACAGCCGTCGCTTGTGTACTAACTCTATAAACACGTGAAGTATACACAAATGTAAATATTTGCCAAACTTCATGGCAAATGGATAAGATTTTGTCGTTTCAAAGTGTTTAATTTTATGTGTTATTCTTCTCTCAGAAGACAAACATAGGACTTTGTGGTAGTGTGGAGCAAGCAGCTGGGGTGGTGATATACTTTATTTTATATTTATATATTAAGAGAGAGAGAGAGAGAGAGAGAGAGACAGAGAGAGAGACAGAGAGAGACAGAGACAGAGAGAGACAGACAGACAGAGAGAGACAGACAGAGAGAGAGCAAGAGAGACAGAGACAGAGACAGAGAAAATATTAGTATCTATTGTTGTAAGATAGTATGACAATGCAGTCTTTCTTGAATGTTTTCACCCCCACCATCGAAATTTTCTTTTTTTAAAATTGGCAGCATTCTATCTTGTCATGGTGATATACTGTCAATGTCTGTGTCAGTGCGTGCAAACAACACAATAAGAGCTTGAACATGGGAATGTCGACAAGATAATTAACTGCAACAGCAGTCACATATGAATGCTACACAGTCGCTTAGCCAAAAAAATAACTGATTCTGCGATAGGTTCTAGTAAATCATGGGTGCCTAGATGAGCTGAGGCAGCAATATTTCCCTTTGCAGTATTTCCTCAAAATCAGCCTACTAATAATGTACTAATTAGTACTGGCTGACAAAATGGCTATTTTTGTATGCAGGTGTCTATACTGAATCCACCCCGGCACCTGAGTAGTATGCATTATTCTCAACATTATCATTGACTCATTGTAAAAACTAAATGTAAGTAAAGTACTTCAAAGAAAATGCAGCCTTAAAATTACATTAATTTCTAACCACAGTATTTTGGGTTGTTACTATTTTAGTTTATTTTAAACAGACTAATTATGAAATGTCAAATAAATTATGCAAGGTCAGCACTTCAGTTTTGGAATGCAAAACCAGGAATTACAGAAAAGGGGAAGGTAGTGTTAAATGCAGGTACATGCTAGCCTGCAGAAATAAAATCCTTCTCATTTCCATTTACCCTGCCCAATGGCATGCTGTTGGCAAAAGCAAATGTGTTTTCAGAAAACATGATAAGGCGAGACCCGATAAGGCACACAGACATGCATCATGAAGAATCAAACAACAACAACAACCTTAAGTAAGTAAGTTGTTATTCTTCTACTTACTGCTTCTGTCCACCAGCTGTAGAAAGAAAAGAAGTTTCAAAAATAAACAATCGTAAAAACAAAAACGTGAAATATTTGACAATTGTGACTGTCAATTATTACTGTGTACTAGTATTAGTGTATCAGTCAGTGTATGTCTTCGACGTTACGATGTGCTAAGCAAGTTACACAGTTCCTAAAGTCTAAACTGGCAAAAATATAAAATTAACATCTAAATGGGAAGGCATTCACAAAAGAAATGTCTCTTGTTTAATGCAAACAAATCAGTGTTACCAAGCACATAAGCGGATTCAGCAAATACTGGGTCGTCTGCTACATCGAATCTACCGCCATATTTATAAAGGGGCATAATTCCAATCAACTGTCTGAACGAGTTTGGTTGTGGCACAGTGGTTACGAAACGATAAGGCAGGACGTTGTTCAATGCATAAAATATAAGAAACTTTTTTTTTTAAATATATATTTTATCACACTGAAAAAAGGTATAGGGAAACACGCTTTAACAAATCTACAATAACAAAGGAACCACAATGAAATAATTTTAAATAATAAATCAGTACAACTTATGCTAATCTGATAAATAAAAATTGATGCAACAACAGAAATAATTTTAAAGAATACTAGAGCTGATCATTATTACACATAATACTAACTTAGTAATTAACTAACGCTGGGGAAAGAGTTTTTTTTAAGTGGTTCATTTTAAAATTTATTACTCCAAGAATAATATACATGATATTCTAGCTAGATTTATTTTCACTGCACCACTACTCTAGTAGTATATATTATTTAATTTGCAGCAGAGCGCAACATAAACATTGGCCCCCATCTTCTTCCACACTTAATTGAAAAATAAAATATATGAAGTACAGTCCGAAATAGTCTAATAACCTATAGAAAAAGACTATTATTCTATATTATTCTACCACTATGGCAGTTGGGTTTGACTGTCCATGGGTTGGGTTTGACTGTCCATGGGTCTCGTAGGTCGCACCATGAGCACACAGATCTTCATTTACAATGTAAATCAATAATCCAGGTAAAATCCACCGAAAGCTGCAGCAACAACAATGAGCACAAGAACACGTTTCACACGGGACTGGTAATCCCAAAACAGACTTGAAGACATTTTCACAGACGGCGTAAAATCCACACAATTCGATAGTGTGACGGTAAGAATCGATCATATAAAGCTTGAACTATGCACGACAGAGACATATAGATATCGAACTGTCTCTGTAGAGGAGATGAGGAATAAGGGTGATAGGGGGAGGGGGAGGGGGGAAGAAACGTGTAGAGAACACACAATAAGCACAATCTGGCTGACACAAGAGCCAGTATAAAGACTGAACTGAACTGAAATGGTCCACACAGACTGATTTTTGTGTAGGGGAAGATGAGGCAATGCATCAAACTGACCGCTGAAGTTGAGGTTGATGGACGCCGAAACCTCTCCCAGTCTGTTCTTGGCCGTCACTTTGTAGGTTCCCGCGTCAGCCTGCGTCACGCCGAGAATCTCCATGATGACGTTGAATGCACTTCCGCCCGCGTTATCCACACGCATGCGCAGACGGTCAGAGCTGGTGAGAGGTGTGGTACCCCGAAACCATGCGATTTCTGGCTGCGGAGAAGCTTCCAGAACACATTGAAACACCAATCTCTGGCCTCCATCTTCTTGACGAAGTGCTGGTTTCTGAGTGAAACGGGGGGCAATGTCGTCTCCCACCCCCATCCTGCCCGCTTGCTACCTGCACACATAAACAAAAGACAATGGGTTAGATGTACGGTTCGCACACACATACAAACACACACACACACACACACACACACATACACACACACTAATTAATTAATTAATTAATTAACAGAAAACACTCCTAAAACAATGCCGTACGTACAACTCGTCCCAAGCAAATGGTCATAGTGCAGGATCACCACACCACCATTACAGCCCGACTTACTTTCGAGTACAACAATGAAAGGTGCTTATCCAGTTGAGTACCTGTATAGTAATTCCTATCCTATCCTATCCTATCCCGTAACTCGGATGTCGTAGGGGCACTATAGATGATCGTTTAACCAGCGTACTCCATCTTTCCCTGGCACCAGCAACCCTGATGGTTTCGCTCAGTGTCAAACCAGTCCATTCTCGACTGTTGTCCTCCCACCTCTTTTTCGGTCTCCCTCTTCTTCTACCTCCTTGCATAGTGCCTTGCAGGATGATCTTTGCAACACCTGATGCTCTGGAGACGTGGCCATACCATCGGAGTTTCCGTTTTTTTCACCGCTGTGAGCAGGTCATCGTGTTGTCCAATGGCTTGTGTGTTGGTCTGTCGGACTTCGTCGTTGGTGATGTGCTGGGTATAGTAATTAATTTATAATTTGTAAAATGAGAACATATAACCTAATCAAATAATAATATGCGCAAAAATCTCTAATACAGAGACAAAAAATAAGCGCAATTTAAAGTTTCAAAGATAACTCCAATGGCAAATCATAGCTGGTGTTTAGCTGCTTTTAACTCAAGTGTGCCAAGAACTGATTAGCCCAGTGCCCAGACCTAGACTACAACAGCTTAATTGGGGATAAAGCGTTTAAAGAGAATTCCAATGACAGAAGCAACAGTGTTCGGAAAACGTTTCTGGTACCGTAGCCGCCGGTACAGCCTAACCCTTAAGACTGTCCAGACCACGAACCACGTTCGTCGGTGCCCAAAGGTACAAACACAAAGAGCTAGATTCCACAATAAAACTGTTTGCCAAAGATACGACGTTGACCACAAAGTAGGTCTAAACTCTAATAGTATAGTAGTAGTAGGTGGTTTCTTTGTGGAGAAGCCGTCTGTTGCAAGATTAAATCTCAGAGGTGCTTTTTGTACAGTAACCTAATCGTCCTTTCTCAAAGAGCAAGAAAAGGACTCTGGATATTGTAGAGTAGGTAAAATAAAATAAAACTAAACATACAGTGATATACCATTGTGCGTTGTCAAGACCTATATGCCTGGCTGACAAAGAAGTTCAGTTAATTGTGTTTCACGCACCGCATCCTGAAAGCTTCGTTTGCTTAATCGGCCGGCTGCATGTGCCTAGTATTGTACCTTCTGTTCTTCAGACACCCCAGCACTTACACAATGAATGAGGTTGTTACTTTTTATATTTTTACTTGAGAAAAAATAATCAAAGAAAGATGCTTGTTCCCATATGTGAATTACTGAGTTAAAAAGCCGGAGAAAACCACAAGAAATATTTAAAAACCCCAAATACAGAGGTGCTACCAATATTATAGATCTAACGTTTGCAGGACGACTAAAACAAAGCTATTTCGTGGTAGATGAGCCAGTCTGTTTTCTGCCCAAAACTCCAATTGAAAAATTACATTTTGTTTCCAGGTCTAAATTATCTTTCTAGATCCAGATGTGAATTAGGCCAAGTACTAAGTACAAGATCAAAGAAAATTACATTACATTACATGATTATTGTTTTAGGTCCAGCGGACTCTTCCGAGCCAAATCAGGACCGGACAACCCCTGATCCGCATAAAAGTTATGCTGAAACAACCCTGGTGGTAAAACTGAAAGCTCTCCACCAGCCAGTCATTTTACAATAAAGACATCCCACGCAGGGGACGCTGAGGCTGTACTCTAATTTATCGAACCCCAGTTTACAAAAAACAAAATAGAATACAAACATCATGCATTATAAATTATCAACAAAACACATACATATAAAATGCCTACATTGCTAAATAATAACATCATATGAAGCCCTAGTGACCACCTGGCAGAAAGCGTCCAATATTCCCAAGCTGATCCAACAGACCTCATACACAAATAAGGAGTCTTGTCCCGAAAGAGTTTTCAAGAGAAAAGGTAGGTGACTGGTCTAGCGAAGAAGAACATAGTATAGCAGATTGATAGAACAGAGCAGGAATGAGAAAGAGCAAATGAGAAAGACAGCGACAGTGGGAATTTAAAGCACTCAATTTCCAGAAATTGGGGATACTATTTATACTGAAACCCCCGGCACCCCAACGAAGGAATCAAAGAAAATCGGAAGATATATTCCAACACACAACAGATTTGAAAAAAAAAAAAACTGGAAGAGATACAATAATAAACTATAATAAAACTATCAGGACGATTAGACTAATAGAAAGACTTAATTTTGTGTTGGACGATGAGCAAATGTGTTTTCTCGTCAGAAACGCCATTTGCAACAATAATTTTTGCTTCAAGGTCTAAATTACGTCCCTTGTCTCGGAAAAGGGAAACAAAACTACCGTCTGCGCCAAAGGTGTAAATTACCTCCCTTGTCACAAGTTCGCGTGGAATAAAAAGGAAACAAATTTCATCCCTCTTTCCTTGTCTTTCAAGGTGATCATCGAGAACGCCTTGAACTGCTGAAGAAACAGGCGCTACAAGCACACACCAATTAGAGCAATTGCCTCATGCATCAGACGTAGTGTAGTGCGGGGAGCCGGGCCAGGCACGGTTCTTTTGATCCTCCGTCGTTTCATCCGGGCACAAATCTCTTTCAAGTATACACAGGCTACGGAAACACCCGCTTAAAGTCCTCACAGAATCCCTGTCTGTCTTTCGTCTTCAAGGATGAACACTTGTTGACGGACAGTACCCTCCACTATCCCATTACCTTCTCTTCAATCTCGAATATTCGAAGTTTCTACTTGTAGGCCTACGTGTTTGGTGATACAGGGGAGAGGGCGAGGTGTTGGGAATGTGGGGCGGGGGTGGGGGTGGGGAGGAAGCATAGTGCGACAGGTTGCTGCACGTGAAGCGAAGGGGCAGTAGGTGTGGTAACAAAATTGTTCTTCAACTTTTTATCATCACGGCTCGCTGGTCAAATTGGCATTCTATACTTCCTGTTCTGGAGAGAGAGGAGAGAGAGAGAGAGAGAGAGAGAGAGAGAGAGAGAGAGAGAGAGAGAGAGAGAGAGAGAGAGAGAGAGAGAGAGAGAGAGAGAGAGAGACAGACAGACAGACAGAGAGAGAGTGAGAGAGAAGAGAGTGAGAGAGAGACATAGAGAGAGACAGAGAGAGAAAGAGAGAAGAGAGAGAGAAAAGAGAGAGAGAGAGAGAGAGAGAGAGAGAGAGAGAGAGAGAGAGAGAGAGAGAGAGAGAGAGAGAGAGAGAGAGAGAGAGAGAGAGAGAATTCTAATAGAGATACGAATTCAAATTCTTGATTACAGTGCACGAGGAAGAGGAATACATTTTGCCGTGAGGTACATTATAGTTACAAAACATTTCATCATATCACAGTCGCACCGGGAACATTAGGCAAATAAAGCCATTAAAAGAAACTCATTAAGAGTACAAAACAGTGTCAATGGCACACATACACTACAATCACCAATGCATCCACTGCTACATATCCCGACATATTCAGCCTCACCCACACATTCACACCTCTGAAACCATTTTCAGCCTGGAATTTTACTCAGCTTGAATGACTGAGATTAGTTCGGTGCCAAAATGATAAAAATGACTCTAGTCTGATTATGGCATTAACACTGTAACTTGCCCGCATTGCTTCCTTCAAGTAACAAAAAAAAATCCAATTAATTCTGTGAGAGAGAGAGAGAGAGAGAGAGAGAGAGAGAGAGAGAGAGAGAGAGAGAGACAGAGACAGAGACAGAGACAGACAGACAGACAGACAGAGAGACAGACAGAAACTAAAAGAATCCAAAAATAGAAATGGAAAGGGTGAAGGAGTGAAAGAGAGAGACGGGGTGGGGGAAGAAGTGAGAGGGGGAGAAGAGTGAATGAGAGAGAGAGAGAGCAGAGTTTGAGAGAGAGGGGGGGGGGAGGGGGCGTAGACGACAGACAGACATACATGAAGATGGTGAATTAGGTGGGATAAAGAATAGAAGAAGAAGAGGAGGAGAAAGAACATCGGAAAAAAAGAGCCCAATGCCAATAGATTCTCATCTGCAACATACTAGAGGAGAGAGGGGTGGTGGGGGGAAGCTATCTATTCAAGACCTGTAAGAATGCAAGAGAGGTAATGTTGTTGGCAAATTTCAGGAGTGCACAATGCGTACACAGAAAGGGAAAACTGCTGCGTGGTTCAAGATTATGTAACTATTAAAAGAGTTTTCTTGTCAGTTTAAAATAACATGTGTCTGATCGAAGACACGCCTAAAGGTTTATACAAGTCCATTTCGTCTGGCCCATCGCCACCATCCCATCCCTAAAATATATTAGCTATATTCACTTGCAATAGCATGTGTGGTCTTAATAATCCAAAGACTGGCCTGCAAATGTGCACAAATTCGCAATTTATTACAAAAACGTTTGGTTTTTTTTGGGGAAGGTTGATTTTTTTATTTGTTAGTGACGCCACCTTTAACTAACAAACAACTACAGAATTATATAATTACCATTATTCACAATCCTATCCTATCCCATAACTCGAAAGTTGTTGGGGCACCACAGATCGTTTAACCATCACACTCCATCTTTCTCTGTCCTCGGCAACGCTTATGGCTTCGCTCAGTGTCAAGCCAGTCCATTCTCGAATGTCGTCCTCCCACCTCTTTTTATGTCACCATCTTCTTCTGCCTTCTTGCACCGTGCCTTGCAGGATGGTCTTTGCAAGGCCTGATGATCTGGTGACGTGGCCATACCATTGGAGTTTCCGTTTCTTCACCACTATTAACACACAGTCGGCTAATCGCATATTCACAAAGATTTTTTTTAAACTTTTTTTTTGAGCGCGTGCACTGACCAATTTAGTCAGGCAAGATAGTCCCTCAATCATCTCACACTCCCATTACCATCGCCATCCACAATTCTTGCTTATCGCCTATATATAGGAGTGACACATCTGTTGCCACCCCGAATCCAGAAAATTGATACTGAAGCTGATCAAAGCAGGCGTCTCAAAGAAACAGCGTGTGCGCTAATCTTGTTGTGAAGCCAAGCTTTGCATGCCACGAGTGTCTGTGAGTTGAAATGGAAGGAAAATATGGACAACAGGTGTGAGCTACAGGTGAGAAATACTGGGTCTGTCGAGATGTGGCCAACAGTTAGAGCAATATCAGATATCGTACTAAAACTCAAGTTAGACATTTGATACACTGTAGATGTACAATAAAACAAATTGAACAAATGTTCGTATGTGACCACTGCACAGCCGAGCACGTCGTTCCGTATCCACAAAGTGTCAGATATCTGTCAGGACTGTGATCCAGCTGTATGAATCAGCAGTCTCTGATACTTAGTTTGCACCTGGAACAACTGAGAGAGTGAGAGAGAGAGAACAAAAAAGAGACGGATAAGATAAGATAATTTTATTTTGCAAGGGTAAAAGAGTAAGCGCTGGAGAGAAATAGAAAGAGAGAGAGAGAGAGAGAGAGAGAGAGAGAGAGAGAGAGAGAGAGAGAGAGAGAGAGAGAGAGAGAGAGAGAGAGAGAGAGAGTGTGTGTGTGAAAGGGTGCGCGCAGGAAATGTGCAGCTCGAAGTTTGACACTGATTTAATTATTTTTTTAATCGAAGTAATAATTATAACATATGTATGACTGGCAAAACTAGAACTAACGAACCCCAACATCTCCCTTGTCTCATTAATATAATAATAATTTTTTTTAATAATTATAATTATAATACATGTAATATAATTTAAATTATAATAATATAATATAATATAATATAATATAATATAATATAATATAATATAATATAATATATTATTATTATTATTATTATTATTATTATTATTATTATTATTATTATTAATTTTATTATATATGCCAATAACAGGCGTTTAAAAATGCACATTTGGAAAGGAGGGATGGCCCAAAATTCACAATAGCTGGCATCAAACAGTCCCCTACCTTTGTTCAGTGTGCATGCATGGTTTCAGTCAACAGGCGCGACAAATGAGTTTATAATGACGTTGCCAATGCATTACTACAAATATAAATAACCCGGATTTTGCTCGAACATCCACTTTTCGCACTATGCACACGAAGTTCGACTTATTAGCTAGACAAATGAGTTTACATTGAAGCTGCCAAAACCTCACATCTCAGACAAAAGCAGTCTTCTAAGACAATCGAGTTTGTTCCCCAAAATCTTTCAAGATGCCGCAATAACAACCAAAGATTAGTTGCAACACATCTGCCAGACTTTAAGCTTGAGGTTTAAGATAAAAATTGGCAAATCCTGATATAGTTACATTACATTACATAATTGTAGCTTTAGGTCCAGCGGACTCTTCCGAGCCAAATCAGGACCGGACAACCCCCAATCCGCTTAAAAGATCTGCTGAAACAACCCTAGTGGGAAAACTGAATGCCCTCCACCAGCCAGTCACTTTACAATAAAGACATCCCACGCAGGGGACGGCTGAGGCTTCACCCCAACTTATCGAACCCCCGTTTACAAAAACAAAATAGAATACAAACATCATTATAAATTATCAACAAAACACATACATATAAAATGCCTACATTGCTAAATAATAACATCATAGGAAGCCCTAGTGACCACCTGGCAGAGAGCGTCCAACATTCCCAAGCTGATCCAACAGACCTCATACACAAACAAGGAGTCTTGTCCCGGAAGAGTTTTCAAGAAAAAAGGTAGGAGACTGGTCTAGCAAAGAAGACGATAGTATAGCAGATTGATAGAAAAGAGCAGGAATGAGAAAGAGCAAATGAGAAAGACAGCGACAGTGGGAATTTAAAGCACTAAATTTCCAGAAAGTGGGGATACTATTTATACTGAAACCCCCGGCACCCCAACGGGGGTCCTGAAATAGTGAATCTATGTGTCCCCGCGCCGAGTTCAGGATGGCAAATATAACAGCCAAGTAAGATTTATAGGCTTTCTACTCCAATAAGATAACAACATACACATTTTCCTCATTTAAAACAACAGCCAAAAAAAGGCCTAAAATAACCAATAGCAAAAAATATTCAGAAAAAACGCAAGTGAAAGTTCATGAAGTTTAAAAAAACCCACAAAAAACAACTAAAAGTATCGTATAAAACAAGAGTAAAATAGGCTATACCAATAATTATCAATGTCAAGAGACGGAGTTCCTGAGTTCAGGACGTCAAAACATAACAGCCAGCAGGATATCACTTAGTAGCAATTAAATGCTGAAATGGCGGGTCGAAGTTCTTGAGTTCAAGTTGGAGAAAACACACACACACGCACACACACACACAAACACAAACACACACCCACGCACACCCACACACAACTGCATGCCATTTAGTAGATGCCAAAACTAATCATGTTCAGGTTGCTAAGAAAATGAATAGACAAGACAATTGCCTGTTCCTTTGTTACCTAGGCCTATAACATGTTTTCCATCATGATGTCATGTCATACGTGGGCCGCACACCGAAGTTTCAGAGGCTACAAGATCTACGTCTTTTGTGAGATTTGCTGTTCGTTCCATTTACTTTTAATTAGTTTCGAATTAAAGGGACTTAATTCGAAGGCTTTGTTTACTTTTGGCTAAAACGGGTTTACACCAAAGATTCACACTGTGATTCCGTTATGATTAAACAATAATACAGTTAGGCCTATCTCTCGTTGCCCAAACTACCGCTAAAGTTTAAATGTCCCATTTCTTTGATGCCAGGGAGTGATTTCTCCTGTGTATCGGTACACTACCTTTAACCTTATTTTTGAATGAACCGCTTTTAGAGTGCGTTTTTTTGGTGTCTGGGGAGTAGCGTGGAACGGAGAGGGGGGGGAGGGAGGGGATGGGGACGTTATGGTAGGGTCTATTGTATCAAACAGAAACAAAAAACACTCTTTCTTATAGGCTCTGCTTTTTACCGGCTCTGGTAGGCGCTATTTTTAGCGCAAGAACGATGGTAAACGGCTGCTATTAAAAGGCACAAAACTACTGGAATTTATTGAATTAAAAATAACTTGACAGTTTACTTCCGAAAACGTGTTTAGTTTGTTTTATTGTAAACTTATTTTACTCAATGGGACAAACACTCACTGTGAATGTTAAAAGGATCTGTCGAAGGGAGACGCGGTCAAAGTGTGTCCCTTTAAACCTAATGTCTTATCGTAAAGCCCACCATTACGGAATCCACCATTTGTTTTAAGTAGTCGTGGCACGGTACGGGGGAAAATATCAAACAGGCTTATGTATGTATTATAGATCGCACCGTACAGTTATTTATTTATTTTTATTTTTTTACCAATTATACCCGGCTATCGTGACAACGCAATGGAACACCGCTATACGCACAGGCGCGCTAACCAAAAAGAATGGATCCACAACATTCTTATATATACTAGTGAAACAAAACTGTTCCTTTTTTTTAGTGCTACTGTTCAAGAAGAATGACGTCAGCAAATGAAAAACATGTAGGTTTTCATAATATTCATGTTCAATAACTGAAGTTCTGTGCGGGGTTTTCCGTGTATAGTATAGTTTGCTGAGTCTCCCGGTATACGACACACGTACCGGTATACCGCACCGCGGTTTTTACCGGTATATTGGCATAAGTTCCCAACATAAGTTTTAAGTGGTGCGAGATTTGCATGTAAATTTAAAACTACTTTCCAAAGTGAAAACCTTTGTACATCGACAACGAGAAATACAGACTGCCATAGCCTGCGTTATTGTGGGAAAAAACATATTCTGCGTACATCATGACACAGGCACTCGACTTTACAAATGACACAGTAAAGAGCTTTGCCAGATCTACGCACTCCACAAATGGGATAGGTCGCAAAACAGATTGCAGAAAGACTGCATTTTTAGGTTGCTGTTCCTTCCCCTCTACCTTCTCTGTCATCATCATCAGCAGCAGCAGCAGCAACAGCAACAGCAGTATCACCGCCAACAGCAGTGGCAGTTGCGGCAACATCAACAGCATTGATCACCTTCTAGTAATTCTCTTCCTCTTTCAAATTCTTTCCTCCTTCTTATTCTTATTCTGACACAAAGTAATAGGCTAATTATCTATGTCCAAATCCACCAATATATCCTAACCTATACCCCTTTTCATTATGTAAAATTTGTTTGAAAAAAAAATAAAATTAAAAAAAATTAAGTTGTTCTATTGACAAGAGGGTAGATCAGTCTGTGCTTTGACATCAGTAACAATGAATTTATTATTTATATTTTATTTTATTTCATTAAACGGTTCTTATATAACGTTTTTCCAGCTCAAGGCGCTGGCCGATACAGGATCGAACTCATCTTTTACTGGTTCGATAGGGATATTTGTTTTATTTTAAAGGATTAAACTTCCATTGTGCGCATGCTAAATCGCATTTACCACTGCCATGAGCAGCTCTTTTACCAATCCAGTCTCGTCCAAATCTTGTTTGAAAATAAATGTCCTCCATATTAAAACTTATATTAATTCATAATATTTAAAAGCCATTTTCAATTATATTGTCTTTTCCTAAATGGTTCTGTACGTTATAGCTAGGCACGGTGGCCTAATGGTAGAGCTTTGGCTTGCGGATCTGAATGTCCCGGGTTGGAGCCCAGGCCGGGGCATTGTGTTGTGTCCTTGGGAAAGACACTTTACTCCCGTTTCCTACTCCTTCGGATGAGAGTATAAACCGAGGTCTGGTCTGTGTCGTATACATTCCATCATAACGGACTTTAAAGATCCTGACGCTCATGTCCTAGACGGGTGAGTGCCGGTGACAAGAACACACCCAGCATGCACCTAGGTCCTTCTCTCCCATTCCTGGCTGCCCAGGATAGTGCTCAGTTGTCTGGAGCGCTACTATGATGCGCCCAAAGGCTTTAAGTTGGCGCCTCGGGCGGCGTGAGTTAGATCCTGTATCGGCAGTGGCGTAGCTAAGGATTTGGGGGCCCGGGGTGCTTGGCCTCTTTGGGGGGCCCCTGCATTTTGACATTCGACATCATGACATGATATAATGTACTTAATAAATACATAAGTCTAAATTCACTAACTTATATAACAACGTGAATACCAAGATTATATGCAAAAAATTTTAGCACTCTCCTTTGGGGGCCCCCCTCAAGTGGGGGCCCGGGGGGGATTTTCGAATTTGGACCCCCCTCCTCCTCCCCTAGCTACTCCACTGTGTATCGGCCAGCGCCTTGAGCAGCTCTTGAGCTGGAAAGGCGCTATATAAGAACGGTTAAATAAATAATAAATAATAGATACAGAAACTGATAAGGACACATAAAATTACTCAATGTTTTAAGATATAATGATAGATGATCAGTCTTTATCAGTATATTAAACGGATTAATTACTTGCTAAATAACAGTATGCAGCGGAACTCTGCACACCATGCCACCCTCTTTAAAACAAACACGAGCTCTCCTTTCAATCAGCGGCACCGTACCCAGCCGACGAGTGATGTCATTTCCCATTAGAGCACGTGCAATCGTTGCCAGCCTTAAGGTAAAAGACAAAAGCACGCTGAATATCATAGATGCATGCCACTGCAATGCATAAACACAGACAACAAGAAGTCTGGGACTAAACCTGGGCTAAAACCATCGTTTAAAAGATGTTTCGAACTAATCACGACAGCTGCTGTTATGGCCTAGTAAAAAAAAGTTGCTTTAGAATCGCTCCACGCATACTTCTGAGGTAAATTTAATATTTGCTTTAGGGTGTTGGCTCCACAGGTTTGTACTGCTCGTTTACAAGCCGGAGGATGGGTGTTTTTTGGATGTAATTACATATATCTTCTTGCTAGTTAGAAAAAGCAAAGAGGAACGCAGCTATTCCAAAACAAGTCTTTCACGTAGGTGTGCGTTTGTGGTGTAGTAGTAGTGGTAATAGTAGTAGTAGTAGTAGTAGTGGGGTGGGGTAAGGGGAGAGGGTGTTGATGGAAAAGGGGTGTGGGGCAATCTGCGAGAACGAGAAACAAAGTTTGAAGTGCTGGTGAAATAACAGATAACAGATAACATACATGTACTTTATTTCGACAAGTGACATATGTCCCTATATTTGCGTTATCTTGTGAGAGTTAATCTAAACTACTTAAATTTCTACTTGTACGAGGAACGGGCATGACAAACCAAATTATAATATACAAGACAAACAAAATAGAATCAGTCTCACTGCCGTTCCAAAAGGGTTTGCCACGCGCTCAAATAAATCACAATAAACTACATCTTGTCTCCATTTTATACAATTTTAATAATCTAACTAATACATGTCAACCAAGAAACATAAAACTCGCATGCACATATATTCTAACTAACAATGCAAATAATAGTCAAGTAAATTCATTGTTTCTTACCGCATCTTTTCAGTTTCTTTCGCCCTTCTTTCCTCCATTGAAATCACGAACTTTCACCCTATACTAACAGTAATAGGCTAAAACAGCAATCTAAGCTATGCACACACCCTTAGAACCGACCAACCCTAACTTATTTATCAGCTCATTTACTGATTAACTTTCAATCTCACTTTTGCCTCTAAATAACAAAATCACCAATTAAACAACTACTAAATGCAAGCCACCAAGCTTTGTAGTAAACATCCTACACATATCCCGACACATTATGTACAAGAGAAGAGAGCTCGCAGTCTCTTTACACTATTAAATTCACTACATGTTATATATTGACCGCCCTAAGCTCTAGCATTCTATACAGAAGAGAGGTCTGGAATAAGCAGGAGGTCAGAGATAAGAGAGAGAGTCCTTTGTCCGTCCTGGGTTTTTATAGTACAAGTTTCCCAGGAAGCATCCCTCTACATAAGGTCATGCCTTAATTCCTACGTCATTACCACGTGACTGACCGCACCCAAGTACCTATCACGTGGTCAAAACTAATCATGCTCTTGCACACAAAGAATGCCTGCACATGTGTATGCGTCATTGTCTGACTATGCAAACTATAAACTTTGCCGGCCAGTGATTGCTGACCAGGCGAATGTGTATCGCACGTGCCAACGTTATACTAACACCCGTACATCCGAGTCACTATTGCAACCAAGCCAGGCCAAGCAATTTTTAATCATCTCTTACCACTATCTTATTCCCCTGTACAATTTTTCCTCTAAGGTTATAATTCATATCTTCCTCTCTTGTACAACTTTTCCCTCAAAGGTTATACATATTTGCAAAAGCACCTGGAACCTACTGTGATGTTGGAAAAGCATTCACCGTGTTAAAAAAAAAAAGTTTGACTAACATCTCTCACCACCGTCACGCCACGCTTACCCGCTCACTCTTTCGCATTCCCTTCCCTCTCATGCTTTCTAATACACAACACAACCTGCGTCAATCAACCACCCCACACATCCACATACGCACACACATAAATGATACATAAATCTCAATGGAAATACTCTACAAACACACTCCAAGCAGACGATTACAGTTGTGTTATAAAATAGTTCTGCCATGTACATAGGACAACTTTAGATTACATGTAAAGAAACATTTAGGATAAGATAATATAATTGATAATGGCTTTTAAATATTACGAATTAATATGTTTTAATATGGAGGAAATTTATTCCCAAACAAGATTTGGACGAGACTGGATTGGTAAAAGAGCTGCTCATGGCAGTGGTAAATGCGATTTAGCATGCGCACAATGTAAGTTTAATCACAGAGTATAACATTAACGTTATACTCTGTGGTTTAATCCTTTAAAATAAAACAACTGGGATTGTTCTCTCTTAGGGTGCTCATGAGTGTAACTGTCAACACCAGCCAGAGATTACCCACCAGCCCACACACACGTACACACACACACGAATATGCACACGCACGCATGCACACAAGCACACACACACACACACACACACACACATAAACAGGGTGGTAGCTATTAATTATGTTAGATCTTTTTACATAACGAAATCCTTCAAGAAGCCAAAACAAACGAATCTATCTGACGAAGAGGAATAAAAGAGCGTAATACTTTTGAATGATAATTGAGTACAGCTGTACATAACCTCGAATGACGTCGAGTGCCAGGATAAATAGTCAGTAGAGATTTTAATGATGATGATGATGATGATGATGATGATGATGATGATGATGATGATGATGATGATGATGATGATGATAATAATGAAGGGCAAAGTCTCCAAACTCAACAATCCTGTACATAATTAAAGACGTGACCGAAATAACAAAGTGGATGTAGAACGATGACCAATGTTAAATGTGAGGCGATAATTTCTTTGGCAAAGCCATAGATATTCTTTTATCTAATAGCGTATATCTTTGATGAAAGCGGCAACCAACGCCGAAGTTTGGTACGTCTACAGTCCATTGTATAGTAGGAAAGATGCGCTTTAAACCGGTTTCCTTAGGAATAAACACCATGTGAATACACTTAGCAGTAGTAGTAGTAGTAGTAGTAGTAGTAGTAGTAGTAGTAGTAATAGTAGTAGTAGTAGTAGTAGTAGTATTTCATCTCGCAGCGGTTTGATGTTAGTTAGTTATTCATTGCTTATAGGGTCCAGCGGACTGCAAAGAGCCGAATTTGGACCACAAAATCAAGACCACAACTTGGCTGAAAGAGGACCCACCCCTGATCCGCATAAAAGATCTGCTGAAACAACTCCAGTTGTAACACTGAAGGCACTCCACCAGCCGGCCACTTAACCACAAAGGCACCCCACGCAGGGGACGCTTAGGCTATACTCTAATTTATGGAGCCCCCGTTTACAAAAACAAAATAGAATACAAACAATATTATAAAATATCAACAAAACACATACATATAAAATGCCTATATTGCTTGATTATCCTTCAAGAAATATAAGACTAAATTTATAAAGAAAATCCGTAATTTAAAGAGTTCTGATCCTAAGGTATTTTGGAAAATCATCAACGGATGTGTTAGTGAAAAGGCGGAAGTAACTTCTAAAATCTCCTGCGAGGTTTTTCTACAACATTTTCAAAAGCTTAGTGACCCAGTTGATGTTAATAATGATGGCCCTGACCACTCTCCTCCTAATGAGTTAGATGATCAGCCTGAATACAATGACCCTTACTTAAATGGCCGGTTTACTGAAGAGGAAGTAAAATATGTACTTAAAGGTCTACATAATAATAAAGCATGTGGATTAGATAGTTTAACTAATGAATTATTAAAGGCTGCTTCTACTAGACTTCTTCCTCTATTCACTAAATTCTTTAACTTAATTTTAGTGTCTGGTAAGGTGCCAGAAGAATGGACAATAGGTGTAATTAAACCGCTTTACAAGAACAAAGGTGATGATGGCGATCCAAACAATTATAGAGGTATAACAATCTTGAGTTGTTTCAGTAAAGTTTTTTCTAGTTTACTTAATAATAGGTTGACTACCTTTTTTAATTTAAGACATACAATAGGGAGTGAACAAGCAGGGTTTACATCAGGACATAGCGTGATGGACCATATTTTTACGTTACAAGCTATTATTGATTTCTTTCTGTTTAAAAGAAAAAGATTGTATTCTGTTTTTGTTGATTATGAAAAGGCTTTTGATCTTGTCAGTCGAGCTATGCTTTGGCAGAAATTGTTAAACTCTGGTGTAAAAGGAAGGTTGTTAATTGTTATCCAAGATATGTACAGTAAAGCAAAATCATGTGTAAAGTGTAACTCCCAAGTTTCTGATTATTTTGGTTGTTTCACCGGGGTCCGTCAGGGAGAAAATCTATCACCTTTGTTGTTCTCAGTGTATTTGAATGATTTAAAATCTTTTATTGGTAACTCTGGATCCAAACTTGAAACTTTGAATTTAGCATCACAGGAGGCACAATTAGGTCAAATAGATATAGATATTTTGTACAAGTTATTTATTTTATTATATGCAGACGATACTGTTATTTTTGCTGAATCGCCTGATGCTTTACAGATAGCCCTTGATTCAATGTATGATTATTGTCAGCTCTGGAAACTTAAAGTTAATGTAGCAAAAACAAAGGTTATGATTTTTTCCAGAGGTAAAGTAAGAAATGTCCCAATCTTCATGTACAATGGTGAGCAAATTGAGGTTACGTACGATTTTCAATATCTGGGAATAAAAATCAATTACAATGGAAGCTTTAAGCCAGCTCAGAAAAACCTATATAACCGAGCCACCAAGGCGATGTTTGCTTTACTCCGCAAAGTTAGAAAATTAGCTTTACCTATTGACATGCAAATTGAACTCTTTGATAAAACTGTTGTACCTATATTATTGTATGGTTCGGAAGTATGGTGTCCTCAGATGACTGACCTGGTAAACAAATTGCAACTACGTTTTTATAAGTTTATCTTAAAGCTTGGTAAAAGTACACCGACATGTATGGTTTTAGGAGAAGTAGGTCAGTTCCCTTTAGATATCTTAGCAAAATGCCGTATGTTAAATTTTTGGTACAAGCTTGCTTTTGACAGAAATAGTACTAAATTATCGTGTGTGGTTTACAGGTTTCTGCTGAAGATGTACGAACTAAACTTGTACAAACATGATTATTTAGACTGTGTCAGGAATTCTCTGGAAAAACTAGGGTTAGGAAATGTCTGGTATGATCAGTCTCAAGGCTCGAATTTTTCTGCCGAAGGGTTTAAAGAAGAGATAAAGAAAAGGCTGCAGGATCAACATGTACAAAACTGGCACTCAGAAATTAACACAAAGGATTTATATTATAATTATAGAATGTTTAAAGAAAATTTTGAATTTGAAGAATATTTGACAATTTTGCCCGCCAGCCTAGCTGCTGTTGTCATAAAATTTAGAACCTTAAACCATAAGCTACCAGTGCAAAGGGGACGGTTTCTTGGAATCCAGAGATGTGACAGAATATGTAATAAATGTACTTTTAATGAGTTAGGAGATGAATTTCATTTTATTTTTATATGTCCACATTACGACGATGATAGAAATGAGCTGCTTAAAAGGTTTTTCTATGTGCGACCCAATGCTATTAAATTTTCTAATTTATTTTCAACGAAAAATAAGACTATTTTGCTGAAACTGGCTAGGTTTATGAAAATAATAATGGATAGCTTTAGAACGTAATATAATGATTTGTAATATTAATGATAGTAATAATAGGGATTTTTTTTTCAATAATGACAATATGAATACTAAATACCAGTGTGTACCCCCTCCCTTCTCCCCTTCTTTATCACCCAATCTTGCGAGAGAGTGCGTGCGATTTGTGATCAGTCTGTGTGGATATAAGTTTTATGTAGTATGCTTGTGTTGTGTGATAATAATGAATGTGTATTTTGTAAATGTTTATTATGTCTCTTAGAACGCGAGTGTGAAAGATTAACTTTTATTTTTGTAATATATGTACATATGTATTTTATATTGTATTTTATGATTTTTATGGTTATTTTACATGTATGTTTATTTTTTATTTATTTTCGTTGTATCCACGTGCCCCAAGGGGTTTTATGGAATAAAGCGCTTTTGACTTGACTTGACTTGCTTAATAATAATATCATCGGAAGAACTATAGTGACCATTTGGCAGAAAGCGTCCAATATTCACAAGCTGATACAACAGATCTCACACACAAATGATGAGTTTTGTCCCGGAAGAGTTTTCAAGAAAAAAAGGTAGATGATAGTAGATTGATAGAACAGAGTAGGAATGAGAAAGAACAAATGAGGAAGACAGCGACAGTAGGAATTTAAAGCACTAAATTTCCAAAAAGTGGGGATACTATTTATACAGAAATCCCCGGCACCCCAGCGATTTGATTGAGCAGTCTCTAACAATAATCATTTAATGCTAGGCAACAACGGTAGTCCCAATTCAAAACGACAGTTTTGTTTGTCCTAGACTTCTTATTGCGTCAGTCTAAGCACCGATGGGCCAGAAGGTTCAAATTCACGCGGCACTGGACCACCTACCTTGCGCAAACAAGCGTCAGACGAAACTTTCAAAGCCGTCAATGGACGAAATCTAGCTTCAAAGGTTTCTGCAGGAAGAGTGGATTAGCTTCATTCTTCCCCCCCCCACCCCCCACTCGACCCCTCCTCTCCCACCACCACCGTAAATTATCTAATACTGCCTACTCCACACAGAATATCTGAGACTGCTGAGGTATACGCCCAAAATAGCTTTATTTGCACGGGAGATAATTATGTCAGTTCGACCCTATACTGTCGCGAGCAGCTCAGTGGAGTATTCTGAATATTGAATTCTGGTGACTGACTCGGCAAGTTGAGATATTCTTATTTGCACCTGAACTTAGTCCTATGTGTGATAGATCTCTTGCCACTTAGTAGTAGTAGTAATAGTGTCACGAGAGGCTATTTTAGACTCTGCACTAAGGCTTCAAGCCTCTAACAGTTCATTCTGTTGTAGCCTTTGTAAATTAAAGTCTCTGCCTAGCAGACGAAAGAAGTAAAGGACTGTGCTAAGCATGTGTAAGCTAACTCTCGCTAGGGTAGACAGTGACCTCATCTTGCTGACCTATAGCCACCACCCCCCGCTAGGAGGTGCTCAGGTCTCACAAGACTTTTGCGGGCTTTTGGCTGACCACAAGGCTAGGTAGTCAGTCTTTTACCGAACCTCACACGAGAAGGAGATATGCTCTGAAAGATATCTCTAACAGAAGACTAAGCAGGTGATGGGTGAAATTCATTCATCGCAGTATAGCCACAGCCTGACATTGTCAAAAAGGTAAATGATCAATCTTTTGTTTGATCATGGTATATTGATAATATTGTTGGATAATGTTTGTGAAGTTTTGCCATGTTTTATCATTGTAAATGTGTGTAAAACTTAGCGTGACCACATGGCGGACCAGCGACCGCTTTTCGAAACCACGAGGTAGCCCATACTGTCCAACTGCTGTTTCTCCTATGTGTATTATTGCAGACCAGTGGCTGTACTGGAGAATGTGTATATTGTTAATTACTTCTCCATGTGTTTAGTTTAGCCATGATGTATGTATACGTATAGGAATTATGTTGGAGATTCCAGTGGACCATAAACTTAGAAGAATGTTTGTCCCTTGTTTGTATAAGTGAAGTGATCACTGAGGGCTGTTTCGGCCAACAGTGAGACGCTCTGCACACCCTTTTTAAACAAGGCGTTGCAGAAACTCGTCTTATGTTTTGCAGACGAGCAGGCTTGTTGGTCCGATGCAGGAAATAGTCCACTAAGAGTCAACCCTGAGATTCGGCCTGCAGGGGAACATCGGGCACTGAGCTCCGATCGCCCACTAGTCAACACCAAAGGAGGAGACACCATCACCACACCTCAACGAAACAGCTAAGTGCAAGAAGAAACGCACTAACACTGATCTAGAAGGACTGTGCGGTAGTCCACTCTCCTGAAAACAAACATTAGGCCAACCAGAACAAATAGCCCAATGATGAGACAGTAGCAAATATCAAGAACAGTAGCAGCATAGACCCATCAAGGAGCGAACTATTCGAAGTGAATTTGGACATTTAAGTTAATAGGGTGTTTAGAGAATTATGTATAGAGTAGAGGAAATAAATGTGTGATATTTACTGTTAACAAGTGGCTAGACTACCTATGTTTCATAGCCGTACGAGAGCTAGTGTGTACGTGAATCTTTTACCATTTTCTCCCTATCTCTATAACCCTATCCGCACACAAACCGAGCTAAACATATAAATGTATTAAGATTAGTCATAGGGTGATTAAACTAGCCGATACCCGCCGACAAAGACGTGTGGGTAATAGCATTCCATTGTGCAGTAATAATAATAATAATAATAATAATAATAATAATAATAATAATAATAATAATAATAATGGATGCTCGTTTATCGCGGTAGATAGGTTCCGAGAACGGCCGCTAGGGACAGCATATTTACAGTATTTATTTAATGTGTATTCGGACTTTTAAAACCCTCCATTTACGTACATTTAACAAACCACCCTTTGCAGTAATGCACAGATATATAGATATAGATATAGATATAGATATATATAAAGTATGTACATACAGTGCACAGGCACAAATGTTAAGAAATAAAACATCACCTATCGCGACTATTTTCGAAATTTCCGGAAAATCCGCGATTTATTTCCTTATATAATATAATGGAAAAAAAATCCGCGAAGTCGTGAATCCGCGAATGTCAAACAGCGAAGTAGCAGGGGTTCACTGTACGCCCTTTCCTTCAAATCCCCAATCAGGTTCAAACCGCGGCGATCTGTAACCCACATAAACCTCACATGTTACAGACACTTTTACATAACAAAAAGAAATTTTAAAAAAGATTTCTCTTATATAGTGCACTTACAAGCTCAGAGAGCTTCTCAATGCTCTGGCCCATAATATCCAGCAATCACAAAATAGTTTGCTGAAGTCAGGATTCGAACCCACATTGCTCAAGACGCACTCACATGGACACAAGTCGTGCGCTCTGACCACTGAGCTATCCCTGCCGCACACATATTTATCAGTCAAACATGTTGTATAAAGACAGAGAGATCACTATTAGTAGACGGAAAGGAAATCGAATTTTATCTGCGACATTTTAGACAGGCGGCATCCAATACCATTACTGAAAAGAGGGAGGAAACCGGAGTACTCGAAGAAAACCCTCGGTGACCTGAATGTCTCATACATAAGTCACATAAGTTAGTCCCTTGTGCGGGGTTCGAACCCGCAATCTAGGCCAGCCCTGGTTTATCCAATCACAAAAAGCCAAATGGAAGACATACAGAGAAGGAGTTGTGACATGTGTGAATCAGGTCTTATATTGCCGCTCATTGCATGAGTGCATGCACATGAAAATCACTTTCGTGCATCCTGTCCTCACCCATCCTTAATGCTACTGAGAAGAAGAAAAAAACGTATGAGAGCCAGGTAATTCAAAAAGGCAGCACCCTTTGGAATAAATGTATCGCAGATGAAGTGAAACAGTCAAAGAATCCTTGAAGGAAACTGAACCAAAAAAAATCCGTATGAGAGCCAGATAATTAAAAAAGGCAGCACTTCTGGGAATAAAATGATCCCAGAAAAAGTGAAACAATCAACGGATGTGCTATCATGTCGACCAAATCACACTTTGAATCACTTTTATTTTTTCTGTGAGAAAGATGGGCTTTGTAGATCCAAGTATTATACAATCTCACGACCCATCTCTTATGTCTTTTTGGCGTAGAGCTACGCACTATAAAAATGAACACTGACTTACATTCGACAAACCTAGAATAATCATAATTATGTACGTGATATACAGAGACTGAGATAGAGGAAACCACTTTCTGCAGCGGAGAGAGAGAGAGAGAGAGAGAGAGAGAGAGAGAGAGAGAGAGAGAGAGAGAGAGAGAGAGAGAGAGAGAGAGAGAGAGAGAGAGAGAGAGAAAGGTTGGTGTGGGTTGGGGGGGGGGGGATTTGATCAAAGAGGAACATAATTTGACTTGAAATTTAAAAAACAATAAAACACTAAACGTCAGTATTGGCTAACCCCCTTCCCCCTCCACCCCCCCTCACCCCCCCACCCCCTTAACAAAAAAAAAGAAAGAAAGAAAAGAAAAGAAAGAAAAGTACCGTTCTTATACGGCGATGCAAGGAATGTCTTGAGACCATTTTATTTCGATTTAGATGGAGCTATAATCTCAAACATAAAACATTTAGAAGCCTTTTTTGATCCAGTATTAAATGGAAACAGAGTCTCGACATTAAATAGCAATTAAACGGCACTGTAATTTAACTATCCGTAATTACAATTTCATGTCTGTAGTGCCTCAGCCTACCGCCTATGCCAAGATAAGATAAGACAACCAGTCACACCTGCAGACGCCATGAAACAGGCGCATCCTGCCTAATTTGCTTGACGAAGAACATAAATGTCAAAACGGGGTCGAAAAGTATGCAGGGAAGAGCGAAACGAGAATGACACCTTCAAGGGTCTGGAATGTTCTACCCATCTCGCCCCTGACAAAGCAAGCGTCTTCTTTTCAGTCACCTTGTCACACTTGGAGGCCAGCTCTTAACAGTGATTGTGGTGGTTCATCAACAAGTATCATAGCCTAATAATTATACATGTATTATAATCTCTCTGTCACCGATCCAACTACACCACAACACACTCTCGCGCTCTTTCACATAAATTCTAACCGCCTTTACACAATACCTCTTCTTACAACCAACACCCACATCACAGGCGCTTGTATCTGGACATGCGAGCGCCTATGCCTGTGACGCGTCTCCATTTGGTTATATTATAGATAACCAAAGGGAGACGCGTTACAGGCATAGGATAATATCACCAAAGGGAGACGCGCCACAGGCATAGGCGCTCGCGTGTCCAGGTACGAGCGCCTGTGACTCACATCCACACTGTCACGTTCCTCCACGCATGCACACTGATACACCTCCCTACACTCTACTTTAAAAAAAATAATAACATTAAAAAAATAAACACTCCGGGTGACTTACAAAACTAAAGATGTTTCATGTATTGAGGATGGACCGACCAACAAAACGCAGCTTTACTGTTACAAACAGTTAAATATTCAAATCTGTGACTGATCGGACATCAGAGAGTACATGTTGGAGTACTAACAACAAAACATAGACTTTCTTATATTTTGCCAGAATAGGACCCACACAATTATAAGTACCTGTTGAGGCCTGCAACAGAGGATCGTTTCAAGCGTAAATCTCTCCCACAAGTGCTTGTACAATGGAGACGCGTCACAGGCATAGGCGCTCGCGTGTCCAGATACAAGCGCCTGTGATCTCTCCGTAGTCTATTGGAGAAGGAGGGGGGAGGAAGGGGATGGAGGGGGAAGAATCGACTTGATGAAAACGTATTAAGGTAACTCACCAGAAGTCCCTCGCGTGGTAACCAGCAGGCAGGAGGTCCTTGGGGCGCTTACTTTTCACAACACGGGCCAACTTCACCCAGAAGGACCCCTTCTGTCTTTGATGGGGCTGCTGGTTCTCCAACATAAACCCAACGCGCGGGCATGTTGAAGAATCTATAGGAAATATTACAACTTACAGAAACACTGCATGGAAGGTCTCAAGCAAGGATTTCTGGATCATGGTAAACCTTCGCTGAAAGTGGAAATAACAACAGTTGAACCACTGGAAATGACGTCACAAATTCCGCAAATTGGAAACCGAGTGCACAAAAACTTTCCTGGCGCATGACATGCACTCGAAAATAGGCTCCTGAACCACAAAATACCTTTGAAGTACAGTTTAACTTCAGGAATTGACGTCAACATCGGTGTCAGCTTCGAAATGAATAGGCCTACACAAAAGCAAGCTCTAACTACTCATCAAGAATGTCGCTTTGTTCATTTCCAAGACAATATCTCACAAACAGTGGTCAGGAGACGAAATGAACCGTTGCCTTACGAAAGAAAATCTCTTCTCGTTGTAACTACCACCCAGGATCTACTGCTTTTTTGTTCAGATTGCATCAGAGGAAGAACTCTAAAAAGATTCACGAAGGGGCAGAAGACAGCCAAGAACCAGATAAACAAACATTCCACAGACAAAGGAAGGGGGCAATCGGTTTATAGGTGAAAGGAAGATAGAAGGTTTTCTAGACTCAATAGTCAGTTCATAAGGAATTCGTGTATCCTGCGTGATTACGTGTTCTAGTACTTGGCTGCTGTAGTCATACTTAGGGCATGCAAGTATTCCACGTGGCGCTTTGCGTAAGATTTATTTAAGGTCTTTCGATGGAGGCACAACATTCCTGGTTTCTGCCTGTGCACACAGCTATTGCACAGCTAGGACATCCGATTCTAATTCTATGGACATTACCTTTTGCCTTGGGGCACTGCAAAATTGCATAGTTGTTTTAAAGCCGTCAGTTAACCTCGACGTACGAACAGTATAAACACTGTGTTCTGTGTTTTGTACTTCTTTCTTTATTTCTTTATTTTATTTTCTTTCATCCTTTTTTTCTTTCAATTATTTTTATTGGGGTGTATTTTCTTGTCGTCAGTTTTCTTTTCTTTTTAATTTCTATTTAAATATTTCTGTAGCATCCTTTACGTTCTATAGTTCTTTTGTTCCCTCAATCTTTTATTTTATTTTATTTCTGTCTTTCTTTCCTTCTCGCTTTATTTCTTCCTTTCAGTGTGTGTGTGTGGGTGCGCGCGCGCGTGTGTGTAAGATGGGGTGAGGTAGGAGTTGGGGGGGGGATGGAGGGAGTGCTTTGGCAGTAGAAATATCAGAGCCAGCAGAACGTCGTGACATTTAGCCTAGCATTATCCAGAGATAATGGAAGTCTTACAGGAAGTAAGAAATGTATTAAGGAAGGTGCAGTACAGTACAGAAACCTCGACAGAACAGAACATCTGGCTGGCAGTATTACAGGTGTTCTTCTGCGAGTCAAACATTCGTGAAGGGTGAGTAGTGATGTAAATCCGGGTCATCGTGTGTCGGAGGAGGTGGGGACGGAGGGGGGAGGTGGAGGATGAAGGGGATAGGTATCGGAGATAAAAGGGGTGGAGTGGGTGCCAAAATGGCAGAGGGGCCGGGTAGCTCAGTTGGTAAGAGCGTCTTGCTAGTAACCGAAAGGTCGCTGGTTCGAATCCCGGATTGGTCAACGTGTGATCATATTATTTTCCCCTTTACCAACAACTGGCCCGCTGGTGTCAGTATAAATCGGTCCAGTAGTCACCTATATGCGAAAGTGTCGTGTGACTATAATCTACAAACAACAACAGCCAAAATGGTATTGACTGCTCATTGTGTCCGGCCGGGGACGTTAATCTATCCAAGAAGAAGAAGGTAAGAACACATCATCCAAAAAGCAGCAAACGGAGCAAAAATGGATCACTACAGGGGCAAAAATCTTCGTCGTTCATATAGAGATCTTTTGACGATCCTGATGACGACGACCAATTTGTCTTTTCTCTCTCTCTCTCTCTCTCTCTCTCTCTCTCTCTCTCTCTCTCTCTCTCTCTCTCTCTCTCTCTCTCTCTCTTTCGCTCTCAATCTCTCTCTGTCTGTCTCTCTCTCTGTCTGTCTCTCTCAGGATCTAACTCAAACCGCCCGAGACGCCCATCCGCAGCCTTTGGGCGCATGGTCTGACGCCCGGACAACTGAGCACAATCCTGGGCAGCCAGGGATGGGGGAGAAAGACCAAGTGCATGCTGGGTATGTTCTTGTCACCGGCACTCACCCGTCTAGGACATGAGCGTCAGGATCTTTAAAGGCCGGTTATGATGGAATATATGCGATACACAGACTAGACTTCGGTTTATACTCTCATCCGAATGAGTAGGAAACGGGAGTAAAGTGTCTTTCCCAGGGACACAACACAATGTCCCGGCCAGGGCTCGAACCCGGGACCTTCAGATCCGCAAACCAAAGTTCTACCATTAAACCACTGTTTCTGCCTTTTCAGTTATTTTCCATTAAAAAATATAACAACTAAAACTAAATTTCATGGTCGGATATTAGCGATCCAGTGATCTAATGAACAGATCTCTCTCTCTCTCTCTCTCTCTCTCTCTCTCTCTCTCTCTCTCTCTCTCTCTCTCTCTCTCTCTCTCTCTCTCTCTCTCTCTCTCTCTCTCTCTCTCTCAGCCAATGAGACCAAAGACCAAAATAAAATCAACAGACTTTATATAGGGTTTCTACAGAGCCTGGATAACACAAGTAGTAATGGAGCTTCCTCGAGAGAAAAAACAAAAAAGCAACAGCAACATACAAACCCAACAACCTACAAGCACGCATTGTCTGTCTTGTTGGCGTACCTCAGGCATTGCTCATCCTAAACTGCATCCTGTTACTCATCATCTATACACTGCTAGAGCCTCAGTTCTGGTCATAGTGCACAATTATTTGTGAATCCCATTACTTTCAGTGGAGGCTTTCTGAGATAGCGGCTGTATGGCATGCTTGGTGTGTGTTTGAGTGTGATTAAGGGGTGAAGGAGATAGATGTGGGAGAGAAGGGATTTTATTTATTTATTTATTTTAATATTTTCATCTTTATTTTAAAAATTAATCTCAGGGCAGTTGCTATGTATGACAGTGATATGATGCCGAGTTGTTGAGCGTGATTGTGCCACATAGTGGGATCAAGTGTTAGCGTTTTACATCTACTTTTACAACTATATTGTTATTGTTCGCTTTGTGTGTTGTGAAATGCATTGTTCTTTTCGTGTACATGCTAAATTTGTAAATACTTATGTAATTTCTGCGTGTGCGACAACTAAAGTCGCATTGTATTGTATTGTATTGAATGGTATTGTGTTGTACTGTATTGTACAAGAGTCTATAACATCTAGATACCATGCACGGTACTCTACAAACCTAACGTTAGTCATCCCATACCGTAACCCCCACCTCCAAATATAATTTCTAAAGCTCTACACATGGTGTCAGCGCGAGTCCATCAATACCACGTACGCCTGTACTATCATAGCAGAGAAGACAACAGGCATTTTTGAACTATATCATCTCGGATAGTCCTTGTGGGTAACTATAATTATGTAGACCTTGTGCACAACTGCTTCGACTTTATACCCGGTTCCTTCTCATCCAAGAACGAAACAACCTGGCTGGTATGGAAATAGCAACAATCAGGCGCCCAGAAATAGCGCAGGCATCGCCAGTGACCTTTTCTGTAAAGTCAAACCCCTTCAGGAGACTTGCAACGCATGCACATCCCTTGCCACGAGAGAAGACCTATGTTCCGGTAGTTTGTGGGAACATTGATTAGTTAGTTAGTCATTGTTTATAGGGACCTATGGAAACACAATAGTTGTGGAAACATACATCTAGCTATGGGCATGCAAATGGAAGGTGGAAAGCGTCAACTGCGCGTGCAATTGCACGCGAAAATGCACACGCAATTGCACGCCCATCTAGTAGCTGATTGGTCGAAAATGTACACGCCAAACCGCGCAAGATCAAATGCACCCGCAATTGCGCGCGCATTTACCTAGGAATCACAGTAAAGTTAGGAATGGGAAATGTCCGGAAATAGGTTCCATCTACCAAAATAATTTAATATAAATTGACAAATAATTTACAACGAAATCCTCGTCACTGTCACTCTGCCCTGCTTCCAACCTTCCAAATTAAATGTTATAATAATGTATTTATTTAATTTTTGGAACGGAAAAAGCATCGGAAAACCCATGTAGCTTTAGTAGGAGTTTTCTTTATTGTAGCCTTCATCTTGTAAGATCTTAGATGTTCTGAAAATACTAATTCGAGTAGTGAAGTAGGTTTTATTTATCATTTTAGACCACGTTTGATCATTTCTCCAAGGAGAATGTAGTTCGGACTGTGCGTTTAGTTATCTGGAAGTCTGGATCTATGTTTCTAAGATTTAAATTACATCACTGAACAATACGTCATAGCTGATTTTCGTCATCTAGAACTCTTAAGACCTAGATCTTCACTACAGCTTTTGTTTTGTTTCTTTTCCAGTTTTATCATCGCCATGTTTTTCATCGCTACGCTACGCTAAGTGTTCACAGCTACGTTAAGTTTTTATCACGGCGATTAAAAACTTTTGGTGACACTATCTGTATATTTGTTGTTGTACACAAAGTAAAGACAGAATAGTAAAATATAAATTATTGTAACATTTAAATTGGGGGTTTGGAGGTAGGGGAGTGTGCGGGTGGCGAAGGTTTCATTGTAAATTATTTGTCAATTTATATTAAATTATTTTGGTACATAGAACGTATTTCCGGACATTTTCCATTCCTAGTTTTAATGTGACTCGTAGATAGTTGCACGCGCATTTGACGCTTTTCGCGTTCCATACACGCAAAGCTGAACGTATGGGACTAAATAGAGACTCGGGGAATCTCGCTTTAGATGTGGGAACATAAGTGTTTGGAAACTTAGAGCTATGGAACATAGAAATGATCCCTGCACCATCCCGCAAGAGCTTGTAAGTAACATACATGTAGTCTGTTGTCAGTCAGAGCTCGGCCTGTCAGACGCACATGTTCAAATTACGTCACTCAAGGATGTCTGCACAACGCTGGAGAAGGTCAGAGGTTTTTTTTGTGTTTTTTTTTAATTTTTATTAGCAAGTGTCTTTTGCGTAACTGGGTACCCAATACCATCTTGCAGAGAAAAACCTATTCTTCAGAACAGGTGGATGCGTCGTGTGCACAATTTCTGTCTGTCTGTCTGTCTGTCTGTCTGTCTCTCTCTCTCGCTCTCTCTCTGACAGGATCCCTTGTCGTGCCGCTGTGACAACGCTTATGCATTACATAGCTTTAAAAATGCCCGACCTACACCAACTATGCGACGCTCAACCACTGCAAAAGATATCCCAGAAAGTGGCGATGAACACCCATGTCAAATCACAATTCTCCTTTTTATGTATTTAGCGTTTTATTCCCTTATAAAACCAATTCTCAATGCATTTTACAGTCTTGTTCTTTAAGACAAAGAGGATACCCATGAGTCATGACATAACATTTAATCTTCTTCAATTAATCAGTATTTCATTTATTGTTTACTCACACATTCACGTGATAATTAGACATTAAAAATACCAATCAAATCACAATTAAGGAACTTTATAACAGAACGGGGGAAAGGAAGGGGAGGGGGGAGTGGGCGGAGGATTTAACACCATTCTATATATTTCGATGAAATAATTTTCACAACTGATTATTTGTGAATGATGTAATACATCGTCTAAAGTTCTAAAGAATGGCTATCATAGTCCCCTTCTTCTTCAAGGCTGCAGAGCCCTTTCTCTATTCAGTCTAACAGTATATTCCAACTATTAAGCAGCCAGTTTGAAGGGCAAAGGGTGTAACGACAAAAGCGGGTCCGTACACTTGGCCATTTAGAGAGCCTAGCCTGTTACTTGATTTTTTTGCCAGTCGAAGCCAGTAAATTAGTTTATTAAAGCGCTTCCTTCAAAGCCACCCAAACCTAACTTCCACAACGTCCTCCAATCATTCATAATGTAACACCTCATAAAACACTTCATTAAAAGGCAAAAGCGACCACCTTACGTCACTGAAGGAGTGTTTCTTCGCGTAGGCGGAGTATCTACAGTGAGAAGAAGAAAAAGAAGAAGAAGAAGAATAGTAATGTTTTCGGTTTAGCTCATAATGTAAGGTATTTTGTGATAAAACACGTCCTCAATCATAAAGAGAAAAAAAACGACACATTTTTTTTTTTTACAAAGCTCAGTTGTTGAAAGATTCCCTGCACCTTTTGAAAGATAGTTGTCTTTCCCTTCACACAAGTTTATTTAACATATAAACGCATAAACGAAACGTTATTGTCAAGCCACATGCAAATTTAGACACATTTTGCACTTTGTGGTGATGAATATACAGGCATACATATTTTTCTGACAATATCGGATAAATAAACATTGACGTTCGATTACGCAATTAAAATGTACTAGTTTGTAGGTTTCGCAGAGAATTCTGATCAGGCCAGTTACGCTAATACGATTCCGATCAGAGGTCTTTGGCCCCGTGCCATGCAGGCTTCAGAAGGATGTCAATGTTAACATTCCTGAAAATTTAAAAGGTATGCAAACGTTACGCGCAGCACCTGTTACTAAAATTCAGCAGAATTAAAATGGATGTCAAGATATATTAATGTCATTTAAAGTTAACAGTTTGCAAAGAGGGTTTCCTGTTACATTAAACTTTAATTATAACAAACTGGATCTCAAGTTGTATAAAGGAAGAGAACTCAACAACCAGCCATTTACAACACAATTTTGACAGACATTAACTCACCAAAACACAGCTAGGCAACTCAACTAATCGTAAATAACACCCTCTCTCATTTCTGCCGCGCCTTGAGCTTCTCTTTAACTGGTAAGTGCGCTATATCAGAACAAGATTTAATTTCATTTTCATTTTTAACCTCATTTTTGCACCGAAGAAGACAAGATGCTTTTGCCGAAAACACTTTGCCTTCCATGCAAGTAAGTTGTTTTGAGTCTTTATCAAACAGGCAATTGGGTTTAAGTGTACCCCTAGGGGGAGTTATAGAGATACCGCCAATATAAAAGTCACGAACGTTTAATGAGGGTAAATCTATGGGTCACCGTGTTGCCAAGCCCGAATTCGTTTCTGGCTTCACTGAGGTCAGTCCAGTGAAGTTGTCTGCTCGCTCGTGCTATTTCGAGGGTTTTAGCCTGTTAATTTTTTGTGGCCCAATAAAGAAGCTATGACGTTTTAACACACGCCTTAATTAAAGATAGCTGATCCAAGTCAAACATAAAGAACGTATTTATTATCGAGCCACTAAAAGAATCCAAATTAGAATTCACAAACAGAAGAATCTTTGTTTTGACATGTTGGAGATTTAGCTTACACTGAAACAAAATGTAGGCCTACATGTATTTTTGGGCAATAATACTCATATCAAACTACATGGCACATTTTTTATGTACAATTCCAGAGAGAGAGAGAGAGAGAGAGAGAGAGAGAGAGAGAGAGAGAGAGAGAGAGAGAGAGAGAGAGAGAGAGAGAGAGAGAGAGAGAGCACGGCTTCTCTAATGCTAGTATTGGGGAACCTGCAGATGACCTCTTGTAGCACAGTTGACGAAAAGCAAAGCAAACAAACCTATGGAGAACTTTAGAAATCGGTTGATTAATCGGTCCTGCTTACTGTCACAACCGTTCGTTTCGATATTTTCAGGTAATATTTGGCTGGAAATGCTTTGAAATAGCCTGGACTCATAAGGAGCCCAAATAATGTCGGTCTGTCTTTCTGTCGGTCATTTCGTCGCACGCAATATCTCAAGTGTCACGAATAGATTTTGACCAAACTTTTCATAGGAACATTACCTGGGTTAGTGGTCAAATTTAAATGCCATTGTACTTGTCCTGCCCATAAAGATCAAGGACGCCAGGGTCAATTATTTGCTAAACATGTTGTGTTCTATATTTCCCAAAATAAGTGAACAAACGTTGACGGTTTTGGTATAGAAGTGCCCGTTATTCAGTTCTACGTTTTATGCATTCTTACAAATGGCGACCGATTGAGATAATTTTAACTATGCAAAAATACTGCAAATACTTCCAAGCCTTTTATGTCATTCGTATTTGCACTTTCTCAAAGGTCAAAGTCACTGTGGTTCATCATTCTTAAAACACGTTTTACGTCGGATCTCAGAAGGGGCTAAATCGATATCGATAAATATGTGCTTGCAGATGCTTCAAAGAGTGGATACTCGTTCCTCGTTTTCATTTGGGATTTTACTAACATTAACTCTTTTGATAATGCTTTGTTTTAATAATAATAATAACAACAACAACAACAACAACAACAACAACAACAATAATAATAATAATAATAATAATAATAATAATAATATTAATAATAATAATAATAATAATAATAATATTTATATAGCGCTTTTTCCTAAGGAACAATATTAGTTCAAAGCGCAGTACTCACGCATTCATTCTAAACATCCGGCTTCATACAAAATAAAATCAGACACTTGCTAACGAGTAAGAGACGAGGGAAGAGGAGAGAGCTGAGAAGGGGTAATAGGGTGGGTGATAGCGGTGGTCTGAATCAACAAACAAACAAAAAATCGAGCGTCTGGAAACACATTTGAATGGCTAGCCATCTTGTTATTCCTCTACATCGCTCAGAGAAGATCTGATACCTTATACAATTCCCCAACGCCACCCTCCATCTCATTGTTAATGCAGTATCTGACTTTTTTAAAATATATATATAACGGGTGGGTGCATAAGTTTTGGGGTCACTGGTATAAATATTGTACACAGCATCCAGTAATATTGTTATTACTTAATTATACATAGCTTCATTGTAACCTCCTTTGTAGCCTTCGTTATGATTGAAGCTGATCTTTCCTCCTCCTATTTTGTTCTGTCACTATCTGGGCACTTCGACCTGACAGCGTTTGATCCGCCTCACTATTAGCACGCCCTTCCGCTCGTAAATTTTCCCCGCCCGCCACTAAAGGCCCGGCTACCCTTGTGTTACGTACCCGGCCACACTTGTGTTAGGTACCCGGCCACACTTGTGTTACGCTTATGAATTCCTTATGTATTGCTCCACCCTCAAAAGAGGGACATAAAAATATTTGCCCTGCAAGGCGGTGAAGCGTGGTTGGTAGTACCGGGTTGCCGGCTACTAGTGCCACGCACTCTTCTGCAAAGTCGCTGCCATCGACCTGCATAAAATGCCTGCCGACAATGTAGTCCCGCTCACCACCAAAAGCAGAAGGCGAATGGTCAGCCGGGGAGAACAAATGTCGTGTCGCCTTGTCCTGCATAACCCAATGGCATCTCCAAAGAATTCTGCAAAGCAGGAGCCACCCAAGGCTAGTCTAACCAAGAAATTCAAGGTAGACAATTTCTCTCCCAAGCCTCAACCAGTCGCCTCCCTTTCCGCTACAGATATAGAAAACTTTACTATAGAAGAATCCATCTAAAAAGTTTTACTATAGAAGAATCCATCTAAAAAGCTTTACAATAGAACAATCCATGTAGAAAGCTCTACTATATAAAAATCAATTTAAATTAAAGACCTTTACTATAGAAGAATAAATATAGAAAGGACTTTTTCACATCTTTACTATAATTTTATGCATACACCTATAAATGTGATCCAAAGATTTAGACTGGAAATGATAGAGGATAGAGAAAATATATAGCCTAATTCTAATGTTACCGATACTAGGTTAGTACTGCGATAAGACATAGTAATTGGAATGTGTTGCCAGAAAACCATAATTATTATGACACTATCCTATCCTATCCTGTCCCATAACCCGAAGGTCGTAGGGGCACCACAGATGATCGCTTAACCAGCATACTCCATCTTTCTCTGTCCTCAGCAGCCCTCATGGCTTCGCTCAGTGTCAAACCAGTCCATTCTCGAATGTTGTCCTCCCACCTCTTTTTCGGTCTCCCCCTTCTTCTACCTCCTTGCACTGTGCCTTGCAGAATGGTCTTTGCAAGGCCTGATGATCTGGTGACGTGGCCATACCATCGGAGTTTCCGTTTCTTCACCACTGTGAGCAGGTCATCGTGTTGTCCAATGGCTTGTGTGATGGTCTGTCGGACTTCAACGTTGGTGATGTGTTGGGTATAGGAAATGCACAGAAGTCTTCTGTAGCACCTCATCTCCATGCTTTGTATTCTTCGTTGGAGATCTGCTGTGAGGGTCCATGCTTCGCAAGCATATAGGAAGATGGAGATGACCAGAGAGCGCAGCAGTCTTACTTTGGAATGTAGACTGATGGTTCTGTCTTTCCAAATGGGCTTCAACCTTGTCAGGGCAGCAGTTGTTTGTGCGATCCTGGAGAGGACTTCCTGTCGAGACCCATTGTCGGACACAATGGCTCCTAAATATTTGAAGCTGTGCACTGTGTTGAGGGATTGGCCTTGTACTTTGATGTCCGTGTTGATGCCATTGGTGTTGTTGGTCATCATTTTGGTCTTCTCTGCACTTATTTCCATTCCATAAGCTCTGGAGGTGGTGTCAAGCCTCTGTACAAGCTGTTCAAGTTCTTGTTCCTCTCCAGCCAATCCATCAATATCATCCGCAAAACGAAGATTGGAGATTGCTCTGCCCCCTATACTGACTGTGCCTTCGTGATCTGCAAGAGCATCTGACATGATGCGCTCTAGGAAGATGTTGAAGAGTGTTGGAGAGAGTAGGCATCCTTGACGCACACCGATTGTTGTTCTGAACCAGTTCCCGATGACGCTGTTATGGAGGACTGCACTGGTAGCCTTGTCATACAGGCTTTTGATGACTTCTATAATTTTAGGGCTGATGTTGTACACTTTCATGGTTGCCCATAGAGCTGCATGCCAGACTCGGTCAAATGCCTTCTTGAAGTCTATGAACACATGATATAGATGTTGTTGGTGCTGTAGGTATTTCTCACAGATTATTATGAGGTTGAAAATCTGTTCAGTGGTACTTCGCCCTGCCATGAATCCTGCTTGTTCTTCAGCTATGATTTGTTCAGCTTGTGGTTTTAACCTGTTGAGTATTATTTTCAGGAGGACCTTGCTAGGATGGCTGATGAGGCTGATGGTGCGGTAATTTTCACACTCCTGAAGGTTACCTTTTTTGGGAAGAGTGATGACAAGCGACTGGGTCCATGGTGTAGGCCATTCCCCACTCTGCCAGATCTTGTTGCAGATAATGGTGAGAGCATCAGTCATCGCTTCTCCTCCTGCTTGTAGCAGTTCCGCTGGTATGTTGTCCACTCCCGCTGACTTCCCTTTCTTCAGCGATTGCACTGCTGCCTCAACTTCTTCCCGGAGAATTGGGAGGATTTCTTCTTCTTCTCTGCTCTCGGGACATGCTAGAACTGATGGGTCTCCATTTGGTGTATGGTTGTAAAGGTCAGAGCAGTACTCTGTCCATCTGTCCAAGACTTCTTGTTCTTCTGTAAGGCAAATGCCAGACTTGCTTTGGATAGTGGAGACTTTGGGCTGTTTAACACTTGTCAGCCGCTTCACAGTCTGGTAGGCCTTCTTGCTGTTGTTCTTGTTCAGATTGTTCTCTATTTCCTGGCATTGATCTTCTATCCAGTTCTCCTTTGCTGTGCGCATGCCTTTTCGGATGTCATTGTTGATTTTTCGGTAGACATCAGCTCCCTGTGAGGTGTTCTTTTTCTTTTTTAACTCTCTTCGTTTATCACACAGATCCAAAAGTTCAGGTGTGATCCACGGCTTCTTCTTTGGTCGGTGCTTGCCAAGGATCTCAGTGGCGGCATCTGTTACAGCTGAGTTGAAGGTATTGGTCATGGTGTTGACATCTACTTCGCCTGCCCCCAAAATAAGCAGTGGTGCAAATTTCCCTCCAATTGTGGCCTGAAATATTTTTGCCACCTCCGGGTCTTGCAGTTTGTCCAGGTCGAACTTCAGCCTAGTGCACTTTGCTGTATTTACTCTCTTCAAATGGAGCCGGAAAGACATCATCACGAGATCGTGGTCACTTCCAATGTCTGCTCCTGGAAAAGTGCGTGTCCTGCCAATGTTGATGCTTGATCTGAAGCGTTTCTTGACCATGATGTAGTCGATCTGGTTGTGATGTTCCCCGCCGGGACTCTGCCATGTCCATCGTCTGGATTTTTTGTGGAGACCAAGCGTGTTTGCCAGTACCAGATTGTTGTATCTGGCAAACTCCAATAGCCTCAGACCCCTGTCATTTGTCTCGTTGTTGCAGTGGGGTCCGCATGTGTCTCCCCAGTTGTGGTGCGCATCTTGGCCAACCTTGGCATTCCAGTCGCCTTGCACTATGATTATGTCCTTCTTCGGCACTTGGTCAAGGACCGCCTGTATATTTTCATAAAAATCCTCCACTTCGCTGTCTTCATAGTCTGATGTTGGGGCATAGGCCTGGATGATGGTAATGTTGAAAGGGGTTGCTCTCAGACGGATGGTAATGAGTCTACTGGAGACTGGGCGGCAACCCATGACAGTGGCTAGAATGTTCTTGTGGACCAAGAATCCAACGCCGTGTTCGTGCCTGTCATCTCTACCGCTGAAATAGAGCTTGTGGCCTTTGTCAGTCGTTGTTTCACCTAGGCCTTTCCAGCGCAGTTCGCTGATACCTAGAACGTTCCATCGATAGTGGTCCAGCTCGTGGGCCAGTTCTTCTAATTTTCCTTCCGCAGTTAGGGTCCTGACATTCCAGGTTCCTATGACGATGTTGTTTCTCGTGCGGATCTTGCTAGTTTGTCCATCAGTAGCATACTTTTCACCTCCGTCCTGGTGGCCAACGGAAGGCGCGGTCCTTGTGTAGCCGGGCGACGACCGATCCGGCATGGAATTAGTGGATAGCCTCATCATGTGTTGTGTCTTGGGCAAAAAAGACCTGGCAGGGCCCAATCCTCTCCAGGCTGTTGGCCACAGCCGAAATCCACGAATACAGTGTGGCTCGCCTTGGCCCTGAGCACGTGGTCGTTGAACCTGTAGTAACGTGAGGTTCCTCCGCCCTGGCCGGTGACTTCTGTGTAGAAGACTTTCGCCCAGTGATGCCGTGCTAACATCACCCCTGTTAGTCGCCTCTTACGACACGCCGGGAAACGTTGGGTCTATTCTATTTGCCCGAACCCACAGAGCGTTTATTATGACACTCCTCGAAGGAAACAAGAAAAATAACATGGTCCGGATTCTCATAAGGTGTTTGGCACAGCCATTTTGAACTAGCGCTTCGGTTCCGGCATCTTAGATATGATCATCATGACCTGTTACATAGTTCAGACAAACATGTGTAGGAGAAACTTGCAATACCCTTCTCCCATCTTCTAGATCTACAAGTTGCTGGTAAAGTTAACCACCTATGTAGATTAATCAATTCTTGCCAAGCGGCGGGTGACTAGTATAGGGGAAGAATTTCGCACTGCTTTCAGAGAGGGAATCGAGTTCAGCGCTCAGTTGAAAATACCGGTGTAACATCGTCAAAGTTCCTGGTCTCTTACTTTAGCCTGGCGCCTTTGCGCATGCGCCAGGTCAAATCGGGCCGAATTTTTCACGATGTTCTTAGGCGTCGTAACCATAACTCTAACCCTAAACCATAACCCTAACTCTAACCCTAACTCTAATGCTTACTAAGACTACGATAGCACTGTGCGCATGCGTCGAATTTTGTAATGCGTCGACCAATCAGAATGCTCCCAGTCGCTCCCAGCCCAAATTAGATACTAGGAACTTTGACGATGTCACACCGGCCTTGCCTTATTATCAACGTGAGACTGACGCGTATCGCCATAAACTGCACGCGAGTTCCGGTCGTGTACCAGCTAATGTATACAATGTACATCAAGCACAAGGGAGTGTTTGGAATGCAGGACGTATACCTGTTGCACTGAAAACTTAGTGTTCTCCGATGATAGTCGCAGTGTGAGTACTGTACACTGTCCTGCACTCCGAACTCTCACCGGTTCCAGAGCAACATGTTATGTTCCTAGGTTCGCTTCACATTACGGCAGTTCAAGGGTAAGCTACTTTGCGTTTCTGTCAGTGCTAAACTCAGGGCTTCACGCAGCAAAGATAACAGGTGCATTTCACGTTGTCGATCCTCCCTCCTCTCCCACCCTCCCCCAGCTCCCCCCTTCTACCATCCCCTAAAACAAATCCTAAAAAATAAAGAAATCCTCAAATTTCTGTATGACATAAGCCCCACCCCCCACCCCCCAAAGGTAAAAATCAATGTTCCCGTAAATTTTCGGTCGTTAGGGAGAGAGGCGTTTGGAGAGCTTTTCATTCCTTTAGGCCAGCTTACTGAGGGCGGTATCCATCCCCTCTCCCTCTCCCTCGCTGCCTTACCATTCCTCGGTTCTAAACAGAGCTAGGCCCCCATTGACGGTAGGGTTGTCCGGGCGTGTTGTGCGCTAGTTTGACTCTTCATGTCCTTATGTGGTGGCATCAGGTATGGTCAGCCATCCAAGTGCTAACTCGAAACATTTCTAGCCTGTGCCCAAACCAATACGCTACTCACCACCCTCTCCTCCCCATCACCCATCCCCAAATGGACAACAAAATCCTATTCTATTCAGAGCTATTCTTCAAGGATCTTTTCCGGCCGACTTCGACCTTTTTAAGAATAGAGTCCGGCCCACAAAAAATTGTTTAGATCTACTGTATAAATAATGCATAATCATGTAGGCCTACCACCCTTTCTGCTTATTGTTTCATTCTCATTCTTTCTTTGTTTAGGGGGATAAAAGAGGATGTGTGTGTGTCTGTTTGTGTGTGTATCTCTATGTGTGTGTCTCTGTGTGTGTGTGTCTGTGATGTATACATGTTTTTAACACCATGCGGGTGGCCACGAGCCTAATTGTAACAGTGTTTTTGACGTTTTTCATTTAGTTCTGGAGGAGTGGTATTTTTTATTATTTGCGGACACCTTTCGCTGCGCTTGTCAACATTGTGGACATTAAGCTATTTCCGTTAAAGTCGGGGATATTCACAGAACTAGAACAACAATAACAAGAAGAACAAAGAACAATAAGAATGAAAACAAGAACAATATAAAGAAAATAAAAATTTAAAAACCTATTTCATTGAAGTCTGGGTATGCACAGAACTAGAAGAACAACAACAACAAGACTTGAACTGTTGTTTTAAATCTTGCACACTTGCGTAACAGCCTGTGGCATATGACTTAAAACGGGGCCTTGTTCAACCTCCATCCACGTAGCTACGTAGGTGGTAACCACGGTAACTACCGAGTCTCGTGCTGAGAGAGGTAGTTTAGTGTTGCTGCTTGAAGTTAGAGGTTGCTGATGCAACGCTTTTCCGAGAGGAGACGGAGAGTTGGGGATGGAAGAGGAAGGAAGAACGAGGACGGAAGGGGTTGGCGGGTGGGGAATGGGAATTAAGAGTAAAGATGGTTGTTCATAAAGGTGTGCAAGTTTGTATCATCATGTAGGCCGCTAGGGTAAACACTAGTGGTTGGATTCTGAGACTCTAGCACCAAAGAGCTTTCAGGCTACATGAGAGCACGGAACGTGTGATAAATATCTCTATAAATAAACTGTTCATATTTTACAACTACTACAATATACTTATAATAACCACTTTGACTATTTGATGTTCCTTATTTTATACATGGCCAGAGTCTTACACTTGATAAAGGTTCTTATTTATTTATTTATTTATTTATTAAATAAAGATTCTTACAAACAAAAAAACAACAACAACAAACAAAAAGCAAGGAAATTATTTTGTGCCTTAACCTTGAAACGTAAGGAGTTATTGTTTGTGTGTTTTTGTTGTTGTAATTTCTTCTTTCAACTACTATATCTAGTCTCTGTTCAAGTTCTACTATACGTATAAAACACCATGTGGAGCCTGAGTAGCATTGCTAGTAGGAAGTGGCAAGGTAGAGAAGGAACATGGAAAAAAAAAAAGTAAAAAAAGGTAAAGGTAGTCCCATAGCTTTGTGGCCGTAGGGGAGCGTGATGTTGGAGATCACACTTATCTTGGGCCAGCGTATTGAGGGTGATGCCCATCTCTCTCCCTCGCTGCTTTACCTTCCCCACCCTTAAGAGAGTAGGTACTCAGTCACAGTTGAGTCAACTGGGGGCGTTGTTATTTGTCGCTTCACGTTTTGCGGTCACCCATCCAAGTGCTAACCGCACTAGACGGTGCTTAACTTGCGACACAGTAGCGAGTGCTCCAACCACTGCGCTATCCGACACCCCTACATGTCAAAGATTTTCATAAAAATAATATTTCAGCTTCGCTTATCGTTTTTCAAAGTACAGTCTACAGAGAGAGAGAGAAAGACAGACAGAGAGAGAGACAGGCAGGCAGGTAGGAAGGCAGACAGACAAGTAGATAAGTAGCCACTGAGGCAGAGGCAAGAGTTTCGGATGGAACGAAACTAATAAATTAGATCCTGTTAGTTGCAAATTGATAATAATACTTTTATTTTACGAAAAACAAAATAAACAAGGTAAAGGTAAAAGTAAAGGTAGTCCCATAGCCTTGTGGCCGTAGGGGAGCATGATGTTGGAGATCACACTTATCTTGTGCCAGCTTAATGAGGGTGATGCACATCTCTCTCCCTCGCTGCTTTACCTTCCCCACCCTTAAGAGAGTAGGTACTCAGTCACAGTTGAGTCAACTGGGGGCGTTGTTATTTGTCGCATCACGTTTTGCGATCACCCATCCAAGTGCTAACCGCACTGGACGGGGCTTAACTTGCGATACAGTAGCAAACAAACAAAACAAGAAATCGAACATAAATCTAAACGACTGCATTGAACCGAGTTTGAACAAAGCGTAACGGAGAGCCCCGAGCGTATATGTCTTGCGGCATGAAGTTATGTGCGATACAAGAACGTTAGATTTGGAATGGATCGGATAAAACTTACAGCGCAATGCAATATTGTCTGTCTACACGTTCAGGTAGCCGACAGAGAGCGGGAATATGCTCGCTGCAGAATTGCAGCTTTTGTGTATGTACACAACTACCTGAAGGCCGGAATGCAGTTTGCGAGCTGTGGAATGTTTAACTCACAGATCTAAAGATCACTGGACTATCTTGTCCGAATTCGCCGTCTCGAGTTTTTTTCTACACTTTGGCCTCTGCCGGTAACTCTATATAATCCTAACACAGCTTGATGGATTGCATTTATAATTATATCTTGCTTACTTTTCATACTTGAGACGGAAGCTTTTCATACTTGAGAGGGAAGCTTTCCATACTTGAGACGGAAGCTTTTCATACTAGAGACAGAAGTTTTTCATACTGGAGACGGAAACTTTCCATACTAGAGACGGAAGCTTTCCATGCTTGAGACAAAAGCTTTTCATGCTTCAGGCAGAAGCTCTTCATACTTGAGACGGGAGATTTTCATACTTGAGATGGAAGTGCACAAGAGGAAACGTGCGTCCAATGAAAAGTTAGCTAAGGATCCAGGACTCTAGATATTTAAATCAACTGGTGTAACTACCACACAGATTGATTTAGGTCCCTACCCCTTGTTCCATGGGATGGTTATCCCCGTCTGCCATATCTCCAATGTTGGGTGTAAACGTTAAACCTCAATGTTCATACCACACAGACGATTGATAAGAGGAGCTAGGCAAGTTACTGTGTGGTTTGAGCGTTTATGATGGCTTTGTGCAATTTTATTTATTTATTTAACATTTCTATCTAGATATTTATACATGTGAATTTGTTTGTGAATTTATTTACGTCTTTTATATTTATTTATTTATTTATTTATTTATATACTGTTGACAGTGTACTATCACATTCACAGGTGTCACTCAAGATGGGCGCCTATAGAGCGGATCCCTCAATAGCAAAGCTGTAACTGTACATACAAAACAACCTAGGGCTGTACGCTCTTTACCGCTCTACTATCGAGGATCCACTTTCAGTGTGTAACGCTCCTGTGATCAAATGACAACACTAATTTTAGAGCACCGACCTACAGGTCCGTGCTTAAGAGTAACAACACTGCCAGCTCTTCCACTGACCCAATAAGTTTACTCTTCTCACTAGAAGCAGTAGTAACCAAACGTTTTAAAAAGTCTACTTCAGGCAAGGAGTACTCCTTGACTTCAGGTTAAAAGAAAGTCGAGCGGTCAAGCCTGCTGTATTTCAAACAGCTGTCTGAAAATGTTCACCTGGCCTAGCCTCTTATCTGGGAAATCCTCTCTTTCACGTTAAAGCGAGCTGTCCGCATGTATCCTCCTTTCTCGCCTTACTTGCCTGTTTTTATTAAAAAATTCGTGGAGGTTCCAAAACTTTTTTGTTCTAGATTTTTTTAATTTTTTTATTTTATTTTATTTTATTTTTTTTTTGGGGGGGGGGGGGGGGGTAGGAGAGGGGTCCAAAAGGTTCAGCAACTTAGGTTCGGGATCTGAGAACCTCGATAAAAAGTTTTTGAACTTCCACGAACCTTCCAATTAAGACAAGAAGGTCATAAGCCGTCAGATCCAACCTTGCTCTCATGGCGAAAGCGACCTGCTGCCCGTCTCATCAAAATCTAATCTACTTCCAAACCGAAAACCGAGGTGCAAAAACAATAACCCAAATCGCCTGGAAAGTATTAAAGTGTCACAGCAAGCCACGAGCTTCAACCTAAGTTCTCATAGAAAGCTAACTGTCGAAAACGAAGGCAATCTGTCACAGTCACTTACTGAATGCCATCAGATTCAACCCATTTTTCATAGACTGAAAATTGGCAACCTAATTCTCATAGACTGCAAACTGTCAGCCCAATTCTCCTAGCCTGCTAACTGTCAACCTAAACCTCATAGAAAGCAAATTTCTAAGACGTAGCCAATCTGTCAGTCACTTACAGAAAGCTTTTAGAATCAACCTAATTCTCATAGACATTAGACTGTCCCACAGTATGTAACCCATTTCTTATTATGAAAAAAGAAAACAAAACAAAAATCAGGACGCCCAACCTACTTCTCATAGAAGGTTTTGCGAACTGAGCATGAATGTAACCCATATCTAACAGGAAGACGCCCGATTCCACCTAATTCTCTATGAAGGCAACCTGTCCCAAAACGTAACTTACTTCTACCCTACAGACAAGATATCCAACCTATCATAGAAATTAGCTCACTGTCAGACTCATTGTACACACCCTCCCTTCTTGCTTACTGAATGCCACCAGGTTCAATCTCACTTTCATAGACAGAAAACGGTCGAAAACTGTACTTATTTTTCGCGCAATTCAAGACGCCGGCCGTCTTTTCGTATAGAAATTAACAACTGTGCAAAATGTAACTTCATTGTTTAATTTATTCTCTTTACTCGCGCTTATATAGTGCTTTCCCAGCTCAAGAGCTGCTCAAGAGGCTGACCAACACAGGGTCTTACTCAAGCCCCCGAGACGCCCACTTGCAAACTCTGGCGCAATAGTCTGGCGTCCAGACCACTGAGCGCAATCCTGGACGAGCGGGTAATGGGCAGTAGAGACATATTGTTTGTTTGTTAAGTAGATTAAAGTCCCCGGACAACAAGGCATATAGGGGACGTAGGGACATATTGATTGCTGGGTGTGTTTATGTAGCCGGCACTCACCCGTCTAGGACACGAGCGTCCGGTACCTATAAAGTGCGAAAAGACAACTAAAGACGGCTAAAGACAACTAAAGACGGCTAAAGACAACTAAAGGCGGCTAAAGACAACTAAAGACGGCTAAAGTCAACTAAAGACAACTAAAGACAACTAAAGACGGCTAAAGACACCTATGTATAGACAACTAAAGACAACTTTTTGTTAGGGTTAGGGTTAGGGTTAGTTGTCTTTTCGCCCTTTATAGGTACCACTAAAGACAACTGAAGACGGCTAAAGACACCAGGGGTAGAAATTTTAGAGGGTACACAAGGCTACAAACAACTTAAAGAGCCCAAAAACACCTGCCATCTTTGAAAGACATTGGCTATGGCAGAAATTTATTGCCGCGTAGAAAGTACAACGGATTAAAATAAATAACAATAATATTTTTCAAGTATATTATATAAGATAATTGATTTAGATACAAAGTGAAAGCGGTTCTGGGTGATTGTGTAGTCGGATATAATGAAAATGCAATGCCCGATTCGAAACTGAGGCTATTGTTGTTTATAGGGTTAGGGTTAGTTGTCTTTAGTTGTCTATACATAGGTGTCTTTAGCCGTCTTTAGTTGTCTTTAGCCGTCTTTAGTTGTCTTTAGTTGTCTTTAGTTGTCTTTAGCTGTCTTTAGTTGTCTTTAGTTGTCTTTTCGCACTTTATAGGTACCCCGAGCGTCAGGATCTTTAAAGTCCGTGCGATAGAATGCGAGCGTGCATAGACTAGACCTCTCATTTATACTCTCATTCGAAGGGCTGGCAGTGGTCAGGTTCAACCTAATTCTCGCCAAAATGAAAGCTGCCTCTCCAAAAATGAAATCTATTTATTCAAAATATAATAAAACAGAGAACTGCTGGCATAAAAAAAAAAAGTTACAATAATGAGAAACAAACGTGTACATAAAAGTCAAGGAGTGCTAGTTTCGACAAAGACAAGACAAAACGATACAATGCACATTTTCGAGCTAAGCTTTTCATCAGGCGGAAAAAATACAGGAGACGACAAAACAAGACTTCCCAAAAGAACTCTAAGAAGAAGCAATAGTTATTATAATAGGTGATAGTCAAAATATATTCAAAATATTGGAAGTTTGAAAATCCTCTGAGTAGAGTTAAAAAGTAAAAAAGTAAACGAGTTAAAATGATTTAAAAAGTAAACGCCACTGATTATATTTACATTTGTTTCTCATTATTATTAAAAAAAATAATAATAATAACAAGACACCACAACGTTTCATAGAAATTTAGCAAACCTTCCTAATGTAACGTAACTTCTTTTTTTGCTCACATAAATCATTTCTCAACCTAATCAAAAGCCATGTTCAACAACCTTAATTTAACAGAAAAGCAGCCTGTCCAGAATAATGTAACCCAGTGCCTATGTCCGTTACCCTCACTAAGACATGTCATGATGGCTAATAGCTTAAATGCTAAACCATACTGTGATACTGTGAAGTATTTTGCTGACCAGTGCCAGCTGCGTTATAGGTGATATTCTCTAAGCCCACAAATAAGAACCAAATAATTATAAGAGAAGACAGCAGATCATGCTAAACTTTAGTCATCTAGTGATCTATATTTAAAACACAACTGTTGTGTTGGAAAAAGAAGAAGAAGAAGAAGATGATGATGATGATGATGATGATGACAACGATGACGGCGATGAAGGAAAAGAAGAAGATGAGGAGGAGGAGGATGATTGATGATTATGAGAATGATGATAATGAAGGATGATGATGATAACGATGACAATGATGACAACGATGATGATGATGATGATGATGATGATGATGATGATGATGATGATGATGATGATGATGATGATGATGATGATGACGACGAAGATGATGATGAACATCGGATAGTTTTTAGAGCGTTAAAAAAACACAATAAGCAGAAGCAACATGTACGATCGTTATAGAACGTAGCACCACCCACACCGAAGAAGAAAGTGCTGACTACAGACTTCTACGTTGGCTTGCATTCACGCCACAGAAACATGCGCAGAACAATGACTATCAGGGACCGACCTAACCTGACAGTATTAATTCGTTCTCTATGTAAAAGCCTTTTGTTTATTTATTTTTCTGGGGTGGTCTTAGACCCTTTTTTATATGTTGGTATCGGGGACAACCCCTCACACTACACACCTCTCCTGATAGTTCAAGCTGTATAGTGTTACATGTAGATAAAACACATGCCTGTGAAGACAGGTAGGCCCTATGTGTTCTTTAAACACACACACACATATCTGCCTGCTCAAGACAAAAGCCCAAATCTGAATCTAACTTTCGCCACCCAAATCCAAATCAGAATCTAACTTTCGCCACCCAAGATGCCAACCTGAAGCATCAAGCACACAGTCAAACGCTGTGGACAACTGAGACAACCCTGATCAACCTGCGCGTGTATAGATCGGTATTCATTTGAGCCTGTCATTTCTACCTTTTTTGGACAGAATTAATGGTTTTAATCATTTTACCCGCCGCTGAAGCGACACGTAAGGTAGTGAGCCACCGAATAAAGGGTAATTAGAGAAAATCGAGTCCCGTTTTTCCGACAAAAGCTATCCCTATCCTATCCTGTCCCATAACCCGAAGGTCGTAGGGGCACCACAGATGATCGTTTAACCAGCATACTCCATCTTTCTCTGTCCTCAGCAGCCCTCATGGCTTCGCTCAGTGTCAAACCAGTCCATTCTCGAATGTTGTCCTCCCACCTCTTTTTCGGTCTCCCCCTTAAGCTGTCGTCGCCATTAAGGATGGAACCCAGATTCTTCGACACCCAAGGCAAGAACTGTATCCACCGGGCTACTGTTACCACACACATCGTCATTGCTTTCAAATGTGTTCCTCAGCCATCTTTTTTTCTGTATTTGTACTCTTCTTTCTCCAGTGCTAAGGTTACCACTCAATGCCTTTATTGGTGATGGTGTAGTTCTTTGTTGGTGTGGATGATGATGCTGATATTCATTGTTGTTGTACCTGTATGTTGTTGTTGTTGTTTACCGAGGTTAGATTTTGTTGTTACCGGTCGTTGAGATGTCGTTATTTAAAAGCGGCAGAATGGGGTTCTTCCTTTTTTTTTTTCTCCCTTCATTCTTTCATTTCTTATTTTCTTTCTTTTCCTTCCTACTTTCTTTCTTTCGTTCTTTCATTGTATCTTTCTTTTCTTTATGTCGGAAGTAGCAAGAAGAAGAAGAAGAAGAACAACAACAACAACAACAACAACAACAACAACAACAACAACAACAACAACAACAACAACAACAATAACCAAGCAAACAAACAAACAATAGGAAGAACAAGAAGGAGTTCAACATATGTTATGCTCCAAAAACACCTAACCATAGCTTAAAAAGAAAGCGAGGGAGAGCAGTGGGATAAGGTAGGGTAAGAGCCTCTTACTTCCCCTTTTCTGATGCGCTCTCACACACACACACACACATCGTAACTGAGACTCACCGAGCCCCTCCCACACGTCAGAAGCAAAACGTTAAATCTCGGCGAGTCCCAGCTTCGCAGAATTGCACTTACTAGATCGAGTAGCTTACGATGCGTACCTGAAGACATGCAACTCCTACGTGTTTCCAATAAACAAAATAACATCAAAGAGTGCATATAATGCGCACGCGGTTACCGCCCTTCCTTAAATCTATTAAAACCGGAAAATGCTACTTGAAAGCATTCTGATCTTCACAGTTCGAGGAACTGCCTTTCTTCTCTCTCTCTCTCTCTCTCTCTCTCTCTCTCTCTCTCTCTCTCTCTCTCTCTCTTTCGCCCCCCTCTCTCTATTTCGCTTTCAAATCGCCAAAGGCTAGAATAACTTCATTGAAAACTGGAGCGCCTGGTACAAATTGAGTTATTATCGTTTTACTTTACACATACACGGACACCCACACACCCACACACACACACACACACACACACACACACACACACACACACACACATACACACACACCGATGCCAGAACTTTATTTGAAAAGACAAAATCTATAGAGCTAACTTATTATGTAATAGGTGCACGATGTAATAGATGCACGACTCGGTAACAGCATGAAGCTGCATTTGACTGGAGTATTCTGCCTGCACGATATTTTGTACACGAACTTCGTCTTCAAAGCACTTTCTGTCAAAGTATAACACTTAGAGTATATTATGTAAACCTAAATATTAATGAAATGTCTGTGCAAGCAGTATCGTAGGAAGTATATTGTACTGTATACGGATTATGATTCTAAAATCGGCGGAATGCCTTTTTGGCAATGCGAAGCTGCAGAAAAGTTCGTGCCCTGAAGACGTAAGACTAGAATCCCGTACTCTGGAAGTTTGTGGTAACGAGTGCTTAAAGGAAGCATCTCAAGAGGCATGGCAGCCAACCCAAGTTCGCAAAGTGACCTTCAAGACACACTAAACATCGGAGATTTGCTAAGGCATGCGCCTAGGCCCAACAAATATCTCTCTCAGGCCTGGAGCAGGCTTATACAGAGTATCTGAGATTATTGAGGCATTAATCAACGTTAATTTCATGTAAGATCTGCACACATTGCGATTTTATCCCAACAGTATCATCAACAGTACCAAGCCTTGATAGATCACTGACATTCAATATGCTTCAGGACAAAGTAGCAAATGGAGGAATTGTTTGAATAAAAGGCCGGGTTCACAACACTATCGTTAGGAGACAACAGGGTCCCACAACAACCTGTGCATACTCTTAAAGTCTTGTAAAAGAAACTTTGCGACGAATGGAACTTTATGTTACGCGCCTTTAAATCGTAATATTATTCTTGGAGGATAGAGTGATGAGAAGGAAGGGGGTTTTAGGGCTGGTTGCCGAAGCGTGCAGGAGGTATTGTTGATGCTTCTTGGCAAGATTCGATCCCCTGCAGCTCTCATGAGACCAGCAACAGCATCGACATCCCAGAGCCAAACAAAAAAAAAAAAAAAAAAAAAAACAAATACCCTCACTTACACTTCTTATAGCTCCCTCTACTTCTCCACCTCCACTCCAAAACATACAAATATTTGTTTTAAAAAATCTCAAAATAAATGCACAAATCTTCTACCTGTCTGAGCCGAACCTGGCCCAACTCCTTTCACCTCACTCCCCCATTTCCAGTCTTCCAAAGCAAAGCCCCTAGGTCTACATTGTCTACCCCTCAACCCTCCGACTCCATCCACGAACCTTCATACTCTCCACTTCAGGAGAAACAAAAATAAAGATCGAAGGTTCGAGAAACACGTTGTTCACACACGGGAAAACGATCAGAGGTGTTTTGCATACCCGGGCATATAGTTCAACTACACGCAGCCAAGCATCCTGAGCTGGCGCACATACCCGTTCCGCGATACACCCTGAACTGGCATACTCCCGCTGAGGTACACCCATGCTGGAACCATTCATCTTCTCTGACGCGTGAAACACTGCCAAAGGAAGGTAAGCCCTTCTTCGCTGCAAACTTAACTAAATCAGAACCCCCCCCCCCCCCCCCCCCCCAAAAAAAAAAAAAAAACAATTAATAAATAAATAAAATAAAAAAAAATAATAATAATAAATTGCTTCAAACCAAAAAGGTGAAATGAAATACTTGGCCGAAGCCCCTGGTAATTAGGTCAAAACTACTCATGCCCGCTAATGAATTCAGCAACTGCTTTTTTTCTCAACCACCCCAACAGAAACGTGGCTGGCATGAACTGCACCCCACCATTCCCTGGATCTTCGTTTCCTCTGCGTCCTGACCATGTTCCTCTTTATGAGATCAGTCCAATATACCTCACGACGTGTCTTATGACGTAAAAACGATTTACTACTACTACTACTACTACTACTACTACTACTACTACTACTACTACTACTACTACTACTACTACTACTACTACTACTACTACTACTACTACTACTACTACTACTACTACTACTACTACTACTACTACTACTACTACTACTACTACTACTACTACTACTACTACTACTACTACTACTACTACTACTACTACTACTACTACTACTACTACTACTACTACTACTACTACTACTACTACTACTACTACTACTACTACTACTACTACTACTACTACTACTACTACTACTACTACTACTACTACTACTACTACTACTACTACTACTACTACTACTACTACTACTACTACTACTACTACTACTACTACTACTACTACTACTACTACTACTACTACTACTACTACTACTACTACTACTACTACTACTACTACTACTACTACTACTACTACTACTACTACTACTACTACTACTACTACTACTACTACTACTACTACTACTACTACTACTACTACTACTACTACTACTACTACTACTACTACTACTACTACTACTACTACTACTACTACTACTACTACTACTACTACTACTACTACTACTACTACTACTACTACTACTACTACTACTACTACTACTACTACTACTACTACTACTACTACTACTACTACTACTACTACTACTACTACTACTACTACTACTACTACTACTACTACTACTACTACTACGTTGGCCGTGAAAGAAGCCTTCGCTTTTGTGAACTACTACTACTACTACTACTACTACTACTACTCTACATAAATGTTGGCCGTGAAAGAAGCCTTCGCTGTTGTGTGGCGTCGTTAAAGAACGTTTAGAAATTTGATAACCACATAAATAATATCCAGAAGAAAAAGTCATTTCAAGAACGTATTTGTCAGTTAAATTCAGACTGATTGTAATGACAGGATCCCCACATGCCATTAAATTAAAGTGTGTGGCTGCATCCTGTTTCACTCCGTTTATGAAACCAGTATCCGCTCTGTCTGTCTGTCTGCCTGTCTGTCTCTCTTTCTCTCTCACAACACACATACACACACGTAACATATACACAAACACAAAACACACACACACACACACACACACACACGCACACACACACACACAGAGACACTCCCTCTGTTCCTATTGTCTCTGTCTGTCTGTTTGTCTGTCTGTCTCTCTCTGTCTCTCTCTCTGTCTCTTTCTCTCTCTCTCTCTCTCTCTCTCTGAACTCGGAATGATCAATCTGAGCTGGACACATTAGCATTTGCTATGTACTTTTGTAGTTGTATTTATTTTAAAATTGTTTTTCTATTTTATAATGATTTGTGCAGTCACTTACTTCTGCGAGTGCTTGTATAAGAGTGTGCGTGTGAGTGCTTTGAGCAGACTTTTTAGTTTGGAATCGCGCTTTACAAATATATTACCTCTATTGTTATTATTATTATTATTATTATTATTATTATTATTATTATTATTATTATTATTATTATTATTATTATTATTCTATCGGTGTACGCTTGAGCAATAGGTTGCAGAATTATTTTGTTGTATTTATTTTTTAAATTTATTATTTCGTATTTATATAGCGCTTTTCCAACTGAAGTGCTGCTCAAGGCGCTGGCCGATTCAGGATCTAACTCAAACCGCCCGAGGCGCCCACTTGCAATCATGGGCGCATAGTCTGACGTCAGGATCTTTTAAAGTCCGTGCGATGGAATACATCCGTGCGCAGACTAGACCTTGGTTTTGACTCTCATCCCAAGGAGTAGGGGCGAAGTGTTTGTTGTTGTTGTTGTTGTTTTACTCCTTTTTTTAAACTCTAGGCCATCAACTGGGTTTGAACCACTACCTGGAAAGGTTGTAATGTTATCGCCTGACATTCGTGTACACTGCGTACACCACTGAGCCAACTGCGCTCTTTTGTGTTAGAAATGGAAGTCATTCTGCATAACAATCTTGGAGAATTTGCAAGATTCTCTCCTACTTTATCAATTAAATAAATGGCTGTCGGAGAAATTACAAGTTCAACCTGAAAAGACAAGGATCCAGAGTGGGGAAAAAAAATAAACATACAGAAAGTAAGTTATCTGGCATAGCAACTCAGGTACAAAAATGAAGTTTTTAGTGTACGACATTCTTTGAGATCTTCACAAACAACATACAAATCTTATTCTACCTGTGACATAAGTGAGCGCCTAACTGCTGAGCACTGTCTAGGATATCATAAGTTCAATTTGAAGACGATTCAGTCGCAGAAGAAAAAAAATGAACAGGTGTGGCAAGGTGAAAAAAAAAGCATTTTTCATTGCAAGAACCAGGTGATTGGTTTTATGCGGTCGTGGTTTCACCCCGATACAAGAGGAAAACCTCGTGTAAATGTAGAGTAGCACAGGGCAAAAGGCCTACTGGGGGTCAAACGCCCATCCCCAATATTTATGAGATCACGTGATGCAACGAGTTATGTCGTGCTTTATAAGATTCCTCCCACTACCAGCACTTGCACGCCACAAAGAGGATTGAAGCAGACGAAGCGGTCAGTTTTTCAGTTCCACTTGTTTGTATTCGCCTTGTTTAGAGTAATTGTATAATTCCTTCAAGTTCGATGCCATCGTCTAAATAGCAAATAAAACAAAATGTCTCCCTGTTTCGTTGTTAGAGGGATCTGTCAGCCTTCAGCCAGAACTGTTAAATCTAAAATATTCTTAAAGGTTTTTCCACTACATTCTATAGGTAAGCAGTAAGTCAGACTGGGGCTAAACGCCCATAGGGGTATCGGGGTAAGACGCCTACCTTGGGCCTTTTGCCCCATATACAAGGCTTCTTGCCCCCTTATTGTTTTGAATGAAGAACCGACTAGTTCACATAAGCTGCTGCTTAACCCATTTGCTACCACGATCCCATATATGGGATCACGTGAATCCGATGTGCTGTCATCACTAATGTTTGGGTTTTCCTGTTCACAACTGTTTTGTCAGCTGAAGGGAGACTAGCAGATAAGTTCTAATGTAAATAGGAAGTGACTGGCCTTTAACACTTGACTTTCTGTCACTTTGAAATTGACACCCCCCAGATTTCAACAGCAGCATGGCAACACAAAAAAGGTAAGCTATAATAGCATGTTACCAGTTAGGATTTTTGTAACACCTTATGAAGCAAAGTTACAGTTCTGCCTATTATCTAAAATCAAGTCTCTCAGTTTTTTTGTAAAGCTTTTAGTTTTGAAGTAGCTAAAGGTCAAAGTTCGATCCCAAATATGGGATCGCGGGAGCAAGAGGGTAGGGGCTTATGTTATCTCTATGTACTCATAAGTGCGTGGCTCAAAGTTAGCTCTAATGTTATTTACAGGTTCTTACAATGCTAGGGAACATAAGCAACATTCTAAAACATTCTCTGCTGCTGTCGTTTTACCAAAATTTACCTAATATTTGTCCTGTGTGTTTTTTCAGGACGTACATGAAGTTTTGTCCATCTTGGCCCCGATGTCCACAATGAAGCTATCTCTGCTGCAATGTCTAGAAATCGATTTGATGAGCTCATGAGATATCTTTATCTCAGTGATAATGCCAACCTAGACGCTGGTGACAAGTTCAGCAAAATCCGAATTCTCGTCAGCTTGCTCAACGAGAATTTTCTGAAGTTCTTCACAATCATGAAGACCCAGAACTTGAGTATTGATGAGTCAATGATCCCATACTTCGACAAGCATGGAGCTAAACAATTCATCAGAGGCAAGCCTATTCGTTTTGGCTTCAAGATGTGGGTCTTGGTTAAACCACTGGGCTATGTGGTCCAGTTTGATCCCTACCAAGGAGCTCGAGGACGACAAACTGAGTATCCTGAACTTGAAATGGGGGGTTCCGTGGTGGTAGACCTCATTTCAGAGCTTCAAGAAGAAGGCAGCTACTCCTACCACCTCACGTTTGACAACTTATTTACCTCCCTGGCCCTTGTCGAATGCCTCACCAAGAAGATCGCGTGCACTGGAACACTTCACTCAAACCGCACGGGAGATTGTCCTCTCAAGACTATGAAGGAGATGGAGAAAACCCGGAGAGGCACTTTCGACTATTCTACTGACATCAAAAATGGAACTGTGGTTGTCAGTTGGAATTACAACAATGTTGTCAATGCCGTCTCCAACTTCGTTGGTGTAAACCAATATAGTCAGCAAAGCATTGGTCAAGAGCAGATGGGAGACGTGTCAACATTGGCCAGCCTAACATCATAAGGCACTACAACCCCACCATGGCTGGAATAGATCTCATGGATCAGAATTTTGAGAAATATCGGACGACGATCAGATCAAAGAAGTGGTGGTGACCAATATTTGCATACTGTGTGGACCTGTGTGTCCAACAAGCCTGGTACCTCCGGAGGCTGTCGAGTGATGTAGTGAACAGGACCAACGACCTCCTAGCCACTCGTCGTTCAATTGCTCGATCACTCCTTGCCGGAACCAGAGCTCCTGCTTTTACTCAAGGACGCCCCAGAGGGTTCCCCAAGTTTGACAAGCGTGTCCCAGACAACATCCGATTGGACCGACTTGACCACCTGGTGCAGCCCTCACCGACCCAGCTCAAGTGTGCCTATTGTGGCATGAAGACGAAGCACATATGCATGAAATGTCGGTGTACATGACAGCTGCCTTGCCAGGTTTCATTCTCAGTGAAATGACACAATAATGCTGATGACAGGACTGAAATAAATTCTACTCTGATGTTATTGCATGTTGTCTCTTCATACAAACCATTCGTGCTTGGAATAATCTATGTTCCTTTTACAAATGTTTAGATTGCATTTAGTAGACTTTCAGCATTTGTTTCACATTTCTTTGATGATGGCACTTCACTGTGCTGGCACTTTGTGACAGTGTTTTTTACTTCTATCACACATGCATTTTTTTCTTTTGTAAAAGTATCTGTATTTATCTAGGTAGTAGCTGTTTGTGTACCAAGTTGGAATAGTTCTTTGAAAATGATTCATTTGAGGCTGCACTGGCTTACTTTCGCACTATTTCTGGGAGATTTCGGTATTTAGTCTTTTGTAATTTTTAACTTTTTATTATGGCAAAACCTTTTTCTTTCACAGAGGACTTCTGATATTTGAAACAGATAAAAATAAAGTTAAAATAAATACATCTGTTCGCGTGCCTTCTTGATGTGCCCATAAGTGAAAACCCCTACCCTCTCGCTCCCACGATCCCATATTTGGGATCGCCACAAACACTCTCATAAAACCACTTTTTTCACATATTTCCTCAAAATAACTATCAGATATGTTGTTTGTATGCTAAATACTATACATTTACATAACTTTCATCAAAAAATAAAATGTGGGTGCAAATGGGTTAAATATGTGTGTATATTTGTATTTTATAATTTATTTTGCCCAGTTTTCTTTGAAACTAAGTCTGACAGAAACGTTTTAAAATTGCCTACAGACATTACGAGAACTTACAAATGGAAGTGTGACCAAGACAACTTGTCAGCAGCACTGGAAGCAATGGAGTTCCCCTCATTCGAGTCAGCAGAGTTTGGTATTCCGTCACATACACTTCAGCAACATCGGGACAAGGAAGTGGCTGAACCTGGGGGTTTCAATTTCGGCAGATACCACAATACCCTTTGTCCCAGGATAGAGTGGCTGCTGAAGGCTCATGTTGACATACAGGTGTAGCGGAAAGGGAGGCAACTGGTTGTGGCTTGGGAGAGAAATTGTCTACCTTGATTTTCTTGGCTAGACTAGCCTTGGGTGGCTCCTGCTTTGCAGAATCCTTTGGGTATGCCATTGGGTTACGCAGGACAAGGCGACACGACATTTGTTCTCCACGGCTGACCATTCGCCTGCTGCTTTTGGTGGCGAGCGGGACCACATTGTCGGCAGGCATTTTATGCAGGTCGGTGGCAGCGACCTTGCTGTAGAGTGCGTGGCACTAGTAGCCGGCAACCCGGTACTCCCAACCACGCTTCACCGCCTTGCAGGGCAATTATTTTTATGTCCCTCTTTTGAGGGATAAAATGAAAATAACAGCTCGGGTGGTGCAATGTTCTCAAGGTCGTAGCCGAGAGACGGGAGTCAAATATTCCGCTCGGCTACACAGAGACGACTACATGGACTCAGAATGCGGGATTAGCAGCGCCTTGCGTTTGATGTTGCAGAGAAAGCTCACGTCAGCCACCCATTCAAGACAGACTCACAACCTTAACATTTGGCAGGCTCAAGCAAAAAGCATCGCAAAAAAGCACATACGTGTATATAAAATGACTACATTGCCAAATAATAACGTCATAGGAAGCCCCAGTGACCACCTGGAAGAAAGCGTCCAATATTTCCAAGCTCATCCAACAGACCTCACACACAAATGAAGAGTTTTGTCCCAGAAGAGTTTTTAAGAAAAAAGGTAGGTGACTGGTCTAGGTAAGAAAAAGATAGTATAGTAGATTGATAGAACAGAGTGTAGGAATGTGAAAGAACAAAGCAGAAAGACAGCGACAGTGGGAATTTAAAGCACTAAATTTCCAGAAAGTGGAGATACTATATATACTGAAACCCCCGGCATCCCCACGGGGGGGCCCTCAAGGGTGGGAAATATGGATGAAACTGGACTAACAACAGTGCAGAACCTGGCAAGATAATGGCTTCAAAGGACGTGCGTCTAGTCGGCAAAGTTACAAGTACTGAGTGCGGAGTTTTAATACCGTTGGTGTGTGCCTGTAATGCAACTGGAGTCTTTTTGCCACTAATGTACATTTTCCCGAGAAAGAGAATAGTGGAAACCCTGATTAAAGACGCACCGCCGCAAGCTGTTGTGTAGCGCTCCTGAATTCATGACGGGTCTTCATTCAGACAATGGAACTAAGTTTAACTTGAAACTATTTAGTTTTGAATTCATTTATGTTGTTTATAATTAAGGGGCAAGACGCTTCTATATGTGGGGCAAAAGGCCCATAATAGGCATTTTGCCCCACACTAAAAGGCGTTTTGCCCCAGGCGTGGGGCAAAAAGGCCAACAAATAAATTTTCGTTTTTGTGATATTGTGCTCATCCTGTTATCTCGTTCCTGGAGTGATTGTGGTAATTTGTAGCCTAGGCAAGCCTCAATAGTTTGTTTCTATTTGGAGCTGTCTGTGGCTTAAACAGGAATTTATATAAAATTTGTTCCTTAAAGGGGGCCTTTTGCCCCGTGCTACTCTATCTTAGTATTACTTTCAGTTTCATCTGCTTCCATTCTCACTGATGTTTCTAGTCTATGTTATGATACAACTAAACCATTTTGTCGTTAGGAAATATCTGTGCTAACAGTGTCGATATAAGTTTGAAAAGAAATTTTAGTCACACAAATTCAATGCATAATAATAATTAAATATTTTAAAATAGCGATATAAGTTTTAAAATAAATTTCGGAAACATAAATATAAAGCATAATAATATTTGTTAAAATAGCGAGGTAAGTTTCAAAAGGAAATTTTAGATATATAAATTCAATGCATGATATTAAAATCTGTTTGAACTGCGATAATTATAATATTGCCCAATTTATAGCGATTGTTCTTCATCATTAACTCTCATAGATATGCGAATGAGGTCACGATTTCATGTAATAAACTGGAACGCAAGATAATTAGACCACAAAGTTCATGCTACGCTGTAGGACCCAAAGTGAAGGTGAGCTTTAGCTAGTGCAGAGTGTCTGAACCTGCACGTTGAGACACGCGCGCCCAAATGCTAGTGCCACAGGGCGCATGCCTCAACAGGCCCAACTTGATAGGCAGGATAGCTCAGTTTACTTGATTCGAATCCTGGATTGGCCAACGTGTGACCATATTATTTTCCCCTTACCATCACCAAAGAGTTTAGTATTAAAAGAATAAACTCTTTGCCATCAACAGGTTCGCTGGTGTCAGAATAATGTGACCAGTAGTCGCCTTCGCGCTTCGGTGTCGTGTGACTATAATCTACAATTAACCTTCTGCCCAATTAGAAAGTTAGTTATTCATTGCTTACAGGGTCCAGCGGACTACAAAGAGCCGAATCAAGACCACAAAATCAAGACCACAACTTCGCATAAAAGATCTGCTGAAACAACCCTACGGAGAACACTGAAGGCACTCCACCAGCCGGTCACTTTACAATAAAGACATCCCACACAGGGGACTCTGAGGCTATACTCTAATTTATCGAACTCCCGTTTACAAAAACAAAAATAGAATACAAACATCATTATAAAATATCAACAAAACACATATATATATATAACATGCCTACATTGCCAAATAATAACATTATAGGAAGCCCCAGTGACCACTTGGCAGAAAGCGTCCAATACTCTCAAGCTGATTCAACAGACCTCACACACAAATGAGGAGTTTTGTCCCGGTAGAGTTTTCAAGAAAAAGAGGTAGGTGACTGGTCTAGCGAAGAAGAAGACAGTATAGTATATTGATAGAACCGAGTAGGAATGAGAAAGAACAAAGGAGAAAGACAGCGACCGTGGGAATTTAAAGCACTAAATTTCCAGAAAGTGGGGATACTATTTATACTGAAACCCCCGGCATTCCCACGGGGGGCTTAGGCCCAATGATTCTGTTGTGATTTACAGAATTCACGTAGTAGTTGGTGAAGGGCTATGCACGGTCAGAATGATTCTCCACGTAAGAATGGAAAGTGCCTTTATTGAAAGCATTACTTGGCGTCGGAGGCAGGGCGGCAGTTGTTCGGAATGTCTGAAAGAACGCTGGTTTTGCTACAAGTTGGCGCCTTTGAGTTTAGAGCCTAATATTCGCCAGGGCCTTGTGCAGCTCTCTGTGAGTTCAAATGGGTGAAGCATGATGGATGCGTCTCCATGTCTTGTTAAGTACAAATATTCGTGAACTTTTCACACAGGAACCGTCACGCTAAAGGCTAAGAAAAAGTCCTCCAGCATGAAATCCGTCAGGACGAATAAAGTCTGATACCTGTTGGTCAGGTGTGATTGAATTTGTTGCTTTGACAGGAAGGAATTACCTGCAAAATGTATGTAACCCACCTCCCACCCCCTGTCCCTTTCCACCCCGTAAGAGCTACAGGCTTGGCGTGCGTTGGGGAGCTTCAGGTGAAAGGGAAAAGTGCAAGTGCGTTTCAAAGAGAGGCAGGCGCCGTTTCGTTTGTAACGAAATCCAAGTTAGCAGACCTCAGGCAAAATGAACTAGGAGAGTGGCGCTATATAAATCATCATCCTCTTTCTAATCGTCATCTATAAAATCACATCAACCATAAAACTAGAAGCCGCCTGTTTCATAAATTGCAAATGAAGAAGAAGAAGAAGAAGAAGAAGAAGAAGAAGAAGAAGAAGAAGAAGAAGAAGAAGAAGAAGAAGAAGAAGAAGAAGAAGAAGAAGAAGAAGAAGAAGAAGAAAGGAACAACAACTACAAGGACAAGAACAAAAGGCCAAGATGAAAGACGAAGAAGAAGACAAACAGGAACAAGAAGAGCAAGAAGAATGAGAACGAGGAGGTGGAAAAGGAAGACATAAAGAAAGAAGAAGAATAAGAGAAAGAAAGAGGAGGAGAAGAAGAAAAAGAAGAACAAGAACAACAAGAACAACAAGAAGAGAGAACATTGAGGTTTAACGTCTACACTCACCATTGGCTATGTGGCATCCCAGGGAAAGAGGGGTAGGGACCTGAATCAACACTGAACCACCAGAGCAATCATATTGCTAAAATGGACAGTGAAAATGGACACTTTTTATATCGACCACCATGGGATTCGAACCTGGGTCATCGGTGTGCCAGGCGAACGCTCTACCACTTGAGCTACGGCGGTGGGCAAGAAGAAGAAGAAGAAGAAGAAGAAGAAGAACAACAACAACAACAACAACAACAAAGAAGAAGAAGAAGAAGAAGAAGAAGAAGAAGAAGAAGAAGAAGAAGAAGAAGAAGAAGAAGAAGAAGAAGAAGAAGAAGAAGAAGTGGGGGCCGGGTAGCTCAGTTGGTAAGAGCGTCTTGCTAGTAACCGAAAGGTTGCTGGTTCGAATCCCGGATTGGTCAACGTGTGATCATATTATTTTCCCCTTTACCAACAACTGGCCCGCTGGTGTCAGTATACATCGGTCCAGTAGTCACCTATATGCGAAAGTGTCGTGTGACTATAATCTACAAACAACAACAACAACAAGAAGACCTGAACGTAGCGAGCTAACGACAATCACATGAATCAAACATATTCTGCGAAGAAGACAGAAAAGAAGGTGAAAGCGCTTAAATGTTACAGACTAAACAGTGATTCTTGACACCTTGACCTATTTTGTTAAAACCAACGTCTTTTTGCTGATTACCTTTGACGGGAAGAAGCAAAATTTTATATTCTTTGGGAATTCCTTAGAAGCGCCGCCGATAAGTTAAAAGTGATGCGAATTCCTGCTACCGAGGAAAGAAGGAGAGGAAGGAGGACGAGAAAAACGTAAAAACAGAGGAGGATAAATATTTTTTCAAAAATATAAGAATAGAAGAAGGGAGAATGGATAAGGTCTTAGAACGAATACCAAAAAAGAAGAGCGGCGAAGAATAACAGAAAGAGGCAAAGAAGAATAACGAGGCAAGGACGGAGAACAGGAAGAGGCAAAGAAGAAGAACAAGAAGAAGCAAGGAAGAACAGGAAGAGGAACAGGAAGAGGTATGGATGAAAAAGAAGAACGGCAAGAGTCGGCAAAGAAGAAAAAAAGAGGAAGAGTCAAGGAAGAAAAAAACCAAGAAGATACAAGGAAGAAGAACAGGAGGCGGCAAGAAAAAAAAGAACCTGGAGAGACAAGGAAGAAGAACAAGAACAGGAAAAGGCAAGGAAGAAGAAGAAGAGGAGGGGAAGGAAAAGGAAAAGAGGAACCCTTAAAAAAACTCCCCCAACAGGAAATGGTTTGCCCTTGAATGTTCTCATGATTGTGTGAACCGTGCAGTGAGTAGGAAAACTTTGTAGAAGGGAATACATTCTATATTTGTTCTCCATGCCACAATACCAATGTTCCCGTTATTGCTAATAGCAATACAAATTCTTCTTCTTGTCTGCGAATGCAAAATTTTCCGAATCGTAAATATTACAAAAAAGTACAACAGTTTGAGAGCGTCGTTTTAATATCCAAAACGTGTACACTACTTTCTTTTACAGTAAATGTGTGGTTATTATTCTCACGAAAGAAAAGAAAAAACAACAGGAATCTCGACGTCTCAGAATGGCGTGCGGATATCTTTGCGCAGTGTCCGTGGCAATGTTCTCTCTCCTAACGTGATAACTCACGCTATTGTAACCTTTAGGCTGTTGGTCAGCGACGCGTTACACTATCTATCAGCCCATTCACTGAGCTCAAACCAAAGAAATACTTGGGGAGGGGAGGTGGTATCAAATGTATTCCGATAAGTTTAGTATTTTTTCTAAAATTACTTCTTTGTTTTACAATAACGTTAAAATGTACCTTCAGACTCATTGTATAGGCCTATGTTACGGGAGATTCTTGCAATCAAAGATTTTGTGTAATTTAAATTACATTACATTACATGATTATTGCTTTAGGTCCAGCGGACTCTTCCGAGCCAAATCAGGACCAATAATTTAAATAACACTGTGTAGATGTAATTATCTGTGACGGCTTTGTGTATGTATTTTTATGTGTGATGTGTGTGTTTAGGGTGGAAGACTGGAATTTTCCTAAATGTCCAGACAGGGTCGATAAACTGTTTCTAGAAAAAAAAACGTCTATACTGTATACTTTCATTGGTAAGAAAAGTCCATTGCATTAATACAAAGTAACCGTTTAGTGCTAAGGTCAGTGTCAGTAGTTTATTTTTTAATAAGAAGCCTCACTTTATTGTTTAGTGAAATTAAATATTAATATTTTGCTGTTTTTGCAGTTTTGTAGTGGGCGTGGCGTACGAGCATGGAGAGGTACGTGTTACCGCCGATTATGGTTGGACTCCCAAACAGTACTTTTTCCATCCTCAACCAAGAGAAAGTGAACAAACCGGACGTTGATCTGAAGGTTAGTTTCAACTATGTTACCCAAATTATCTCATTAATTTGAAGAGTTTTGTTTTGGTTTATTGATCACAGTAATTTAGCGCTTTAAGCAGTATTTACCTGAGCTGGTAATTTAGCATTATAATTATAAGAACAATTAGGCCTACTGTACTTTAGGTGAAGCTAAACCCGTGATCAACGTACACGCTATAATTGCAGGATCGTAAAACTTGTTTCTTGGTACCTAGATATTTAAAGGAGAAAAAGAACGTGATGATGATGATGATGATGATGATGATGATGATGATGATGATGATGATGATGATGATGATGGTGGTGGTGATGATGATGATGATGGTGATGATGATGATGATGATGATGATGATGATGATACTACTACTACTACTACTACTACTACTACTACTACTACTACTAAAAATCAATCACATGTTTCACCTATTTAATAGTATGGGCAGCGGACTTTTTAAAGTGGTTATGAAATGTACCACTTAAGCAGTGACTTTTACGTTTTGACTGGATGAATTTTTTCGTATTTACCATTGACAAACAGGGCTTGTAAATACATATTCTGACTGAATTCCATTTTGTGATTTGCTCTATAAAGTGATTTTTTAAATAACATTATCAATATTGAATATCAATCTTAATATTGCGCCCCAACTACGAAACGGCTGTCCCTGTTGCTGATGCTGCTGATGTAATTGTATGGGTGGATGTGGTTGTAGATGAATGTTCTGGGTCCTCTTCTTCTCCTCCTCCTCCTCCTCTTCCTCTTCCTCTATCCTCTTCAATCTCCTTCTCCCCGGCCCTCCCCATTCTTCATTTTTCTTGTTCTTCTTCTTGTTCTTCTTCTTCTTCTTCTTCTTCTTCTTCTTCTTGTTCTTGTTCTTGTTCTTCTTCTTCTTCTTCTTCTTGTTCTTGTTCTTCTTCTTCTTCTTCTTCTTCTTCTTCTTCTTCTTCTTCTTCTTCTTCTTGTTCTTGTTCTTGTTCTTGTTCTTCTTGTTCTTGTTCTTGTTCTTCTTCTTCTTCTTCTTCTTCTTCTTCTTCTTCTTCTTCTTCTTCTTCTTCTTCTTCTTCTTCTTCTTCTTCTTCTTCTTCTTCTTCTCCTCCTCCTCCTCCTTCTCCTCCTCCTCCAATTTGCTGCATAACAAGCATTATTTGGAAATTAACGTGATTCTGCGCACTGAATACCTTATTTCCACACAATTTATAGCGTAATCAATGGTTAATTGTCTCCCAATTAATGCTTTGGTACTAAATGAATTCTCCAAAAGCTTCATTAATTTTGTGTTTAAATCAGTGATGGTATGTGTGTATGCGTTTAAAACGCATAGCCATCAAATGCCCTCAATATAAAACAACTGAGAGAACCTTGAGCACCAGCCGTTCATTTACCCATTTATGAATAAGTATTATTTTATCACGTATTGCGGTTCTGCTGTAGATTTAAAAACAAACGATGGGTGAAAGATTAGGCGAATCTTCCTCTTTAACTCTTTAGCGTGGTTGCGAAATCATTCGCTTTCAGCACTGTTAAAAAGCAATGTTTGTACCAGAGAAAGAACGGTTTACGTTGCTGTTGTATCTGCCTAATAAGTACACTGTAATTAGGGATGTGTATGTACGATAATTTTGCAGTGTGTGCCTTGGCATACCCAGGTACACACAATTATCGTATACTCAAAGTACAAATAATAATATGGAGGGTAGAAATCCCCATTTGAGGACGGCTCCATTGGGGATACCAAATCTACATTAATACGCAACAAACTGAGAGAGAGAGAGAGAGAGAGAGAGAGAGAGAGAGAGAGAGAGAGAGAGAGAGAGAGAGAGAGAGAGAGAGAGAGAGAGAGAGAGATCAAAGAACGACATCCTTAGTGTAGGCAACTTTCCTCTGTAACTTTGCAAGATAATTTTTTGCTTGGCATGTTCGCTGCAAAACTACGGAGTGGCAGGATATTAAATCTAATACAATTTTAGGTCCTGTAAGATCTCGAATACTACGTGCAGATTCTATCCTTGACAGTCTGCCAGAAAATGTTCCTGTTTTCCCAGTCATGTGGAAAAACAAGTGTCAAACTTTTGAAAAGGTGTGAGCATGTGCTGCTCGTGTGCTCTGCCAGATTTTGCTTTGAATTCCAGCCTCGCTCTGTCTGTCTGTCTGTCTGCCTGCCTCTGTCTACCTAACTACCTGCCTGCCTGCCTGCCTCTCTCTCTCTCTCTCTCTCTCTCTCTCTCTCTCTCTCTCTCTCTCTCTCTCTCTCTCTCTCTGTATATATAGCGCTAGTGTGTGTGAACAGAAAATGGATTGCCATTTCAACCTGTAGGCTATAAGATATTTGTATGTGTGATGGTGTGTTCACGTCCTAATAATAATGAATGGTAGCGCCTGTTTTGCGCGGTGAGCTTGTGTGCGGTAAAAATAATAATGCCTGGGCGTGATATTTTCGGAACCATGAGCAAGAATGTCAGAATCGTGCGCAACCACGCCTTTGAGAAAGATTAATATTATCATTACCTGCCAATACAATAAATCCATTTTGGAGCCCTGAACCTTTCGACCTACGGAACCATCTTCATTTGAAACATCTTCCAAGCAACATTATGCCACATTTACGTTCCGCTTAGATGACTATCACGTCAGTTCAAGACAAGCCATTAGTTCTATCTGCATTCCAAGCACAAAGTAGAAGAAACTTTAGATTGCCAACCATATGCAACCCAACCACCCAACCAACCCATACACACCCAACAGCCCCCTCCCTACTCTCCAACAAAATATTAAATAATAAAATGCAAGGAATTAATTCAAAAATAAAGTTTCATCTCATTACACAATCATATCTTATAAACCGACGATTTTGTTACATTACATTATTATTGCTTTAGGTCCAGCGGCTTGTGGATCTGAAGGTCCCGGGTTCGAGCCCTGGCCGGGCCATTGTGTTGTGTCCCTGGGAAAGACACTTTACTCCTGTTTTCCTACTCCTTCGGATGAGAGTATAAACCGAGGTCTAGTCTGTGTCGCATACATTCCATCATAACGGACTTTAAAGATCCTGACGCTCATGTCCTAGACGGGTGAGTGCCGGTAACAAGAAAACACTTGGTAAAAAGTGCCATAATAATCAAAATTGATTGTGGGCATCTACGGAAGAAGAAGAAGACTCTTCCGAGCCAAATCAGGACTGGACAATTCCTAATCCGCATAAAAGATCTGCTGAAACAACCCTAGTGGTAAAACTGAAAGCTCTCCACCAGCCAGTCACTTTACAATAAAGACATCCCACGCAGGGGAAGCCGAGGCTGTACTCTAATTTATCGAACCCCCGTTTACAAAAACAAAATAGAATACAAACATCATTATAAATTATCAACAAAACACATACATATAAAATGCCTACATTGCTAAATAATAACATCATAGGAAGCCCTAGTGACCACCTGGCAGAAAGCGTCCAATATTCCCAAGCTGATCCAACAGACCTCATACACAAATAAGGAGTCTTGTCCCGTAATAGAGTTTTCAAGAAAAAGGGTAGGGGACTGGTCTGGCGAAGAAGAAGATGGTATATAGCAGATTGATAGAACAGAGCAGGAATGAGAAAGAGCAAATGAGAAAGACAGCGACAGTGGGAATTTAAAGCACTACATTTCCAGAAAGTGGGGATTCCGATACTATTTATACTGAAACCCCCGGCACCCCAACGGGGGAACGATTTTGTTAGAGAAACAGTGGCAGCACAATAATCATTACCAAGAAAATCGCTGTTATCGTCATAGTCATTATCATATAATTCTGGTCGTCAGTCATCGTCATCATCAACGCATGTGCAGTCATCCATATCTGCTTACATGTTAATAGTCTATATTGCTGTCTATATTCCATTTGTTTTGGGCAGATGACAGGCACGAACACGGCATTGGATTCTTGGTCCACAAAAACATTCTAGCCACTGTCATCATTATGTTGCCGCCCAGTCTCCAGTAGACTCATTACCATACGTCTGAAGTGGTGAAGGAACGGAAACTCCGATGGTATGGCCACGTTACCAGAGCATCAGGCCTTACCAAGACCATCCTGCAAGCCCCAATCCAAGGAGGCAGAAGAAGAGGTAGACAGAAAAAGAGGTGGGAGGACAACATTCAAGAATGGACTGGCTTGCGAAGCCATGCATGAGGGTTGTTGAGGACAGAGAAAGATGGAGTACGCTGGTTAAACGATCATTTGTGGTGCCCCAACGACCTTCGAGTTACGGGATAGGATAGGATAGGATAGGCTTGTAGCGGCCTACGTAATTCCGGACAAAATGAACACCCACACAACCACCACCCCCCCACCCACACACAGAGGCGCGCGCTATCACACACACAATCATAAACACAAACCACCAGCCACCATTATACATAACCACACGTATCATAACACGTCACACACCACGCCACAAACAGCACGCTCCTGTTTATAACTACACATAGTTTTGAAGCACGAGATTTGTTTTTCTTGTGACACCATCAGGATGGAATTCAAGTCCCTCTAATGTAATATCAGCATTATCTGGTTTTTCCTTTAGGAAGGGTATGCTGAATGCACACATAGATGTAAATAAATGGAGGTAGTCTCCTCTGTCTTCACTGTGGCAAAGCGGCAGTCATCAACACGCTCCTTAATTAACAGCGCGCGGCTTTAAAGCAACATTTAACAGCATGTTTTTAGAATTAGGTTCACATTCAATTCAGGTTAAATTAGGTTCGTTTGAAGACCATTTTTCCAAGAAGCCAAGCACTGCGAAGGAACATGAGTTAAATATTATGGCAGTACAATGGGATGGCAGCGTGCTATGTCAATGTAGGAGAGAGGGCCACGTTTATTGTCTGTATATTTGTAACTGACTGATTCCGCACTGACTGTCTTGTTCTTTTCTGCGATTGCGACACCTGTACTTTTTCTTCAAGTACTGTGTGGTTTCGGAATGACTCAGCATACGCAGACACACTAAACATACCAATGCTATGATGAGAGTACTCCTTGTAGGCTACACACCCTGCTCTTCTGGCACTGCAATCATATGTGACGCTTCATCAGCGTGTTCTCTCTCTCTCTCTCTCTCTTTCTCTCTCTCTCTCATGCCTTTTGTGTTACTTTGTTTCGCTCTTTTTTTTTCCTTCCCAAAACAAGAATTAAAAAAGGGAGCTCAACCTGTTACTATCTCTCTCCGAACAGCTAAGATCTTCCAAATCTCTTGATTTTTTTCCCCCAGCAATTTATCCTTTAATGTTATCTATAATTATCCTCTACCAATCTTTACACAACAATTTTTACACAGCAATTTTAAGATCTTTTATATCATACCCCCAACGTCCTTAAACTATTACACTGCATTTCTATGACAAAATAAATCCTTTAATGCAGTCTTTACAATGATCAGAGACATCGGCTTTAATCACCTTAACCTCTTACACTGAGTGCCAGGCACACATCATCAGATATTCTGTGGCACTCACGCAGAACCTGCAGCACTTGATAAAAAAAATCTGTTGGTGTTTAAACGTGTCTGGAGTTTAACTGCACGAACACCCCTTCATGCGTAAAGGAAAGATATGTGCTAATCATTCACACTTAAACAACGTGGAAACCACAAACAAAGAAGAAGGAGAAGAAGAAGATGTTGTTGTATCAATATTTAGTCATCAGATTAACATACGTATGATACATTGTACTGAAGTAGAAGAAGAAGGGATGGAAAGACAGAAGCAGGAGGATGAGGAGAAGGAGATAGAAAATATTAGATTAGATTAGATAATCAATATTTATAGGGTCAAGCGAACTGCTACGAGCCGAATCAGGACCACACACTACTATTCAAACTCAGACTAGACCACTAGCACATTAAAATATGATAAAAGACGTGCATAAAACTACCTTTGCTGATGAAATTTAACCAAACACACAAACAAGATGACCTGACCTATATGCGATGAAAAAAAACCAACATCACGTAAAAATGTAAACAGATTTTGACCATTGCAAACTTTAACAATCTTATTAAAAGGTATCGAACTAAAATATCTTTCTCTCTCATCCACCAGATCAACACATTCAGACATAAAATGGCGAACGGAAAAGTATTTATCACATGTAAATCACCACTGTGGTTCTTCACCTTACAAAAGAAAACTATGCCCAAAATACAGGTCGGCCAAAACAGTTTCTTCTTTGTGAGTGGACCAAAGTTAGGCAAAGAAGCAGACAAATCTCAATATGGTTTCCGGAAAAATACGAGCACTTCAGGTCATCTCGTCCGTTTATAGTCGTTCAATACGCGTTGGTTAACGGTGAACACGTTCTTTCTATTAAAAAAAAAAAAAGGCGTATGACATGACAGGAGAAGGACAGCACCAGCACCACTGTGACATCGTCAAAGTTCCTAGTATCTTATTTGGGCTGGGAGCGACTGGGGGCATTCTGATTGGTCGACGCATTACAAAATTGGACGCATGCGCACAATGCTATCGTAGTGTTAGTAAGGGTTAGGGTTAGGGTTAGAGTTAGGGTTAGGGTTGCGACGCCTAAGAACATCGTGCCGGCCCGACTTGACCTGGCGCATGCGCAAAGGCGCCCTGCTAAAGTAAGACACCCGGAACTTTGAGGACGTGACACCACCACCCCAAACACAACTACCACCACCACCAACAACAACAGCAAAACAAGCAGGAGGAAAATTAAAATAAAAACTCTGAATACAAGAACAGGAATATCACTGAGAAAAGAGACAGCCAGTTCGAAACAGGCACAACACGACCAAAGGGGGCAGTGCGAGAACGATAGAAGAGTGGGCTTGTATGTAAGCTTAACTCCTGACGAAGCGTGTTACCGAAATACATAATTATATTGACAATCTTTTAATCTGCTGTGTTGTATCTTCTTGACCCTTTATAACTTGCCTTTCAGATAAAAGGTCAAAAGCTACAGGAAAATAAGGACGAAAACAGAAACAAAAAACCCGCAAGTGGTAGGCAACACTGACGCACGAGATTTGTGTCAAGACAAGACTCGTCTACTGGGAGAGATAATAAAACGACGATTCCGACAGCATATAGGTAGCGTAAGACAACAGGGGCATGGTGGCTAGAAAAGGTGGAAGAAGAAAGATGAGTCCGGAAAGAATCTTAGGATTCGGGAAAGGGGAAGCGGAAACGATAGTACCCATGTTTCGACGCATGCGCATTGGATCTGCGTCAGAGATCATCTTTGGCAATAACCGAAAATCTGTAATGGGAAATGGGAAGTGGAAACCATAATACGTAAGTTTCGACGCATGCGAATTGGTTCTGCGTCAGAGATCATCTTTGGCAATAACCAAAAATCTGTGAGAGAGTCAGTTCTAAGCTTTCTTGAGTGAGCGTTGCAGGGGTAAAATAAACTCAAGGTGAATAGAGGAAGATTTTACTGTAGGTGTGTTTTGTGTTTGCCTCTGTGTGTGTGTGTATATGTGTGTGTGTGTGCGCGCGCGCGTGTATGTGTGGGTGTGTCGATGTGTGTGTGTGTGTGTGTGTGTGTGTTTGTTTGTCGATGTGTTTCGGTTGTTTGTGCGTGTGTATCAGTATATATCTGTGTATGTTTGTGTCGGTGGGAGTTTGTGTGTCGATATTGTATCGGTGTGTGTAGTGTGTGTGCGTGTATGTTTGTTTATGTGTGGGTGGGGGGCGGGAGGTGTGAGGGAGGGGAGAGTATCTGTAAGACGTTTGGCAAGTAGTTATCACCAGCATCTGACGGCAACTACATGACAGAGTTCAAATTTCCTTCGCTAACTACTCGTACTAGCTGAAAACAGTTAAGTAATTGAAAAGAATGAGTGAAGACGGAGAAGCAGGAGGAGGAGGAGGAGGAGAAATAGATGGACAAAGAAGAAGATCAAAAAGATGAAAGTGAAATGGGGAGTGAAGGAGCCGTGTAGGAGGAAGAGCAGAAGCAGCAGCAGCAGCAACAACAACAGCAACAACAACAACAACAAGATCCAAAGAAGAACAAGAGGAATAAGAACAAAAACAAGAAAAAACAACATGAAGGAGTACAACAAGCTTTGCTCGCTCAGCTGAGAACGCATGCATTAAAGGCCTATAGTTAACAAGCTGGCACGCCATTCAAACATATTTCCAAACATTCACACAAATAGCCGAAAAATAAGCATGTTCAAAAGAGTTCATTCTGTTGGCGGTGTTGTGAACTGACTTTATCCTAACAAAGCAAAAGGAAAACATTGAATAATAGGCTCAACAACAACAAAAAACATAAAAATCGGATCAGCGCAACACTTGTTTAGAAAAGGGTTAAGCACAATGATCTTGACCTTTGAGAAAGAACAATTTTTTAAAATTGTTACTGGGTATTTGTATAGCGCACATATTTTGCCGTTCTTGGCGACCCAAGGCGCTGGCCGATACAGGATCTAACTCAAGCCGCCCGAGGCGCCAACTTGCAGCCTTTGGGGGCATCGTAATAATGCTCCAGACAACTGACCACAATGCTGGGCAGCCAGGGATGGGGGAGAAGGACCTAGGTGCATGCTGGGTGTGTTCTTGTCACCGGCACTCACCCGTCTAGGACATGTGCGTCAGGATCTTTAAAAGTCCGTTATAATGGAATGTATGCGACATACAGACTAGACCTCGGTTTATACTCTCATCCGAAGGAGTAGGAAACGGGAGTAAAGTGTCTTTCCCAAGGACACAACACAATGCCCCGGCCTGGGCTCGAACCCGGGACCTTCAGATCCGCAAGCCAAAGCTCTACCATTAGGCCACCGTGCTTCCCAATATACGAATATATACGAATGATCCAACATGCTTAGCTGTAGTTACAGTATGCACAAAGTAATAATGATACATTTTGGTTCAGTTCTTCCTGAGATAAGGCAAAAAGTGTGTTTTGAAAAAAAAAAAAAACAACAGTGAAATTTGGAGCGACGGATCAACTGACCGACTGACTGTCCGGCAACCGGACTGCTACTGAAGAATGGCCCATGACTTGAGGTACCCGTATACTAAAACTCAACAAAATCGCTTTAGCTGTTTGATATTGAGCAAAATGTGTTCAGCAACCAAATGACTCCAGTTGACCTTTGTGGTGGAGCAAAATATGATGGCGTGGGAGGTAGGCCACTAACCTAGGTGATGTTCCTGTGACCTTTGGTCAAAATCCGCTTAGTGGTTCCAACGGACCGACAGATGGACGGAAGGACAAACCGACATTTGACTCGTTCTGAGTCCCGAATGTTTCAATGTATTTCAAGATAAATCAAGAAATACAAGAAAGGCCTTTGCTCGTTAAACAGACATTGTGTACTTCCGGCTGTTTTTAATTTCACAGTTACTCGACAGTCTTGGAAAGACTAATGGCTGCCGCCTATGTTAATTGAAGAGATTACTAGTCTAGCAATGAGGTGGATATGTTAACGACTTTCAAAATAATTAATAATCATAATACTTAATATGTGTGTGTGCGTGTTTATTTATGCATTTGGGTGAATATGTTCGTGAAAGTCTCAAATCATGTTTATATTATGAAAAGACTTTAAATTTAAAAACAAAAAAGAAACTGAAATAATGTTTTTTAAAACATGTTTTGCGGGTAAATATTGTACATTTACGTTTGGTTTTATTTGGAGGAGACAGCTGAGTAAGAAAAAATGAACTTTTTGTGTCAGCTTGAATTGAGGTTTGGAGAAGGGAGATGGAAAAACGGGAAGAGGAGGCCGGGGCGGGGAAGAAGGAAGAGGGAATGGGGGGGGGGAGGGTGGTGCATCAACACGGACATTGAAGTCCAAGGCCAATCCCACAACACAGTGCATAGCTTCAAATCTTTAGGAGCCATTGTATCATGAATCATACAATGGGTCCCGACAGGAAGTCCTCTCCAGGATCGCACAAACAACTGCTGCCCTGGCGAGGTTGAAGCCAATTTGGAAAGACAGGACCATCAGTCTACATTCCAAGTTAAGATTGCTGCGCTCTCTTGTCATCTCCATCTTCATATGCGCTTGCGAAACATGGACCTTCACAGCAGATCTACAACAAAGAATACAAAGCATGGAAGTGAGGTGCTACAGAAGACTTCTGGGCATTTCCTATACCATGCAGCACATCACCAACGACGAAGTCCGCAGACCATCACACAAGCCATTGTACCACACGATGACCTGCTCAAAGTGGTGAAAAAACGGAAACTCCGATGGTATGGCCACGTGACCAGATCATCAGATCATGCAAAGACCATCCTGCAAGGCAGAGTGCAAGGAGGTAGAAGAAGAGGTAGACCGAAAAAGAGGTGGGAGGACAACATTCGAGAATGGACCGATTTGACACTGAGCGAAACAGTCAGGATTGCTGAGGACAGGGAAAGATGGAGTACGCTGGTTAAACGATCATCTGTGGTGCCCCTACGACCTCATATTTACGGGATAGGATATGATAGGATAGGATAGGATTTAGGATCATATTAACTTGCTATCGATGCGGTGAAATACGGACTCTCCCCCTCCTCCGGTTCTTGTTGTTTTTCTTTTTTCTTGTTCTTGTTCTACTTGTTCTTCTTCTTGTTCTTCTTCTTCTTGTTCTAGTTGCTGCTGCTGCTGCTGTTGTTGTTGTTGTTGTTGTTGTTGTTGTTGTTGTTGTTGTTGTTGTTGTTGTTGTTCTTCTTCTTCTTCTTCTTCTTCTTCTTCTTCTTCTTCTTCTTCTTCTTCTTCTTCTTCTTCTTCTTGTTCTTGTTCTTGTTCTTCTTCTTCTTCTTGTTCTTCTTCTTCTTCTTCTTCTTGTTCTTCTTCTTCTTCTTCTTCTTCTTCTTCTTCTTCTTCTTCTTCTTCTTCTTCTTCTTCTTCTTCTTCTTCTTCTTCTTCTTCTTCTTCTTCTTCTTTTTCTTCTTCTTCTCCTCCTCCTCCTCCTCCTTCTTCTTCTCAGTTTTGCAAGACGTTTTTTTTTATTTGGCCTGGAAACATTTGATGAATAATTTACCTGACTGGTTGGTTGAAAAAAATAATATAATCCCTAAAAATCAAGCAGGTTTTAGAAAAGGTCGGTGTACAACTGACCATCTTGTCAAATTAACCAGTCATGTTAAGAAACAGTTTGCTCATAGAAAAAGTACTCTTGCCGCTTTCTTTGATATCAAAAAGGCATATGACAGTGTTTGGCATGCTAGACTGCTTTATAAATTAAAACATATTGGAATAAGTGGTCATATGTATCATTACATACACAATTATTTAAGTGGCAGATCTATATGCACAAGAGTGGGGAATGCTTACTCATCTTTTTATAACATCGATATGGGAATACCTCAGGGGTCTATTCTTGCCCCTTTATTGTTTTCAATCCTCATTCATGATCTTCCCACAGTTATTTCTAAATCAGCAAATGTAGTTCAGTATGCGGATGACATTGCTATGTGGATAAATACGTCTCTCAGAAAGCATACTAAACAGAGAGTAGTAATGTATGTACAGAAACTTTTCCAAGAAGAACTGAATAATCTTTTTATATTTTTGAAAAATAACGGTCTTGAACTGTCTACAGAGAAAACTTATTTGATGCTTTTCAATAATGGAAATAATCCTAAATTATTACCCGTTTTGAAATTAAATTATGAAGTTCTTGCTTACAAGCAGCAGGTAAAATTTCTCGGAGTTTACCTAACACCTAAGCTGAACTGGAAGTTACATATTGAACATTTACTAACCAAAGCAAGAAAAACCTTGAATTTATTAAAAATTATTAATATGCAAATATGGGGTCAAAACACTAAATCCCTATTACATTTAGCCATATCACTAGTTCGATCAAAGCTTATTTATGGTCAAGAAGCATACTTTTCAGCAAATAATTCCTTACTAAATAAATTACAAAGTATTGACAGTAGGGCTATTAAAATTGCATTAGGAGTTCCAGTTCATGCTAACACTCTACGAATATACCAAGAAGCTGGAATATTATCATTAAATCAACAACGTCAACTGGCTACTTCCAAATATGTTTTAAGATGTTTATCTGTTCCAAATTCGGTGTATGATGAAATATATATTGATGCTCAACAAGATTATCCAAACAGAACAAAAACTATGAAGTACTTGCAGCCAATTAAACTATACAAAAGACCTTTTTGAAAAGTGCAACATTGATATCACATCAGTTTCAGTTCTTCCATTAACTCCATTGATTCCACCATGGGAGCATATATGTGCACATATTGATATTGACTATAGCCAAACTAAAAAAGAGGATAATCCTAATATATTAGTTACTGATGTAAAAAAGCATATTGAAAGTAATTACAAAAACCATATGCAGATTTTTACTGATGGATCAGTTTTAGATTCTTCGGATAGTGGATCAGCATATATTATTCCTGAAATAAATATCAGAAGGTCATATTATTTAGGAAAGGGATTTTCTATATTTACAGCTGAGCTTTATGCTATTTTAATGGCTTTAAATTTCATCATGACGTCACATTTAGAATTATTTGGTATATTATTTTGCGTTGATTCAAAAGCGGTTCTGTATGCATTAAAACAGTGGAATTGTAAAGATAGACGGGAGCTTATCTATGAAATTAAACATATGATACACTGTGTGATTTCTAGAGGAATAAATATTGATTTCTGTTGGGTTCCATCACACTGCGGAATTCATTGGAATGAGGTATGTGACAGATTAGCCAAGGAAGGAGCACAAAGGTCATCAGATTCTATAACTATAACAAATTTGAATATGTGTAATCATGAAATGTTTTCTTTACTAGAAAAGGCAGTGTATCATGAAAATAATATTAAAAATATATCTATACTGAATTGTTCAAGACCACTTTCTAAATTAATATATAAATTAAGAATGAATGCATGGAGCACTAAATACTCAGTAGATGTTAAATGTATATGTAATACAAGTATATCAGTACATCACCTTCTCTTTGAGTGCTCAGTTTTAAGAGATATATTTAAAGTAAATGGACATAGCATAACTGAATATGGACATTCTGTAAACATGGTTCTATATCATCCAAATGTTACAGACATTGTGAAAGTTATTGTTAAATCTCCTGTTGGTAGACTTTTATAGATTGTTTTGAAATTATGTTTTTAAATAGTTAAAGTGTTTTAAAAGTTACATTTTCAATGTCTAATATCACCTAAATGTGTGAACAGACATTAAATTAAAGATTGATTGATTGGTTGGTTGATTGATTGATGCATACACTGATCACAGTGGTGGTGGATGGATTTTACAGATGGTCGGCTACCAGGTGAACGATCCTTCCTTTATACGTTCTAAGACCTGCGGAAGTTCAACGCACTGCTGGACACCATGCCGCGGAAGTACAGGAAACAAGAGAATGTTGTACAGAAATACCAGTGTTGGCGGTGATAATGTCTCTTCAGAGAAAACGTGTTTGCTTGCTCTGCCAAATTGGTTTATTAACCCGGAGATAATGAAGAGGAGATAAATAGCCTTAAAATACTATAGAAAGGAAGGATAACTCGTTTAAAACACTATATATGGAAAGAAAACTTATACACTAAAGGCAGGAACGATAATCTCGCTTAAAACACTAAAAGCTATAAGAAAGATGTTTCCCTCCAAAACGCTAAAACAGGAACGATAATTGCAGGAGAACAACTGGTATAAACACCATTAGGCAGGACTTGGGTCTTCAGAATTAAAAACAGGACCGATAACTCGCTTCCAAACGCTAAAAGCAGGAACGATTTATATTTGTTTTTTAAAAGGCGCTAAAACATGGTGGATACATGTCGAAAAAAGATGGCACATATACAGCCGTAAACCACCTAAAAACAGGGACGATTATACTATGGGCAGGAACAATAACGCTAACTCGTTTGAAACACTAACCAGTAAAGACGAATCACAGAAACACACGAAAGTGGAAAGAAAGAAAGAATGAATGATGACGATGAATGATAATGATGATGATGATAATGATGTTGATGACGACGACGACCACGACGAAGTGATGACGATGAGGATGATGATGATGATGAGGAGGAGGAGGAGGATTACGGTAAATGCGATTCAAGGCTAGGCACACAACAATCTAAAGTCAGGAAGGATAACTCACTTTAAAAAAACACAGATAGACAGACAGACACACAGACGCACACACACACAACTGGTTCTAGCATCTAACGCTACTATCAGAAAATAAACATAGACAGAGATTAAATATATTTTTCTGGTTGATCGTCGACAGTTTTCAGCACGGCTTCATCACATCTCCATTTAAACGTAACCCACTCGTGTAACCCATAATCTGCTGATAGGTGCAAATAGGGCATGGGACCTGCGGAGGCTGGATTTCTGGAGAGAGCGAGGGAAAAAAAAAGAATTTATACAGAAGTGGAAAAAAGGATTATTTGTTATGCGCTTTTTGTATATACTACCTCATTTACCACTTCAAGAAGTTTCAAATAAGAAGGCTGGGAACCGTTCTTGAAAACTTATACGCCATACAACACGTGAACATCGTCAATATCATAGTAACTGTTGGGACGTACAGATGAAACACGTTCGATCGAATACATTGGAATTTGGTACTACAGAAGACAGCTTTTGTGTGTATGTGTGCGCGCGTTTTTGTCCCTCTGTTGTGTGTGTATTTGACTGTCTCTCCGTCTGCAAGTGAGTGTGCATAATGTCTGTCTCTCCCTTTGACTGCGAGTGAGTGCGCATTTGTCTGTCTATCCGTGCGATCAGAATAAAGACCAGACATAACGGAGTTGGAAACCCGTGTAGATAGGGTACACAAGTAGAGGTTTAATACATCCGGGTCTGTCTATATAATCAGCAAATACAATGTTTACACCCAGCTGCTATTTCTGCCTCTACAAGCAAAAGCCAAGAACGCATTTCTGTTAATGACAAGGCTCTAATTGAGGACCTCCAAACTTTCATGCACTTTTAATGATCCAGTTTGAATTCGTCTGTGAGTGCAGCTCTTCTCTCTACCCACTTATCCCCCTCCCTTTCCCTTCCCAACGCGGCGTCAGTCCTTTCCTTCTTCTCCCGCTTCCTTCTCTCCTCCTTCCTTGTTAGTAACATTGTACGAGCACAGTCAGATCGCGCCCGAAATCAAGCAAAGAAAGTGAATATGCCTCGGACGGCATGAAAGAGTTTAGGTCCCCATCACTATAACCAACTAGCTGAAGACAGTTAAGTCATTAAAAAGAAAGAGGACGGAGACAAGAGAAGAAAGAGATGGGGGAAAGAAATGGTCGCCGCCAGGTAAATGTTAAGAAAACGGTTAACCTATAAACTCTCCGCGACAGCATCCCCATGTTACCCCCATCGGCCTGACAGGCCGAGGGATTAGAAAGCTAGATAACCTATAACCTTGCCAACGGAGGAGAAACGAAAACACGTTAAAGACCGCCCTTTTCTCTTGGGTCGCTTCCTCTTCTTGTTGGCTACACTAGTTTTTATAAATGTAAAAAATGAAAACGTTGTGATTGCTAATGGTGCTGCAGGTTGTTGCTGTTGGTAGGGACATTGTTGTCGTTACTGTTGCCAGTTGTTATTGCCGTTGCTGCTGCTGTTGATGATGTTTGTTGCGGTTGTTGATAACGGTGGAAACATAAGCAAACAAAAAAGAGAAGAAAAAACCAACCCAAATGATGACAGCTGATGAAGAGAAGGCGCACATCTACAAAGGCGGACAAAGAACGAAGAAGAAGAAGAAGAAGAAGAAGAAGAAGAAGAAGAAGAAGAAGAAGAAGAAGAAGAAGAAGATGATGATGATGATGATGATGATGATGATGATGATGATGATGATGATGATGATGAAGATGAAGATGAAGAAGAACAAGAACAACAACAACAGTAACAACAACAACAACAACAAAAACAAGAACAAGCAGAACAAGAAGAACAAGATTCAATATTTACCAGAAGGAAATAATTTTAGCATTAATTTGCTAATCTTACAACACAATACAAGAAGAAGAAGAAGGAGAAGAAGGAGGAGAAG
>CM072517.1:36499297-36551797 GCA_036898135.1 Oncomelania hupensis | reverse complement strand
AAACACAGACAGACAGGCAGGCAGACGCGCATACAAAGACTGACAAATTACACACACAGTGACCCTCAGACAGGCAAACACACGATCACTCACAACCACACGCGTGCGCGCGCATTTACATAACACACACACACACTCAGTCACACACAAACACACGGTAATTCACATTCACCCTCACGCAAACGCAATATAACACAACTCTCCCGCTCCTCGCTCTTTCAACACACACAGTACAACACAACACACACAAACGCACACACACGCACACACACATGCATACATACATACATATATTATTTTATTATTATCGGGGATTTCTATAGCGCACATATCTCACAGTACTTGGCGAGTCAAGGCGCTCGCCGCCCGAGGCGCCAACTTGCAGCCATTTTGCGCAACGTAATAACGCTCCAGACAACTGAGCACAATCCTGGACAGCCAGGGATGGGGGGAGAAGGACCTAGGTGCATGCTGGGTGTGTTCTTGTCACCGGCACTCACCCGTCTAGGACATGAGCGTCAGGATCTTTAAAATCCGTAATGATGGAATGTGTGCGACACAGACTGGACCTCGGTTTATACTCTCATCCGAAGGATGACATACATAAATACATATCTCCCCCAACGCGAGCAAACACATACACACACAGACATTATTAGGACACACTTACCATCACCACCACATGCCCACACATTAACAATGCGGTTTTTTCTGAAGATAAACGATGACTTGAACAGAATCGCTTACCCAAACAAAACACATAATGCTTTGTGGGCTCTGAACAGAACAGGTTACTAAGAAAGAATGTTTAATTAATAAGGTCAAGTAATCGCCTTAAAAAATCGCACGGTTTGTTCAAAACTCTTCATCTTGTTTAGGTTTTCAAAACAAAACTAAACAGAATCATAAAAGATTGATCGCACTTAATTTAAAAGTATCGGAATGAAACCGAACGCGAAAAATCTATAGGAAATAAATCACGGCTTTAATTTAACAGAAAAAAAAACCCAAACAAATCGCCGCCCTAAATTCATAACGGAATTAAAAAGTATCGCTATTTTTTGTAATGTTTAATATTATAGAATAAATCTGACAAGGTGGAAGAAGAATATAAAGCATAGAAAGAAAAAAGAAGCTTTATAAAAAGAGTAAGAGAATAAGAAGATAAGATACAGCTGTTACACATAACTGGAAACAATTAACACTAAGGAGAAAACAGTAAGGAAAGCGTGAAAATGCTAGTGAAAGTAGAAACTACCATCGAAAAGAAATATACCATTAATGGACACGGGGGAAAATACACGATACAGGCTCATAGAAAAACTATTATAAGATTATAATAGATCGGTACCGTTTTTAGTAATAAAACTGTTGTTATAGATATACATTTATAGGCGATATAATTGTACAGTTAGTACAGTGCCGTTCAAAAGAACTACTACTATTTATGTATGCGAGGAGACAAAAGATCGAAGATAAAAACAAATGTGAACGAAATTTGACAATGTCTAATGGAATTATTTTAACAGGTGGTCAAGAGAACTGTACTGTCTGGTAGAGCTATTTAATATATGGGTTAACAAATAAACAATACATCGATCAGAACTTACGTCATAGATAATTAAGCAAACAAAAGAACGAAGACAAAAAGTGAGAAAAAAAAAAAAAAGCAAGAAGATCAATTCCATCTAACATAATAATTATTGCAGATGATAAAAAAAAAAGTGCAACATCCTTTAAATAACAGTATTTTGAATTAGGTCGGCCTAATAGATCTACTATAACAGATGAGAGAGATAGAGGGAGAGAGAGAGAGATAGAGGGAGAGAGGGAGGGAGAGAGAGAGAGAGAGAGAGAGAGAGAGAGAGAGAGAGAAAGAGAGAGAACACAACATAGTCTAAAAGAACACACTAATATAAAGGTAACAAAATACAAAATAAAAAGCCACTGCAATATCCTTACATAAAGAGGTTATCTTAAAGTCAGGACAGCCTAAATAAATCTACTGTAATAGGTGGCAGAGAAAGAGACAAAGAAAGAAAGAACACTACAGTTTAATAGAACAAAACTATTATAAAGACGATAACAAACATAACAAAACTGCAAACATCCTTACCTTGCTTAGCTTGAGTCAGGTAAGTGAGTAGATACTAGTTATCTATCCACAGGCCGCGTCACGACAACAATCCTGCAACGTAGCCTAGCAGAGTCCGTACTGCACAGAGAAACACAAAACGGTTGCGGAAGCTGCTGTGCTAGAACCACACAAGTCACATGCAAACGCAGGTAAGCCTAAAAAAAAACCTCGCTAAGCTAGAAGAGGAAGCCAACAAGTTTTCTGCTTACAGTCTGTTAAAGCAGACTCGACTCTCTTGCACCACGCTGAAGAGCGGTTCTTGAAAAGTTATTCTTTTTCTATAGGTAGCTTTTTTTTTTTTTGGAAGTTTTTAGCATTTCATAGGTTTTGGAAGAGTCCAGTATAAAAGAGTTAAATAGGTCTATCTACACAGAAACAGATTTAAATTAAACTACATGAAGTTAAAGAATTGTATAGAGTTTGCTATAAAAGAGTATAAGTTGCAAATATTTACAAGAAAAAATATTTATATAATTTATATATATCTTGAGTACATTTGGAAGTGTTTTTTTTACTTTCTTTTTTAAGTGTAAGAATACATTTATGCTGTAAAGTGTTCTACAAATAAATAGCTTTCGAAGTCTTGAAATTGGAGTAAGTTGTAAGTATCTTCAAGAAAACTCTTTTTTTCTCTCTTGAAAATGACATTCTGTGTAAAAAATTGTAAACTACTAACAAACAAAATATCAGTAAATAAGTAAGTAAAGTACAAGTTAGTAAGTAAACATTAGCCCTAAAAAAATAAATAAATTCATAACTAAATAAATAAATAAATAAATAAATAAATAAATAAATAAATAAATAAATAAATAAATAAAACCAATTAAATAAATAGATAAGTAAATAAATAAATTATCGTTAACACGTTTAAACTGTCTGCCAACAGAAAAGGGGTTAACTATCATTCCCTTCAACACTCATCACCAACTTTCATCGTTGGTCATCACATTTCATACTTATTGAAAAGTTTCAAAAGCCCGATCGGTGATAGACTACATACAATTCAGCCTTCCATATATAGGCATGAAATTGTTTCACCAAAGTTAGTAAATAAATTACTGTTACTTGTTAATACAGACGATGAATTTAAATACAAGACTACATCGTCGTCGTCGTCATCATCATCATCATCATCATCATCATCATCATCATCATCATCATCATCATCATCATCATCATCATCATCATCATCATCATTCTTCTCCTCCTCCTCATTAAACATAAAATATGGTAGACGAAACGGGTAGGCTAAAAACAAATAGTGGACGAAACGCGGCAGGGGAGGGGCCGGGTAGCTCAGTTGGTAAGAGCGTCTTGCTAGTAACCGAAAGGTCGCTGGTTCGAATCCCGGATTGGTCAACGTGTGATCATATTATTTTCCCCTTTACCAACAACTGGCCCGCTGGTGTCAGTATAAATCGGTCCAGTAGTCACCTATATGCGAAAGTGTCGTGTGACTATAATCTACATACAAACAAACAAACGCGGCAGGCTAAAAAAGAAAAAAGTTCCCAATACAAGTATTTCGCTAAAGATTTAATCCTGAATTAAAGGCCCAATTCAGTAACAAGATACTGGTCTTTTGTCACTGTTGCTGAGCAATCAAAATTAAAGTAAATCTTCTTATAGTTTTAAAAGTTTAATTTCTTAATTTTTTTGTACGCTTTAGGTTTTATCTTAAAGATCAAGTCTAGTCTGCAATTTTGTATTCTTATAACAAACGTGACACGTGGTTATAATATCAGTACAACAGTGATACTAACACGATGTAAACGTGTCTTATGTGAAGTATTTAGGGACATCGCTATTACATAGGCTTATAGTTCAGATACAGTGTACTCTATATGTACGGTAAATTCCATGAACGGACGATTCCATGTAGCAATTGTGCGATAACTGTTTATTCCAGGTGGAAACAGACAGCCTTTCGTTAAATTTCAGGTTGTACAGTACATTGTATAATAATGTGCGGAAAATTCTATTAACGTATGATTCCATGTAGAAGTTGTACGATAACTGTCTAGTCCAGGTGGAAACAGGTATCCTTTCGTTGAATTTCAGGTAGGTCTGCCGACTATATTACGAATATGTAGAATATGTCCGGTAACTTACCTGTGAATCCTTGTACAAAGTCTTCGATCAATTTATATTACGGGTGCATGCAGGTAACGTTGGACTACGTTTTAGTTACCGGGTTACACAAAATTCCCTCTACCTATGAATTAAGGTAGAAAGTCTTTTGATATGGAATCAATTTCATTAAGGGTATATGCACTGTACATTTTCATTAAGCTTATACTTAAGGTACAGACAGAAATAAAATCTTCGATCAAGTTGAATTACGGTGCATGAACGTAGGCCTACTATTCCATGTCTCTGTGAAAGCAGATATAGCAAGCAAGCAAACCTTTACCTGAGAGCGCAGGTAGCACAACAAATATCCCACACACAATTTCAGTCACACAGGTATAGCAAAAACAGGATCCTTCAATTGCGTACAGGTAAAGAGCCCTTCAAATCACAGGTAAGAAGACCCCCAAATCACAGGTTAAAAAAAAAGACCATAGCTTTTTCCAGGTGAGAGTTTTCCAGGTAAACTCAGGTAGTAGGGAGGAGGAGGATAACGCAGCCCCAGCAGCTCCGACTCGAAACCTCTTGTGAACTCGCTATGCGAGCCCCCTGCCTGGTTTACTCGGAGAAAGGGCGTATGCGCTGATAGACGAAAATTATACGAATATTCATTCTTGCTCGGTGCTACACACACTGGAGAGACTGAGGCGCGAAGGAAGGACATGAAGAAAGAGAGAGAGAGAGAGAGAGAGAGAGAGAGAGAGGAGGGAGAGAGGGAGGAATAGGTTTGAGCGGGTGATAGAGAAGTTGGGAAGATGGTTATATTAATTATAGAGCCGTTTCGACGAATACTCTTGCTGTTGGTTTGGGAAATGTTGTGGGGAGGTTTGAGAGAGAGAGAAAAACAGACAGACAGACAGACAGACAGTGAGAGAGAGAGAGACAGACAGACATACACACACACACACAGACAAAGCGAGTGAGTTAGTGGATGGACGGGGTGTACTATGGAGGAAACAGTTAGTGGATGGACGGGGTGTACTATGGAGGAAACAGTTAGTGGATGGACGGGGTGTACTATGGAGGAAACAGTGGATGGACGGGGTGTACTATGGAGGAAACAGTGGAAGGACGGGGTGTACTAAGAAGGAAACAGTTAGTGGATTGGAGTGTACTATGGAGGAAACAGTTAGTGGATTGGGGTGTACTATGGAGGAAACAGTTAGTGGATTGGGGTGTACTATGGAGGAAACAGTTAGTGGATTGGGGTGTACTATGGAGGAAACAGTTAGTGGATTGGGGTGTACTATGGAGGAAACAGTGGATTGGGGTGTACTATGGAGGAAACAGTTAGTGGATTGGGGTGTACTATGGAGGAAACAGTTAGTGGATTGGGGTGTACTATGGAGGAAACAGTTAGTGGATTGGGGTGTACTATGGAGGAAACAGTGGATTGGGGGTGTACTACGGAGGAAACAGTGGATTGAGGTGTACTATGGAGGAAACAGTAGATTGGGGGTGTACTATGGAGGAAACAGTTAGTGGATAGACGGGGTGTACTATGGAGGAAACAGTGGATGGACGGGGTGTAATATGGAGGAAACAGTTAGTGGATAGACGGGGTGTACTATGGAGGAAACAGTGGAAGGACGAGGTGTACTATGGAGGAAACAGTTAGTGGAAGGACGGGGTGTACTAAGGAGGAAACAGTTAGTGGAAGGACGGGGTGTACTATGGAGGAAAGTAATGTTTGCCGTTTACGACGATAAGAAAAGATGGCACAAAGGGTGGGGGTGGGGATGGGAATGGGGATTGGGTTGGGGGTAGGTCTTCGTGTGGAGTAAGGGGCGTGAGGTATTCTATAACTGAAAAATGAAACGGCTCGGTTATTAGACCATGAGCCAGAGAGAACTCGAGGGCTGATAGAAGAATTTTATTAGATTAGACTAAAAAAACATTTTTCAAGGAGGAATGGAAGAGAAAATGGAGAGCACACATGGGTTGTATAGGTAAGGGTATGTGGAATGGAATCTGCTTTTTTGCTGATGAGAGGGAGCAAATGAAGTGGAACACACACACACACACACACACATTCACACACACACATACGCACGCACACACATACATACACACACGCCAACCTTCCCACCTGGTCATCTACACACCCCATCCCACACACAAAAGGAACAAGAGCCCAACAGACTGAAGTAAAAACAAACAAAAGGACAGTATGGTCGTCAGTGCGGGGTGCCAGCTGGAGGTGAAGCGGGATGAGTGCAAAACAAATGAGAGGAGGGAGGTGCTTATGGGAGGTGTTGGGATGGCGGCGGTGGTGATAGTGAGAGTAAGACGAACGAAAGGGGGGAGGGGAGGAGTAATGGAGTGGGAGGGACAGGTTGGTTGTTCGACAAACAAATAGAGAGTCTTCTGGACAGATGGGATTGAGAGAGAACCGAGTTGAGTTGGGTGCTACCTGAAAACAGTCGGGAAGAAAAGCGAAAATGGTTCGGCTCTGAATTCCCGAGGAAAAAAAGCGAATGGGTATACAGGTTCCAAAAGATACAAGGGAAAATAGAGGATAGATTTAGTGTTATCCGAGAAGAAGAAGAAGAAGAAGAAGAAGAAGAAGAAGAAGAAGAAGAAGAAGAAGAAGAAGAAGAAGAAGAAGAAGAAGAAGAAGAGAGAGAGAGAGAGAGAGAGAGAGAAGATGAATAGGTTGCAAGGCACAAAGATGAGAAGGGTAAAGATGGGGAGGGGGAGGATGTTGAGCAATTTCTTAAACAGGTCCCATAGTGCTGCAGAGTCGAACGCTGCGGTTTGCAGTGGTTGCAGGTAGTAAAATCAAGAGCTGAGAGATGCGTGCTGGCAGCCATGAAGATTAGTGGTTACAGAGTTACACCTGATGCCCTTACATTATTACGACCTCCCTATCTCACCTTTGACCCTCCACACCACCACAATCTCTTCTCTCTGAAAACCCACCTACTCTTTTTCTCAGGATTGTACTCACCACCCTCGCCCGCCCCCATTCCCCCTCCCCACCTACCTAGCCCCCTCCCCTCCCCCACCACACACACACACACACAAACACACGTCATATCATTTCTAAGCTTCCTTCATGATCACCCACTACCTATGTCGCTCTTCAACCTAACGCCCTGAATTATGTATTCCCTTTCATTTTTCCTTGCCAGCCGTGTTTCTTACCACTGTGAGGTTTATTTGGGCTCAAACGATTAACTGACTGTTCAGATGGAGGTTCTTACAGATAGCATTATTTCCCCCCAAGTCGTCTCTCAATAAACGTCGACCCCGGACTGATTGAGCGAGAGCTGCATTAATGCAGTTAACTTATAATATTACTGGATGAGTGTGAAGATGATGATAATGATGATGATGATGTTGATGATGATGATGTTGATGATGATGATGATGATGGTGATGATGATGATGATGATGGTGATGACGACGACGACAATGATGATGATGATGATGATGATGATGATGATGATGATGATGATGATGATGATGATAATGATGATGATGATGATTTTGATGATGCAGTCTTGTATGATGATTTTGATGATGCAGTCTTGTGTAGCGCCGTCTCTCCACAGCAATGCGAAACAATCTTAACTCTCCCACCTGCCCTCGGCTTTTCCAACATTAACAAATAAAGAAATTATATCCCTTGAGGTATGGTTCTCTCGCCCTTCTCCTGCAGCCAGTGGTTACAAGGGTTGTTCCCTCCCTCCCTCCTTCCCATCTCCCTCTCCTTCCTTCTCCCTCTCTCTATCCCCATCCTCAAACCCCTGGTTGTATATGACTATTTTGCTGTTTCGGCAGATTATCAAAACAATTCCCAAATGTAAATTGAGTGTCAGTGATATATTAAGCTTAAGTTTGCTACAATGATGCAGGTCACTCTTCGATACTGAAAATTGCCACTGATCATGAAAATCAAAGCAGACCGTTTCAACCAAGAATAATGTCGCCTCTGTGTGACAATGTTATACCGTGAGTACCTATTACAACTATATATAGGGGGCGCAGAACTCGGAAGAGCCAGGCTTTCTTCTTCTCGTCGTCATCGTCATCCATCATGGTTTTTTTCTTCCTAAATCCTCGCGTCTCTCGTCTTTTTTCCTATAGGACAGTACCACGAAAACTAGCTCTTAGAAGAAGAAAAAAGTAAGCGTGATGTGGTGCCTGCTGTTTGTTTTGGCAAGCTATTCTGTTGCGTTCTTGTTTTCATTTACCGCCGCTTCCAGGGCTTACATCTTCCTCGCAGATCACTTCGCCAGATCTCTCAGCAATCTGTCACATCCCGCTATTCCGGGACATGTCAGAGAAATGCTTTGGGGCTTAGCAGAAAGCATCCTGTGTTGTCCCATATTATGGGAAAAACAACTGTTTAGCTCGTTCTGGATGCTTCTTAGTGCTGAGCGCAGTTCACCGTGGCCGCACGCCCTGCCTATCCTGGCACCCCTCCTGTCTCGCAAGGCACGTTGCTAGCGCTAGGCCTGATGAGTTTTCCTACCTTGTTTCGTAATAACTACTATTGTATATTGTCTCAAGACTGGAGAAAACTTTGGGCCTATACTCTGGATGTGGCCTTTACCTGTACACTTACCTGCCTTCTTTACCTGTTCTGTTGTTACCAGTTCAAACTGCATGTGTACGAAGCCAGGTACGACTGTGCCTGAGAGTGAATGACGATGGTAACCCTTACCAGTTGCTGAGTAGTATGGAATCAGTGAACGATGTACGAAACAATAATCTGTTTGTCTGTTCCTGTCCGTCTCTGTCTGCCTGTCTCTCTGTCTGTATTTATAGAATGTTTAACTGTCTTTATATTTCTATTGCTCCCATGGCCTTACGATAGAAGATCCTCCATATCAGATCAATATTGCAATAGTCAAGTCCATGCCCCCCCCCCCCCCCCCTTAAAAAAATAGATATAAACATTCAACATATCTAATAGGGAGGATCTTAATTCTATCCTTCAAAAAGTTAAAGTGCATTGAATCAAAAATATTACCTCCACCCACCCAACTCTCCCCCTCCCCCCTCTCCAAAAAAGAGGACCAAAGGACGAAGAAAACAAAAACCAACAAAATGCAACTTTACTAAAAAAGTGGTCCAGACAACCTAACTGCAATGAAAGCTGCCGTCTGCTCTCCCGCTCTCATCGCGCTGAAGTAGTCAGCGACCATATGTTTTGGATTAAGAGGAACGTTGGGCTTAAGGCTTCTCTGCGGCGGAGCTTTCTGGCACAATGACTTAGTGAGCTGTTACGTCACTGTGACACCTAGCGCGTGCAGCTCGTCCAATGAGATGCAGGTCATATTGCTCAGTTGCAAACATAACCACATGCAAATAATTATTCCGTCGTGGCATAATTGAAGGTCCCACTGCTCAGTTACAAACTTAACGGCTCATCACGTTACAGTAAAAACAATAATAATGAGTTGGAGGAGGAGGAAGGGAGGATACTTTTAAAAGGATAATAATAATAATGATAATATTAATAATAATAATAATAATAATAATAATAATAATAATAATAATAATAATAATAATAATAATAATAATAATAATAATAATAATAATAATAATAATAACAACAATAATACTAATACTAATAACAATAATAATAACAACAATAATACTAATACTAATAACAATAATAATAACAACAACAAAACAATAATAATAATAATAATAATAATAATAATAATAATAATAATAATAATAATAATAATAATAATAAATATATAAATATATAAATATATAAATACATAAAGACATAAATACAATAACATTATTTGTTTATTTCATTTAACATCTTTTCACATCCGTGATATCATTATTAGAAAAATGTGCAGGTCCTACTATTCAGTTACAAACATAATCTCATATCCCGTCTGTATCCGGAGTTGAGGAACTCAGCATCGCCTCTGGCCCTAGCAATACAATTTCATATTGGCACGAAGTTGTGAGCTATGTAAACTGACACTGGATTTGGGCTTTGCACCCTCGTCTTTTACCCACGAAAAATAAATAATTTATAGACTGAATAACTGACTGATTTAGAAACATTCAATTGAGCAATATACAGCTCGGTTGAAAACTGAGCCAGACGTTCACCCAAAGCAACATCACAACGATTCAGAAGTGGCTCTATTGGAATGAATCATCAAATTCATATTAACCAATTCTCATCCACTCTCCCTTCTCAACCCTTCCACTTCACCTCCACCCCCCCTCCCTCATCTCCGCCTTCTCCCCTTCTAAATTGTCCTTACAGGACATGCGCAAAACGTAATCAAAATAGCTTCACAACATTCAATTTATGTTTTCCGCATATCAGAAGCACAGGAATAGTATCACCTCATAACTGGAAGGTGAGCGGAGTCATAAGGGTAAATAATGACGAAAGGCCGAGCACTCAATGTGGAACTCTAATGGGCAGTAACCTCACTTGGTAGTTTAAGATAATGTTTACCAAACTGTCAAAATTCAAGATGAAGAGAAGGCCACGACATGACTGACATATGAAAACACATTATCTGTATAGTTTACGATTAGCTGATGATCCCCGGCCGAGGAAGCGAATTTATTCAGTTGCTCACATATACTGATATAGAGTGTTTTAGACTACATTAATGCACAAGGTTATAAAAAGGTAAAAAAAAAAAAAAAACGTTCCTTGAGGCTCCCTACCACTCCTCGCCCTTGCGAGGCTTTCAACGCCTAATCGTTGACACAGGAGAAGCTGGCCTTAAGATCGAATCTTGAAGAATAGTTGACAACCAGAGTTAACATTATCTAGCACCCAAATCGGGATTTGAGATAAGGAATCAGGGACGCTATCTACACGACCGCATAGCATCATTCCCATGGCTATCGTGTGCTCGCGTAAACAACATTATTCAACTCCTATAGTCTAAAAACCTCTGTCGTAAAACAAGCAAGAAAAGATAGTCTGTTTAGCGTTTTAAATCTGCACAGCATTTCTAGTCCTTTCCACATTGTAACCAAGGTGCCAAGACACATTCACGAATGCTTGTGCAATTACAAAGGCTTTCTCTCTCTCTCTCTCTCTCTCTCTCTCTCTCTCTCTCTCTCTCTCTCTCTCTCTCTCTCTCTCTCCCTCTCTCTCTCTCACATACACACGCACACACGGAGATAAAGAGAAAGAGAGACATAAACAGAGTAATAGAGACAAAACGGTAAACAAATAAGAGAGACATTTTAATATATGAAGAAAAAAACAAAGGAAATAAAAGAAGAAAAATAAGAAAAATGGAAAGAAAAAGAACCGAACAGAAAACAAAGAAAGAAGAAGAAGAAATGTAATACAACTCATAGGTTAAAAAAAAAAAGAAGGTAAGAAGAAGAATGGAATTAAGATAAAGAAGAAGAAGAAGAAGAAGAAGAAGAAGAAGAAGAATAACAACAACAACAACAACAACACAACAACAACAACAACAACAAGTACAAGAAGAACAACAATAAGTACAAGAAGAAGATGAAGATTTTTTGTTAGTTAGTTAGTCATTGTTTATAGGGTCCAGCGGACAGCAAAGAGCCGAATCAAAGCCACAATTTGGTTGAAAGAGGACTTACCCCCGATCTACATAAAAGATCTGCTGAACCCTAATGGTAACACTTAAGGCACTCCACCAGCCGGTCACTTTATAATAAAGGCATCCCAGGCAGGGGACGCTGAGGCTATACTGTAATTTATCGAACCCCCATTTACAAAAACCAAATAGAATACACAAATCATTATAAAAGATTAACAAAATGCATACATATTAAATGCCTAAATTGATCAATAATAATGCCATAGGAAGCCCTAGTGACCATCTGGCAGAAAGCGTCCAATGTCCCCAAGCTGACCCAACAGACCTGATATACACAAATGAGGAGTTTTGGGAGAGTTTTCAATAAAAAAGATAGGTGACTGGTCTAGCGAAGAAGATAGTACTGTAGATTGATAGAACAGATTTGGAACTAGAAAGAATACATGAGAGTGATAGAAACAGTGTGAATTTAAAGCACTACATGTCCACAAAGTGGGGATACTATTTATACAGAAAACCCCGGCAACCCAAACGGGATTAGAACAAGAAGAACAAGAAAACCGAAGTATGTCACTCTCCTGCTATACACACTCCCTGGCTGCCGGTGGAACAGCGTATCAAGTACAAAGTCGCTTGTCTGTGTTTCAAGGTCTTCTCAGGTGCCCCTAAGTACCTTTCTGAACGCCCCTTGGGGTCATGAGCAATCTTGCCACTGTAGATTGTTCAAACCTATAAAGGGAAAAGTGAAAGCCCCAGTTGAAAACCTGTCTTTCCTTTGTAGGCAAGACAGATTCACTGCGGCAACAGTACCCCCGTTGGAGTGCCGGGGGTTTCAGTATAAATAGTATCCCCACTTTCTGGAAATTTAGTGCTTTAAATTCCCACTGTTGCTGTCTTTCTCATTTGCTCTTTCCCATTCCTGCTCTGTCCTATCACTCTGCTATACTATCTTCTTCTTCGCTAGATCAATGACCTACCTTTTTTCTTGAAAACTCTTCCCGGACAAGACTCCTTGTTTGTGTATGAGGTCTGTTGGATCAGCTTGGGAGTGTTGGACGTTTTCTGCCGGGTGGTCACTAGGGCTTCCTATGATTGTATTATTTAGCACTATAGGCATTTTATATGTATGTGTTTTGTTGATGATTTATAATGTTTGTATTCTATTTTGTTTTTGTAACCGGGGGTTTGAGTAGTTGGGGTAAAGCCTCAGCCGTCTCCTGCGTGGGATGTCTTTATTGTAAAGTGGCTGGCAGGTGGAGGGCATTCAATTTTCCCACTAGGGTTGTTTCGGCAGATCTTTTATTCGGATTGGGGTCCGGTCCTGATTTGGCTCGGAAGAGTCCGCTGGACCTAAAGCAACAATCAATCAATCAATCAATCAATCAACCTTTCTGAACTCCTGCACAAATACACCCCTTCATGCACTCAGACCGTCCACTGACACCAGGTTAATAAAGGTTGGGCGTTTCAACAGGAAGCAGCACGGAGCAAGAACCTTCTGTTGTGCTGCACCACCAGTCAGGAACTCTCTTTCTTTCTCTGTCAGACATTGCACCTCTCTCAGCTCTTTTAAACAACAGTTGAAAACTTTCCTTTTCACACAATACTACATCAACCTTACCTAATGTCTTTACCATTCAATTTCTGTAAGCACTCAAAGTTGTTATGATGGTTGAAAGTGTTTACTGAGTATGTGTGTATATATAGTGTGTATAGTATATATGAATATTGTGTGAATAGTATATGTGGTCCACATGGTTAATTGACTTATTTATATTTAATTGATCTATTCTGTATGTTCTTTGTAAGGGGCCATAGGTTAAGCACTTTAAAATGTCCAGTTATTATTATTATTATTATTATTATTATTATTATTATTATTATTATTATTATTATTACGAAGAATAGAACGAAGAAGAAGAAGAAGAAGAAGAAGAAGAAGAAGAAGAAGAAGAAGAAGAAGAAGAAGAAGAAGAAGAAGAAGAAAGGAATGAATGTGATCCAGAAGAAGGAATAAAGTGGGGATACTGTTTGTACAGAAAACCCCGGCATCCGGAAGAAGAAGAAGGTGATGATGAACATTGAGGTTTAACGTCTACACCCACCATTGGCGATATGGCAGACGGGGATAACCATCCCAGGAAACAAGGGGTAGGGACCTGAATCAACACTGAACCGCCAGGGCAATCATACTGCTAAAATAGAACGTGAAAAATGGCCACTTTTTATTTTGCCCACCACGGGATTCGAACCTGGGTCATCGGTGTGCCAGTCGAAGAAGAAGAAGAAGAAGAAGAAGAAGAAGAAGAAGAAGAAGAAGAAGAAGAAGAAGAAGAAGAAGAAGAAGAACGGAATTAAGGTGGACCCCTCACTGAATCAGTGAATGATAATCATTCACATTAAGCCTACATTCCGCCCCTAGCAGCGCTAAAACAGACCAAGCTGAGATATCCGAAAGGTCATGATGGATCAGTTATCACCACGTGGCCAGAGCTATCATCACATTATTTTTGGGGTCAGTACCATAGACACGCCGTTTCCTACGGGACGCCAGTACCACAAATCAGATTTTTGCTTCCAGAACCATAATAATAACCTGTGAGGGGAGAGGAGAGGGGGGAGAGGGGAGGGGAGGTTCTATTCCGTATTTTTTATTCTTCTGCCAGAACCATAACCAGATTGCCTTGAAGATAGTTCACTGCTGCAAATCGTGTACAGAAAGGTCAGATTTTATTTCACAAGTAAAACGTTTTATTTATCTCTCACTCGCACGGGGCTAGCTTTTACGACAGCGACAACGGGCTGCCCATCGACGACACACCCAGGCATCTCTCCAAAATATGGCTGTCACACGTCCAAGTATTATCAAGACTGGTCTTTGGTTAACTTCCAGAAACGGCAGCGTGTTCCAGAACCCCTTGTACTTTAGCAATTAATCGACCGTAAACAAAGACGTTACGTCACTGTAAGGCGTATTGGAACATTGTTGTTTACCTACAACGGTCTGGCTATACGGCCCCCCTGGGCTAGGAGCCTAACTTGGTATTTGCTGTTTGATCATTTGTTTATTTAATAAAAGGACAAAACAACAACAACAACGATATGTGCCCGGATTCTTTTTTAATTAATTGTGTTTCTTCTCTTGAGCCACTGAATTATTGAAATCTGAGAGAGAGACTTCAGAACTTTATTTTAAAAGGTTAAGATTTTAGGCATAAGCCTATTCTTGCAATCAGACCTTTTGTGATAAGATAACATAACATCAAGATTTACTATATCATGAAGAAAAAAAACACCACGTATATTACAACAAATACAAAAAAAATAAAAACTACCACTACCACAACCATAATTACTGCTACAACTACTTATATCACCACTACTATTACAGCAAAAAAAAACCGAAATTAATCAATATGAAGCAATACACTTGATTTTTACATGCGCATTTATGATATACATTATAACATGAATTTTACATTTACAATTACATGTATGATACAGTATGTAAAAAAAACAACACTTAATGTGTACGTTATGACAATTAAGGCTGTGACATAATTATGTAAAAAAAACAACACTTAATGTGTAAGTTATGACAATTAAGGCTGTGACATAATTACCAACTTAGCATTAATAATATTGGTTTTATTTGATCTGATTGAATAAATGGTAGCGTAATTTTGTTTTGAAACCGCCAAAGTTGTCTGTTGTTGGATTTGTGTTGAGAGAAGGTTCCAAATTGAAAGTCCAGAAAAGGAAAAACTGGATCAGTGTGTGGTAAGAGCAATAAACATCTTTTAGATCTGATGGATCGACTGTTTGGGGCTGCAGAGAGAAGGACCTTTAGGTATTCAGGTGATTAATGTGTGTGAACTTTGTACATAAGCATTGCTTTGTTGTAAATAAATTGCTTATCCGAAGGTAATATTTGCAAAGTTTTCATTTTTTGTTCAGTAGTCAAAGTTGGGTCAGTGTGAATAAGCTTAACTGCTCGTCGGTGAAGAGAGTTCAAACTTTTAAAAGTGTTTTCACTCGCCATACACCAGATCGATAATGCATAATTTATATGAGACAAACAATGTGCGTAGAAAAATAATTTTCTGGCTTCTAGTCCAGCATATTGCTTTAGTTGCTTAAGTAGAAACAAATTTCTAGATAAAGTTTTGCTCACCTTATTTACATGGCAGTGCCAGTTTAATTCGTCATCAATAGCTACACCAAGTAGTTTATGTTCACGGTCTTGAGTAATTGGTTTAGAATCAATGTCAAGGTTTAAGTTAAGAGGCTGTTTTTGATGCTTCTGTCTTGTTGTTATTACCATTGATTTTGTTTTTATGGGGTTGAGCCTATCCTATCCAATCACCACAGATGATCGTTTAACCAGCGTACTCAATCTTTCCCTGTCCTCAGCAACCCTGATTGTTTCGCTCAGTGTCAAACTAGTCCATTCTCGAATGTTGTCCTCCCACCTCTTTTTCGGTCTCCCTCTTCTTCTACCTCCTTGCATAGTGCCTTGCAGGATGATCTTTGAGACGTGGCCATACCATCGGAGTTTCCGTTTTTTTCACCGCTGTGAGCAGGTCATCGTGTTGTCCAATGGCTTGTGTGATGGTCTGTCGCATTTTTTTTTCACATTATTTAGATTAACGTCTCCGGACACAGTGCGTATAGGAGACAAGGAAAAGTTTATAGTCACGTTGATATAAGAAGTCGTGATGAAGTAGTTTGAAGTCAGATGAAAAGGAAGTCATGATGCAGAAGGAAATTTCCATGAGGATGGAGCGCACAAGGTCGCTGCGACAACAGGAAGAAAGTAGCGTTGTAGTCGGTTGTCATGGACAAATGGAAAGAAGAAGTCTTGCTGATGAAGAGGTGCCAAAAAGGTGTGACAAGCGCCAAGCTCGTTCTAGTAGAGGTGCGAAGGTGGCCAAGCAATCCGCATGGAGGGAGGGTGGGAGAACGTAGGAGACCACTGGCGGTGAAAGCACCTGTAGTCCGGAGTTTGCCAGGCTCCACAGGGAGTCCCACGTCGCCCAATCGTAGTGAAAGAGGGAGGGCAACCGAAGACCAGGCGAGCGGAGGTTAAGCGAAGCGGCGCCTGCGACACGGCACGACCGACGCTAGGATCAACGGAGTCCTACTGGTAAGAAGATGAAGTGTGTAGGTTGAAGTGGAGAACGTATCGGAATCTCCCACAGTCCGCGACAGAGGCTTCGACTTCTGTACTGCCACCGCCGGGCGGGCCCCTCAACCGCGCCGACGGTGCGTCCTCCTCATCTAGGCAAGCTGTGTGGCTGTGGGACAGAACGTCTCCCTGAGCAGGTGTGGGCTCGAAAAGCCTATCGACCGCCGCAGTGGAAAATGCTGGTCGGCAACCGCCGCTGTAGAAGATGCAGGTTGGCTAGGCGCGCTGAACAGGAACCGCCGCAGTGGAAAATGCAGGTTGGCAGATGGTAGAAGAAATTGCCCAACACCTCAGCGAGTGGTAAATGCTGTAGCTCGAATGACAGACTCCGATCCGGCCAATCTCCCAGGAGCTCGCGCTACCTTGTCCTTGACTGACAGGACCGTCCTTGCCTGCCGCTGTTCAGCGAGTGAGTTGTGTCTCTGTGATGGTCTGTCGGACTTCGTCGTTGGTGATGTGCTGGGTATAGGAAATGCTCAGAAGTCTTCTGTAGCACCTCATCTCCATGCTTTCTACTCTTCGTTGGAGATCTGCTGTGAGGGTCCATGTTTCGCAAGCATATAGGAAGATGGAGATGACAAGGGAGCGCAGCAGCCTTACCTTGGAATTTAGACTGATGGTCCTGTCTTTCCAAATTGGCTTCAACCTCGCCAGGGCAGCAGTTGTTTGTGCGATCCTGGAGAGGACTTCCTGTCGGGACCCATTGTCGGATACAATGGCTCCTAAATATTTGAAGCTATGCACTGTGTTGAGGAATTGGCCTTGGACTTTGATGTCCGTGTTGATGCCATTGGTGTTGTTGGTCATCATTTTGGTCTTCTCTGCACTTATTTCCATTTCGTAGGCTCTGGAGGTGGTGTCAAGCCTCTGTACCAGCTGTTCAAGTTCTTGTTCCTCTCCAGCCAATCCATCAATGTCATGCGCAAAACGGAGGTTGGAGATTGCTCTTCCCCCTATGCTGACTGTGCCTTCGTGGTTCTGCAAGGGCATCGGACATGATGCGCTCTAGGAAGATGTTGAAGAGTGTTGGAGAGAGTAGGCATCCCTGACGCACACCGATTGATGTTCTGAACCAGTTTCTTCTATGGCGCTATTGTGGAGGACTGCACTGGTAGCCTTGTCATACAGGCCTTTGCTGACTTCAATAATGTTAGGGCTGATGTTGTACACTCTCATGGTTGCCCACCGAATTGCATGCCAGACTCGGTCAAACGCCTTTTTGAAGTCTACGAACATATGACATAGATGTTGTTGGTGCTGTAGGTATTTCTCGCAGAATATTCTGAGGTTGAAAATCTGTTCAGTAGTACTTCGCCCTGCCCTGAATCCTGCTTGCTCTTCAGCTATGATTTGTTCAGCTAGGGTTTTCAACCTGTTGAGTATTATTTTCAGGAGGACCTTGCTGGGATGGGGTTGAGCAACATTTTGTTTTCTTTGCACCAGTTTTGCACATCCAACAGACCTTGCTGAAGTGAAAGCTGGACCGAGAGGGAGAGAGAGAGCGAAAGAGAGACAGAGACAGAGACAAAAAGACAGAGAGACAGTGCATTTAACTCATAACGGAATCTACACCGAATGACACTTGTCCCAAAATGGATATTTCAATTTTAATTGATTTTGAGATATAATAGTCATAGTAAAGATCTTTCCGAAGTCTTAAAATGGTTGTCTCAGTTTTTATTTTGAGCGATAGAAAAGAACATTCTGCAGTTACTCTGAACACACGCGAGCGCCTATGACGCGTCTCCCGGTTGCAAACTTGTTTTTTCCAACCTAGTTTCAGTCATTCGCCGAAAAAGGCAATTACCGAAGTCGAACGAAGCTCTCCGAGTCGAGCGAAGCTATCCGATGTTTTACGAACGAATGCTTGCAGGACAACGTGAAACCACAGGCTGGGAAGTCTCGTCTTTCGTAGGCCTCAATTACATACTATATAATACTACGTAGGTATGTAGGAGGCCCACGAGTTTACAAAAACAAAAGAAAAGACTTCAGAGCCTGTGCTGAATCATCCGTGCATAAAAATAGCCGCTGTTGCTTCTAGATCTCATTCTGTTTCGATCTGCACAGCTTCAAGCTGTAAGTCAAGTCGATATTCGCATTTTGAAGCAGTTAGTATTATTATTATTTTATGAAGATTAATATACTGGCACAATTAGTAATAAAGAGTAAAAGTAATACATAACACATAATGCACACATACAACGATTTCACATCTATATCAACAATAAAACCATGACAAAACTTCAAAGCGCTATGGATACGTTGATGTCCCTTCAGCACAAAACAAGGCAAAGCAAGCTTATATTGGTCTCAACAAAACGTGACATTTTTATTGCAAGAACCAAAGCAATTATTTATTTAACTAATACTATTCTTTTTAACTGATACAGTAAATTTGTTATATGTATTTCAATGATATGTATTTTAATGAGAAACACGTATTTAAAAAATGTTGCGTGGCAGGAGGAAATTTCCATAAATCATCTGAAAACTTTGGTAAATCTATAAGAAAAAATAACCAGTAACACCATCTGAATATTTCGGGTTACACCCAACTTCAGCAAAAACAAACAAAACGTCACTGACCAAATTTACACCATTGAGCACGCACAGCAGCACACTGTTCTTTTTCTTTCTTTTTTTTAAAGTAGGAATAATAATAATAATAATAATAATAATAATAATAATAATAATAATAATAATAATAATAAATAAATAAATAAATAAATTAAAGATTTAACTAAATAACTATACTACTACTACTACTACTACTACTACTACTACTACTACTACTACTACTACTACTACTACTACTACTACTACTACTACTACTACTGCTACTACTACTACTACTACTACTAGCGAAGTTGTGGTCTTGATTTTGTGGTCCTGATTCGGCTCTTTGCAGTCCGCTGGACCCTGTAAGCAATGAATACCTAACTAACTGTTAATTTAACTCTGATCTCGAGTTGTCTTGATTTTGTGGTCCTGATTCGGCTCTTTGCAGTCCGCTGGACCCTGTAAGCAATGAATAACTAATTAACTATTAATTTAACTCTGATCTGGAGTTATGGGGACAAAAATTCGCTTAGCCTACTCGTCCTTCTCCGGAAATTTAAAGATTCGAATATTATAAAGTATAGGCTTAAATATTATTAATTAGAATAGATATAGTTTATACATTTATTTACGTATAAAACAAACAATACATATAATAATTATATTCAGCTAGTGAGCTTTTTCGCAGCGCGGAGACAGATTTATAATATATACTGTAGATTAAGCCTATGTAAGCCTATATTGTATAACAGTGTCTACTTGGTTCTAGGCAGGAAATGGGAAATCCTATTATTAACCTACTGCTGAGAACTAACAAAATGCAAAGCAAGGAACGCAACTATTAAATATGGTCGATAATAATTATGCTCATCTTAACAAAGTATACCGTAGCGAAATGCTAATCTGTGTAAATCGAACAGAATTAGAAGCAACAGCGATCATTTTTAATGTCAACTAGTCGTAGTCATGCAAGCATCAGTACGTTACACATCGGAGAGCTTCGTTCGACTTCGGTATTGCCTTTTTGGGCGAATGACTGGAAGTAGGTTGGAAAAAACAAGTTTGCCTCCCGGTTGATTGATTGATTGATTGTTGTTTTAGGTCCAGCAGACTCTTCCGAGCCAAATCAGGACCGGACAACCCCCGATCCGCATAAAAGATCTGCTGAAACAACCCTAGTGGGAAAACTGAATGCCCTCCACCGGCCAGTCACTTTACAATAAAGACATCCCACGCAGGGGACGGCTGAGGCTTTACCCCAACTACTCGAACCCCCGGTTACAAAAACAAAATAGAATACAAACATCATTATAAATTATCAACAAAACACATACATATAAAATGCCTATATTGCTAAATAATAACATCATAGGAAGCCCTAGTGACCACCCGGCAGAAAGCGTCCAGCACTCCCAAGCTGATCCAACAGACCTGATACACAAACAAGGAGTCTTGTCCAGGAAGAGTTTTCAAGAAAAAAGGTAGATCATTGATCTAGCGAAGAAGAAGATAGTATAGCAGAGTGATAGGACAGAGCAGGAATGGAAAAGAGCAAATGAGGAAGACAGCGACAGTGGGAATTTAAAGCACTAAATTTCCAGAAAGTGGGGATACTATTTATACTGAAACCCCCGGCACTCCAACGGGGGTACTGTTGCCGCAGTGAATTGGACATGCCTATAAAGGAAAGACAGGTTTTCAACTGGGGCTTTCACTTTTCCCTTTATAGGTTAGAACAATCTACAGTGGCAAGATTGCTCATGACCCCAAGGGGTGCGTCTCCCGGTATGTATGTATCATTACGCGTCATAGACCGCTCATGTGGCCAGATACGAGCGCCCGTGTCGGAGCATGACAATCAACCTGCTTAAGACTAGCAGCGCATACTCATTCTCACCGAACAGATATATGTGGAGTCATTCACTTTCTCCTTCAAGGTTAGAAATGCTGCGTGTAAGGAATCAACACTTCTCCGAACAGACACTCTGGTTCAGTTGTGCAGCATTTAAATTTTATCATCACCATCTTCATCGTCATCGTCATCATCATCAAGGGATTCGATCAGCACCACGCTCTCGGCTTAGCTCTGGGAGGAATTCATCTCGGGTGGTCTCACGCTCTCGATGCAACTGAATGGGTACGGGTGGTCCTGTAACTCTAAGCCGTAACATCCAGTGATCTGTTGCCCTCATCATATTGTTTGCATACATACACCTACAACGTAAATGTAGGGTCAAAAACCTTGAATCTCTCGCACGCACACACATACACACACACGTACATACAGACGTATCGACCGACATAGACTCTCTCTCTCTCTCTCTCTCTCTTCCTCTCTCTCTCTCTCTCTCTCTCTCTCTCTCTCTCTCTCTCTTCCTCTCTCTCACATCCACATACAAACACACACCGTAAACGGAAGATCAAAAACCTTGAATGTCACGCATGCATACACACACACATACACATACACCGACAGAAACAGACTCTCTCTCCCTCTCTCTCCCACCCACCGTGCTGGTGTTTGTAAAAAATGAGTATGCGCCTTTGGTCAAAGAAGTCAAGGGTCAAACTGGCTTCTTTCTTGTTTTTATAATTGATAAAAGTGTGTTTGGCTTAGAAAAAGATGTTTTGTATGTGTGTGCGTATACACCACCTGAAGGTTCGCGTTTTTATAATGTTGTTGATTGTGACGGTGATGGCATCGGATTGTTGGAAAACTGCATGTTAGATGCTGCACTTTTAGATAATGATTATTTTGTTCTGTTATCTGGCGACTTAAACGCCCGTACTTCAAATGTTGCGCAGAGAGTAACGACTCGTGCTAACGTTTTTGAAACCGCGGATAATGATGATGATATGTTAATTAGAAATTCTCAGGACTCTGTGTTGAACAGTTTTGGTAAATCACTGATAAGTATGTGCACTGCCTTGGATTTGTGTATTTTGAACGGTATGTGTTCTGGCGACCTTGATGGACGCTTCACGTACATTTGTGAGACTGGCAGCAGTGTCATTGATTATTTTGTAATGTCCTCGGAACTATTTGCTACCGTGTCTGATAACTGTGTTCTTACTGTTTGTGACAGAACTGAATCTGCTCATATGCCTGTTGTTTTGTCAGTCGAATTCCCTAATAAAAGTGTAACTGATTTAAATGTAAATAAGAACTTAGTGTTTGTTGATAAATATATATGGAACTCAAATAAAAATGTGTTGTTTCAAAATATGTTTGTTACACCGGCGATTGCTGTTAAACTGGATGATGCTGTTGGTGCCATTGATACTGATATAAATACTGCACTGTTTATGCTTAATGAATGTTTAAAAGAAGCTGCCGAGTGCATGAAAACACGAGTATGTGTGAATGGGAGAAGAAAGTTAGGGGAGTGGTTTGATGATGAATGTAAATCGCACAGACGACTTGTGCGTAGTTCTTTAAAGAAATTCCGTCGCACTTTGCGAGATGAAGATCGTGTGTTGTTTTGTAAAAACAGAAGGGAATATAAGAACTTGCTTTTTTGTAAAAGGAAAATGTATAATCAGAAAATGATCGAAACTTTAATTGCTTCTGTTAACAACCAAAGAAACTTTTGGGATACTGTTCATAAAATTATTCCCAAACGTAATTTTGTTAGAAATAATATTTCTGTTGACGACTGGTATAAGCATTTTAAAAATCTGCTTGAGAAAGAAGATGTATTGGGTGATGATGTTCTAATTGATGATGAAGACAATGACTTGTATAATGATCTATTCTTTAATCGTCCAATTAGTGCAGAAGAAATTTTACTAGCATTGCGTAAACTAAAATTAAATAAAGCAAGTGGCCCTGATGGTATTGGTGGTGAATTTTTTAAATTTTCGGCCGAATATATTATGCCTTTTCTTGTAAAATTTTTGAACGCTCTTTTTGACAAGGGGTTGTATCCTGACAGTTGGACCGAATCAATTATTTTGCCACTGTACAAAAAGGGTGATGTAGATAATCCTAACAATTATAGAGGTATCAGTCTCTGTAATGTTAGTAGCAAAGTATATGGGTTTATCATTAATAGACGGATACAAACATGGGCCGAAGATAATAATTTAACTGGTGAATGTCAGGCTGGCTTTAAGCGCGGCTATTCAACTACCGATCATTTATTTACACTGTTGTCCTGTGTCCAGAAACAATTTCTTAAGAATCGCAAGTTATACGTTGCTTTTATCGATTTTGAAAAATGTTTTGATTCGATTAATCGCAATCTATTGTGGCCCATATTGCTTAAGAACGGCGTGAAAGGTAAACTGTTTTCTTGTTTGAGAAGTATGTATGTGAGTGTAAAAGCACGTGTACGATGTGGTGCAGAATTGACTCACTCCGTTGTTTGTTCTCAGGGAGTGAAACAAGGGGATATATGCAGCCCTATTTTATGTTCTTTATTTATCAATGAAATTGCTGTAGAAGTTATTAGAAAGGGGCGCCATGGTGTAACATTTACTATCGATGCTTTTGAACTTTTTATACTTCTCCTGGCAGATGATGTTGTTCTGTTTTCAGAAACTGTAATAGGCCTCCAAAATCAGTTAAGAAATTTACAAGATACAGCCCACGCATTGCGTTTAAAGGTAAATTTGGGAAAAAGCAATGTTATTGTGTTTAGAAAAGGGGGGTATTTGGCTGCTAGAGAAATCTGGTATTTTGATGGAGCTATTATGCCTGTTGTAAATGCTTATAAGTATTTGGGTATTTATTTCTCAACAAAACTTAGTTTTTCTGCTGCATGTACAGATTTGTCAGCTAAAGGTAAAAAAGCATTATTATGCATTATCCAAAAGCTGCGTTTTCTCAATAACCATTCTTTAGATGTATTTATAAAACTGTTCGACTGTCAGGTGCAACCGATTTTGCAATATGGTTCTGAAGTTTGGGGTTTTGAAAAGGCTGCAAATCTATGTGAGAAAGTACATTTGTTTGGTTTAAAGAAATTCTTAAATGTAAATTTACGTACTCCAAACGATTTTGTTTATAAAGAATTGAACAGGTATCCAATAGTTATTAACTCTGTTGTTAATTGTCTTCGATACTGGATAAAATTGCTGCAAATGTCTGTTGACAGAATCCCAAAGAAGGCTTACCTAATGCTAAAAGATCTTGACTCTCGAGGAAAGAAAACTTGGGTTTCTAATGTAAGAACTTGTTTATATGAAAATGGTTTTGGTTTTGTATGGCAAGAACAAGGTGTTGGTTGTGATAAAGCTTTTTTACGTCTGTTCAAACAGCGTTTAGTTGATTGTAGATGGCAAAACGTAACCGCTCATCTGAATGAAAGTGAACGGTTCTCTACTTATAGATCCTTTTGTTGCCCACCAAATCAAATTCCCACGTATCTGTTTTGTGATATTAATCGCCATTTAAAATATATTATGAGCAAGTTTCGCTTCGGCGTTTCTGATCTTAGAGTCCATTATTATAGATATAGATATAATCGCCTGCAGGATTTGATTTGTCCATTATGTAATGTTGGAACTGAAGACGAAATACATATCCTTTTTTGTTGTCCTTTCTATGAATGTTTAAGGATGGAATTGATTCCTAGAAAGTATTATAGAAGGCCCAGTGCATTTCATATGCATCTACTTTTGTCGTCAACAAACATGAATATTATTAAAAATGTCTGTATTTATTTGTATTAGGCTTTCAAGGCAAGGGAAATAGCGCTTTCTTGATTATTATGATATTGTGACCATTTATTTGTTAAACCAAACAATGTTTTGTTTGTTATAAATTATTATGTACATTTTGTTTGTATCACACATCCCTTCCTGATGGGGTGTGCCCTATGGAATAAATCACGTATCACGTATCAAATCACGTATCACGTATCTCCCACCCACCCACATATACCCATACTCACACTAACACGCACACACACACGCACACACACACACACACACACACATATTTACCTTTCCTCAAAATTTAATTTTTATACTATATGATTTGTTTTTGGTCATATTCGGGAACATACTGCGAAGGTGAGACTGGAGAGGCCTCAATACAGAACAGAAGTTAGAAGGTAGTAGGTCTCGCAAGTCTCGACATCATCCCGAGCGGAAAAAAGCAGTTGTCCACTTCATTATCATCACCACCACCAACACCTCCACCACCACCACCACCATTATCATCATCATCATCATCATCATCATCATCAACATCATCATCATCAACATCATCATCATCATCATCATCATCATCATCACCATCATCATCAATATCACCATGATCATCAGCAGCAACAGCAGCATCGTCACAACAGATGCGACATTATTATCATCATCATCATCATCATCATCATCATCATCATCATCATCATCATCATCATCATCATCATATATCTTCGTCGTTGTTGTTGTCGTCGTCACTGCTATAATTTCTTCTCAGACATAGTCATCGCTGCCATCATTATCAAACTGGTCATAATTTCATCCGTCCTCACCACCAGAAATGAACGTCGACGATGTTACTAGTATATCCGGACTATTGTTTGGCGCGCACGAACGAGCGAAACAACAACCTCCAACTCACGCATCATCATCATCATCATCATCATCAACATCATCATCAGCAGCAGCATCGGGTGAGAGTGTAAACCGAGGTCTAGTCTGTCCATGCACGCATTCCATAGCATGGACTTTAAAGATCGTGACGCTCATGTCCTAGACGGGTGAGTGCCGGCTACACAAATACACCCAACACGCACAAGGTCCCTTCTCCCCATCCCCTGTCGCCCAGAATTGAGCTCAGTCGTCTGGTCGTCAGGCGATGCGCCCAAAGGTTGCAGGTGGGCGCCTCGGGCAGCTTTAGTTAGATCCAGTGTCAGCCAGCGCCTTGAGCAGCTCTTGAGCTGGAAAAAGCGCTATAGAAAAGTGATAAAATTAAAATAAAAATCATCATCATTATCTTCATCATCACTATCACCATCATCATCATCATAAATCATCATCCGACACCACCTCCCCACTATACCGGCTCTCCTTCCCTCCTCGTGTTTCAATGAAATGTTGACCACCAGACCATCGAACTTTACAACTTGTATCTTCATACTGCGTGGGCAGAGAGCGTGGAATATTGCACGCGCAAGAACGAACACGCACGAGCTGGTTGTTGTTGCTGGCAGAAGGCAGGATGATAATGTCCATCATCAGTGGATTATGTAATTAATTCTTGCGTCAAATAAAGTGCATCGAACTCGGCACATCAGCACATCTTTCATTGGGCTAATTTCTTAGTTTCTGGAATGTTCGGGATTTTTAAAATTGTGTTTGTTATTATGGATGCATCAGCCTTGTATGTGTCATGAATTGGCTAGTTTTACCCTGCCCAGTGACTATTTAGCCTTATGTAGTCATTGTAACATTAAGAGGGTCAGTATATTACACAGCAGCAATTAAATTACACAAGCAGACCACACACGGCGAGCGAGCCACCCACATCGCAGTGAGTCAGCACTTGAGCTTTGAATCGGACCGTTTTAACCAATCAGCAGCAGGCTAAGTGGGTAGAGCAGTTTTGACTGTGTCAAAACCTAGCACAGCTTGGTCAGTCGTGTGTGAGACGAGGAAGAAGTAACATCTCCTTAGCTAGCAGAGAACTATCTTCACTCATAGACCAGGAAGCAGGACTTTGAAATCTTAGAATTCTCTCAAGTCATCACGGGCCTGAACTTGTCAAACAGGTAAATGAACACCCTTCTGTTTCATCGTGATATATTTATATTATTGTTGAAATTATGTTTGTGGAATTTGCTATGCATAAAAGTGAATTATTAATCCGAATTTGCCGTACCACGTGGAAGAGCCGAGCACGAGGCGAAACACGACCGGTTGCGCCGCCATGTTGTATCCCGTACGGAACCACTGTTGTTTAACTTATATGTATGTTTGCAGACCAGTGGCTGTACCACGGAATGTTTATAATATTATTAATTCTGTATGTGTATAGTTAGACACGATTGATATTTATGTATGTATAGGAATTTAGAGTGAGATTCCAGTGGACCCCGGAAGTAGCAGAATGTTCGTCGCTTATGTATAGAGATGTGGAGCTATCACTGAGGGCTACTTTGGCTTTCAGTGAGACGCTCTGCACAAACCGATTATTCAGGGTTGTGCAGAATTTCGTCTCTTATATTACAGACGAGCAGGCGAGCTATCCCGAGCTATCCTGTGCACCCCACTCCACAGAAACGACTAGTTGGTTGAGGAGACTCTCCCGCACAAGCCGGAAAGAGCTACCTTGAAAAACACCCTGTCAGACCCCACAGCGTGGCAAGGGAACCCAACTACACAACGACAAAGGTGTACCAGAAGCTACCTCACAGAAGGACTTCGACCGCACCATCAGAAAGTTAAGTGTAATCTCCGAAAGTGCACTTAAACTGATCAATACAGGACCACAGTAGTCCAACTCTTCAGAAACTGTAAAACGGACCACAGTAGTCCAAATCTACATGAAATATACTAGCAAAGTGCCCGAGGAAGAAAATAACAGCTGCCTAGACTATCAGCGATCGAACTATTAGCAGTGACTGAGACATTTTAAGTTAGATTAGTACTTAGGAAAACTTGTATAGAGTAGAAGAAATAAATGTGTGATTTTAACTGTTATCAAGTGGCTGGACTACATATGATTCATAGCCGTGTGAAAGCTAGTGTGACAGGAATCTTTTACCATTTTATCTATCTATTTCTGTACCCCAACCTTAACACAGAACGAGCTAAACAAATAAATTTATTAAAGTAATTCATAGGGTGACGTACTAGCAGTTCCCACCGAATAAACGTGAGGGTCCATAATTCCATTGTGCAGAGCCCATAAACCCCACGTGACACTTTAATTGGCAAGCCTAGCTAGGATCTGTGTATAATAGGAATTGGGTATAACCGGACCTAAGTACAATAAAATTAGATAACAGTAGGAGTAGTAGAATAACTTAGAATAGTGGTAACAAGGACTGATCAGTTGGGTGCACTATTCTTTAGTTAAAAACTTTTTTGCTTCAAATATTTTTGTGCCTGTATGTTGCATTGTTCTTTTGCAGGTTTTGCTTAAATAACTGTTGTATGCCATTTGACTTTTGTTTTATTCTATTATTGATTGCGAATTTTATGGTCTTTGCATTGTTGTTATTGACTTGCAATATTGCTAGTGTTTTGGTATTCCACGTGATTCAGAGGTTGTTCATATACACTTTTGACAATGTCGGACCCAGTGGCCTTGAGATTGCGCTTCAAGGAATTAGGGGAAGCTTTACACTTAGCAGGGGGAGACCTAATTGCGTATATCAATGCAGAGGTAGAGAAGCAGGAGGCTAAGGCAGAGAGAGCAGCAGAGAGAGAGGCAAAGAAATTAGAAGCTGAACAAAAGAAACTAGCATTAGAAGCAGAGCAAAAGAAAGCAGAGTTGGAAGCAGCAAGAGAGCAAAAGAAATTAGAATTAGAAGCAGAGCAGAAGAAACTAGAATTAGAAGTAGAACAGAAGAAGGCAGCATTAGCAGCAGAGAGAGAAGCAGAAGTTAGGAAATGGGAGTATGAGAGGGCAGAAAAGGAAAAAGACAGACAGCATGAGTTAGAGCTAAGAAGATTGGGATCAGGAGCTTCAAGTTCTTCCTCAACCCCTCCCCACTCAGATCAGCTAGAGGTAGCATCCAACCCTGTACAAGGAATGTCATTTCCACTGGGAACCTTCAATGAGAGAGAGGAAGGTCTAGATCTCTATCTGACTAGGTTTGAGCGCCTAGCAACAGAGTACAAACTAGATCCCACCCATTGGTCTTTTAAGCTTAGTCAAGGGCTTAGAGGAAAGGCTTATGACATCTACAGTAAGCTACCGACTGACAGAGTGACTGACTATCACAAAGTAAAAGAGGCACTCCTAACGGGATTCGAACTAACAGGAGAATGCTACCAGCAAAAATTCCGCACCAATCGGAGAGTGAAAGGAGAGAGCTATGCGCAGTTCGCGGATCGGTTGTCCACAACGCTGGATAAGTGGATTAGCCAGTCAGCCACGGCTAAGACGTATGATGGACTGACAGAACTGTTAGTATGGGAACAGCTACGGGAAACCATGACCCCCGAGCTGAGAACCTTCTCAGTAGAGCAGGGCGCGGAAAGACTGGAAGATCTGGTCAAGGTCGCAGATAGGTACGTGGCCGCCCACGGAGAAGCCAAGAGCTTCAGGCGAGACCTAAAGCCTAACGGGAAAGAGGCACAGAAACGAAGCCCTAACCGAGAAGAGCGCACCGCGAATAAGCCGAATAACCCCAGACCTGGGCAAAATAAAGGACCCAACACGGAATTCGGGAAAAGAGGTCCCGCAGAACAGAGACGGTATTGTTCGTTCTGCAACAGAAACAATCACTCCACCGCAGAATGTTTCAAGTTGGCCGCACAACGTAGGGAAGAGCGCGAAAGCCGGCCAGCGCACAGAGTTCTAACTCAAAGTAGCGGTAACAAGCCACACACGATCGGAGATCACCCATCGGTGACAGACACGGTCAAGGTCAACGGAAAAGAAGCGAACTGTCTGTATGACACAGGTCTATCATACGACGCGATAGTTAGCGAATCTCTTGTATCGCGCGCGGACTTGACGGACAAGACAGTCGACTTACAAGGAGCAGACTTGACGAAACCGACGACTACTTGCCCAATAGCATGGATAGAAGTAGAGAGTATGTACGTCACAGGACGAATCCAAGCAGCTGTTTTACAGAAACCCCTGTATGATCTAGTGCTAGGTTGTAGGTATGTGTTCTTAGGCACGCCCCCTAAAACTGTAGAGATAGCTGCAGTGCAAACCAGGGCCCAAGCTAAAACCCAACCACCCCAGCCCGAGTTCGCTCCGAATCCAGGACTCGAAGAGATCAAAACAGCACAGAAAGAAGACACCTCGATAGCGAAGTGCTTCCAGAAGCTACCCAAGGCGCACACACCCCCGCACAAGGGAGACTTCTACATGGAAGAGGGAGTTCTACATCGACAAGGAGATAGAGATCACACCCAACTAGTACTACCAGCCACCCTTCGAGCCCAAGTACTAGAACTAGGCCACAGCATGCCACTCAGCGGACACATGGGAATTGGAGCCACAGTGCAGAGAATCAGCGCACACTACTATTGGCCAGGAATCACGGAGGATGTCAAGCGCTACGTGAAATCTTGCCACCAATGTCAACGATATTCCCCGCGACATCACACCGTACCAGTTACCTTAGGACCATCGGTAGTAGTCGGCGTGCCATTCCAGCAAGTCTCAGTAGACATAGTAGGACCACTGCCCATGACCAAGAAGCGGAACAGATTTCTACTCACACTCGTCGACGCATGTACGATGTGGTGCGAAGCAGTCCCGTTGCCAGCGATCGACACCAAGAAGATTGCAGATGCACTCATCGCCATCTTTACCAGAGTCGGATTCCCGGACAGCATTAGAACGGACAACGGATCTCAATTCACCGGCCGCCTGATGCAAGACGTGTTCGAGTTGATACAAGTTCATCACATTCGCACACCACCATACCACCCAGCCAGCAACGGACAAGTAGAAAGACTGAATGGAACCCTTCTCACCATACTCAGGAAAGTCGCCGACGACAATCCAGAAGCGTGGGACACCTACGTGAATGCGGCACTGTTCGCATACCGAGAAACGCCCCATGCAGCCACAGGCTACACCCCGTCAACATTGCTATTCGGCAGACCTCTAGCCGGACCGCTAGAAGCCCTACGCAGAAGTTGGACGGAAGCCAAGATAGACGACACACCAAGAGGTGCCACCAAGTACGTCGCAGACCTGCAGGAAACCCTCAAAGCAACGTGGAAGAAAGCTGGTGAAGCACTGAAGAAGGCAAGAGCCCGTCAGGCGAAGTACTACAACCGCCACGCGAAGGACAGAGAACTGCAAGTCGGCGATCAAGTGCTACTCTTACTTCCAAGTGGAACCAACAAGCTGGACATCGCTTGGAGAGGACCGTACCGGGTGACTGCCAAGAAATCCAAGACAGTCTACCAAGTAGAGGTGAACGGGAGAGCCCGATACCACCACATCAATCTCCTCAAGAAATACACGGACCGACCAGGGAGGACAGACCTCGTCGAAGTAACCTTAACGGTGACCGACCCAACACCCGTCCGCCAGAAGCTCTACCCGATGCCACTGTCTCAGCAGCGAGCCATCAAGGAAGAGATAGACACCTTACTGGCAGCCGGAATCATCTCAGAGTCTACCTCACCCTACAGCGCAGGCACGGTATTGTTGCGAAAACCCAACGGAGAGCATCGACTGTGCATCGACTTCAGACTCCTGAATGCGGTAACGCAGTTCCAGCCAGAGCCACTCCCGGACCAGACCGATCTATTTGCCAAGCTACAGCGAGCGAAGTACTTCTCACGCATCGACCTCAGCAAAGGATACTACCAGATACCAGTGCAACCGCAAGTCCGAAAGTACCTAGCTTTCAGCACTATGGAAGGACACTTCGAGTTCAACGTACTTCCATTCGGACTCCACAACGCACCCAGCATCTTCAGCGCCATGATGCGAAAACTCCTGGCACCCCTGAGCAGCGAGCACCTACATTCGTTTATGGACGACATCCTCATCGCAACACCTACGTGGGAGGAACATGTCACGCTCCTACAACAACTACTCGCTCGCCTCAGAGACACGGGATTGACGGCAAGACCCACCAAATGTCAGATTGGATTCACAGAACTAGAATTTCTGGGACACACCATCAGTCAAGGAAGCCTGCGACCGGTAGAAAAGACAGTGAAACGCCTACTCGACGCTCCTAGGCCCAAGACAAAGAAGGAAGTGCAGTCGTTTCTAGGACTCTGCGGCTTCTACCAGAAGTTCATCCCCAACTACAACAGCATCGCCGTGCCACTGACAAATGGAACCCGGAAAATCGCCCCGGACAAAGTAGTTTGGACAGCGGAATGTGAGACAGCATTCCAAACACTCAAGGACAGAATGACATCGGCGCCAGTACTCCACCTACCCGATTTGACTCAGCCATTCGTTCTTCGCACCGACGCAAGCGACTTAGGCCTCGGAGCAGTACTGCTACAGCGCGACCCCAAGAATGCAGAGACGCTATTCCCGGTCGCCTACGCCAGCAGAAAATTGAGACCCGCCGAGACCCACTACGCCACGTCGGAGAAAGAATGTCTTGGACTAGTCTGGGCCATACAGAAATTCCAACTCTACCTGTATGGGACCCACTTCACAGTTCAGGTGGACCACCAACCACTAGCGTTCCTGGCAGCCTCCAAGTCTTTGAACTCTCGCCTGATGAGATGGGCACTCACCCTTCAGGCGTACTCATTCCAGATCGAGTACATCCCCGGCAAAGAAAACCACGGAGCCGACTACCTCAGTCGCCATCTCGTGGAGGACACAGCAGCTGTCGCCCACCCAACACAACTAAGGGCCACAGCACCAGAATTCGTCCCCGCCCAGTAAAACCCTGTCACTAGTGTCCTTAGCTACCTGGCACAGCATTGCAGCTCAGGTAGAGCAACTTACTTAGTTTGTAAATAGGACCCTAGGATAGTGCAGTGTTAAACTAGGCTCTGTAGTAGAAAAAGGTCGTATCCAGTAGTCATCGCCTTTTTTCAGTTGAGGGAGCCTGTCATGAATTGGCTAGTTTTACCCTGCCCAGTGACTATTTAGCCTTATGTAGTCATTGTAACATTAAGAGAGTCAGTATATTACACAGCAGCAATTAAATTACACAAGCAGACCACACACGGCGAGCGAGCCACCCACATCGCAGTGAGTCAGCACTTGAGCTTTGAATCGGACCGTTTTAACCAATCAGCAGCAGGCTAAGTGGGTAGAGCAGTTTTGACTGTGTCAAAACCTAGCACAGCTTGGTCAGTTGTGTGTGAGACGAGGAAGAAGTAACATCTCCTTAGCTAGCAGAGAACTATCTTCACTCATAGACCAGGAAGCAGGACTTTGAAATCTTAGAATTCTCTCAAGTCATCACGGGCCTGAACTTGTCAAACAGGTAAATGAACACCCTTCTGTTTCATCGTGATATATTTATATTATTGTTGAAATTATGTTTGTGGAATTTGCTATGCATAAAAGTGAATTATTAATCCGAATTTGCCGTACCACGTGGAAGAGCCGAGCACGAGGCGAAACACGACCGGTTGCGCCGCCATGTTGTATCCCGTACGGAACCACTGTTGTTTAACTTATATGTATGTTTGCAGACCAGTGGCTGTACCACGGAATGTTTATAATATTATTAATTCTGTATGTGTATAGTTAGACACGATTGATATTTATGTATGTATAGGAATTTAGAGTGAGATTCCAGTGGACCCCGGAAGTAGCAGAATGTTCGTCGCTTATGTATAGAGATGTGGAGCTATCACTGAGGGCTACTTTGGCTTTCAGTGAGACGCTCTGCACAAACCGATTATTCAGGGTTGTGCAGAATTTCGTCTCTTATATTACAGACGAGCAGGCGAGCTATCCCGAGCTATCCTGTGCACCCCACTCCACAGAAACGACTAGTTGGTTGAGGAGACTCTCCCGCACAAGCCGGAAAGAGCTACCTTGAAAAACACCCTGTCAGACCCCACAGCGTGGCAAGGGAACCCAACTACACAACGACAAAGGTGTACCAGAAGCTACCTCACAGAAGGACTTCGACCGCACCATCAGAAAGTTAAGTGTAATCTCCGAAAGTGCACTTAAACTGATCAATACAGGACCACAGTAGTCCAACTCTTCAGAAACTGTAAAACGGACCACAGTAGTCCAAATCTACATGAAATATACTAGCAAAGTGCCCGAGGAAGAAAATAACAGCTGCCTAGACTATCAGCGATCGAACTATTAGCAGTGACTGAGACATTTTAAGTTAGATTAGTACTTAGGAAAACTTGTATAGAGTAGAAGAAATAAATGTGTGATTTTAACTGTTATCAAGTGGCTGGACTACATATGATTCATAGCCGTGTGAAAGCTAGTGTGACAGGAATCTTTTACCATTTTATCTATCTATTTCTGTACCCCAACCTTAACACAGAACGAGCTAAACAAATAAATTTATTAAAGTAATTCATAGGGTGACGTACTAGCAGTTCCCACCGAATAAACGTGAGGGTCCATAATTCCATTGTGCAGAGCCCATAAACCCCACGTGACAGTATGTGCCAGCGAAGTCTAAAGGATGTTTGTTTCGTAAAATCCTACAACAAATACATGCTATATAGGTTTTTGGTAATTGCGAAGGTGTTTGAAAAGTGTACGGAATCTGCACAACAATACCTTTTGTCTCTTAATCGCACAATTATCAAGACCCTTGGCAATGGATTCTAAAATGTTTGCGAAAGATCAAACTGCGGCCAATCTTTCACTAATCACAACTTCTTCTTGGACTACGCTGGTTCACTTGTTGCTATTGAAAGTAATAGCTTGTGCATGCATGAACGACCATGATTACACAAAAGTAAACACTGAACGCATTTGCAGGGTGTGATTATTCAATACATCCGTAACGCTAATGCAATAGGACGTAAACTAAACCTTGTTCTTCCATCGAGAATCCCTTAATCTATTAGAGGTAGAAGACACACTATCCTGTCAATATCCTAGGGTAGGCTAATATTATACAGAGACTTTTTGGACTTAACCCTATGGGCAATCCTGATTGACAAAAACATACGCGCTATACGGATTTTTTCATCTGAAGTTCCCATGAATACTAATACTAATAATACTGGATGCTATATACGCGCTTTCCCCAAATCATCAATCAGGCTCAAAGCGCGGCGATCTGTACCAACATACACGCTCACATGTTTAATCCACTCTCGCACATACACAACAAACATTTATCACTTAAACATGTGGTGTAAAGGCAGGGAGATCGCTATTAGAAGACGGAAAGGAAATCGAATTTTTATCTTTTTTTATTGTTTATAATGACTACATCCAATACCATCATTGAATAGCGAACGTAACCTTAACAATAACCAGCAAATTTCAACAATGACATTATAAGAACATTGTGCAATAATTACAACATGAACACTAAAAGACAGTACACCTAAAAAGCCGTGAGAATTGGGGCTAAAAAATCAGCCACATTTATATGGCACAATGACTAGTCTGGCAACGATAAATTCGCCTGCGATCGAGAATAAAACATGAGGAATTTGGAAGAACCTTGCTTTTCTAAGTTCGCGAATAAGACGAAGCTTTTTTGAAACCAGCGTAGTTCTTGTACGATAATTACAATTTCAGCAACTGAGTCCTGATAGCGATAATCATTTTAAGCAAGCTGATCTCGCTTACAGAAAGTGGAAAAAGTTTTACACCAGCATAATTATTGTACAACACGGACCATTTCAGCACCATACCTCTTGACAGCAATGACCGGTTCAATAACACTGATCTCGCTGATGACAGTCGAGACAGTAACCGGGAAAGCACGTGGCACTCGTTTATTATAAGTAGCGCTGCGAGAAGAGAGAGTGGGGGCGTCCAATTTACCCGAGGAATGCCAAGTACAGACACCTGTGTACAGCCCGGGTAGGTCTCTCAGTTTACCTGTCTCTGACACTTTGGCACTACAATCAGCTATCCCCCGAGGTCTACCTAGACACTTTGTTCACCCCACCCCTTCCTAGCATCACTTTAAAACAAAGCGCGTTACAAAAGGGTGTGTATTATCTATACACAATCAAAGACTCCTACTTGGGAACAGAATGATACTTGACTAAAACTCTGACAGTTGGCAGCAGAAAAGCTGAGACAGATCTTTTCTGCTCCTTCCTTGACCTTCGGAGGATTGTATCTAAAACGGATTGCGTCCTTAATGATTACCACACTGACTACCACAACGACAGGCCCATAGGGCCTATTCTATTAGTTGTATTACAGAGGCCGATATTCGCCTGTCAACAATTTAGCGCACTTCATTGAATTTATCTCCGAAGGTCGGGTTTTTTCTCGTTTCTTCAAGCCGTTTTACGATATCACAACCTTTTTAAGGTACGCGTTTTATTCTAGGTTTGATATTCCCAGCTCTTCCAAAAAATCCTAAGCCTATTAAGCCCCAAACAAACAAATGTATGTTTACGGTATCCTGACAGACCCTAATTTTTGGGCCCGACCCTAAACTTTTGTTGGGATCGTCTGGAAAAAAAATTGAAAAAACAAACAAACAAACAAAAAAGTCGCACTCAGTGTGGAAAATGTGTGGTTTTTTTAATAATAAAAAGAAGCCGACCTACCGACCCTATTTTTTTCCCAATGTTTTCCGTAAACAGACTTATTTTTTCTTTTGGGCCTTACTGCAATGCAAGGATGTCGCTGTCAATTCGCTCGGCGCCGCTGTATCTCACGCTTTCTTCATTTGTTCTTTGGTTTTTAACTCTTTGTCTGGTCTTCTTGTAAACAAAGACACCGTGGGTGTGCGGGTGTTGCTCCGACCCCAAACACCAACCTAACAAACTGGTCTTCCCCGCTATTCCTCTCTGCTTTTTCCTCTTCCACTGGTCGATTAGTCCTCTGTCCTTTTCTCCTCCTCCTTTTTTATTTGTTACTAGTGGTTTTTGTACACTGGCAAGCCAGGGTACACATGATGCTGTTTAAAATGTAGACAGAGAGAACTTTTGTCTGCGAGTTTCATTTGGACGATGATACCTTTCCATATCCCCCTTGATACCTCACCATACCCCCCCCCCATGATCTCTCCCCGTCCCCCCCCATGATGCCTCATCATACCCCCTTGATACCTCCCCGAACCCACTTGATACCTCCCCATACCCCCTTGATACCTTCCATACCCCCTTGGTTCCTAACTGTACCTTCCTTGATACTTCCCCGTTGATCGTTTCGCAAGTATGGATGAAAGGAATCGACCATCACCATACCCCCTTATATATACCCGTATCCCCGTTATGCCTACCCATGCCCCTTTAAACCTACCCGTAGCCCCCTTTTACCTACATGTACCACCCCATCCCGATCCTTGGTTTTAGATTTAGATTTAGATTTTAGATTTTAATGCTTTATTGTCCCTTTTTATCGGGAAATTCTGGGCCGCCTCCCCTGTGGAAGGCGTAGTCGCAACCTGTGGCGCGCCCAAACCCAACCTACCTAACATTAGTTGTGATTTTTTGAAATTTAGACATTCTTTAAATTTTTGAAATTTTTTGATAATAATAATAATAATAATAATAATAATAATAATAATAATAATAATAATAATAATAATAATAATAATAATAATAATAATATTAAATATAGAATAATACAAATAGAAATAAAAAAAAAACACCAAGGTTTTAAAATAAAATTTGATATAAGATATTATAATTGTTATTATAATAATAATAATTATTATTATTATTATTATTAGTTTATAAATAATAATAATAATAATAATAATAATAATAATAATAATAATAATAATAATAATAATAATAAAAATAATAATAATAATATAGGATATAGAATAATACAAATAGAAATAATAAAAAAAACACCAAGGTTTTAAAAAAAATGTGATATAAGATATAATAATAATTATTATAATAATGTATTATTATTATTAGTTTATAAATAATAATAATAATAATAATAATAATAATAATAATAATAATAATAATAATAATAATAATAATAATAATAATAATAATAAATTAAAGGTAAAAAGCCTAAATTAAAAAGAAAAATATCCATATTGTAGTGTAAAAAAAAAAAAAAAGACCCGCGGGAGATTTGAACTTGGGTCGACCTGGACGGTTAGCGAATGTTTTACGCAGTAAGCTACCAAGGCTTCCTACAAAGATCATCAATTTTTTGGTCTATATGGGAAAACATGCTGAAACCTCAATTTGATTTTTAATGGAAGCGTGCGGAATGAGGCTATTGCAGTTTGTGGACATTTTGTTTATTTATTTATCTCAGAAACGGTTAAACGTTCGGTAAGGAAATTTCGGCTATAACGATTTCGCTGGTTTTGAGCACACAGCAGGCCGATCCGTAGCCCCCAGCACCTGCCCAGATCAGCGTCCATACCGGACAAACTTTATAGTAGAGGCGAAGAAGGACTTCTGCTAAGCAATTTATATATATAGATTTGTGCATTGCCGTTCAGATTAATTGGTGCATATCGGGTCTTCCCATTCCCTTTGTCGACTTAAAAGCCCCCTTGGCCTGAGAGCATGAATAAACCTTTGATCTTATCTCTCTCCTTTGTCTTCTATACGCTACGTGTCCGGGGACCTAAAAAAAAAAGTCAAATCTCTCTTCTCCGTCCATTCTCACCCCTTCCGGGTTCCCTCTCTCTCCCCTCCCCCCCTCCCCCAACAAATAATTTTTATAGCATCCACGTTTATTTCAATCTCTGCAGTTTCCTCCTCAAATTGATCTATCCTCCTTCCTCTGCAGTTTCCTCCTCAAATTGATCTATCCTCCTTCCTCGTCCTCCCCCCCCCACCTCCTCATTCCCTCATCTGTTCTCTCAATCTTTCCTCGTGGAGCAGTGGATAAGTCGCCGGTTTCCTATGCCGAAGGTCGCTGGTTCGATTCCCGCAAGGGGCGAACGTATGTGACTTAGGTACGAGACTATTAGGTCACCGAAGACTTTCTCCGGGTACTTCGGTTTCCTCCCTCCCTTTAATAATAGTGTTGGACGCAGTCAATCAAACATTTCAGAAATAAAAATTCGATTTCCTTTCCGTCTTCTAACAGCGACGTTCCTTTACACCACATGTTTGAGTGAAGAGTTTTGTTGTGCAGATAGGACTGTCTGTAACATGTGAGCGTGTATAATGATTACAGATCGCCGCTTTTTCAGTCTGATTTAGGAATAAAACGCGTATAGCATCCATTATTATTATTATTATTATTATTATTATTATTATTATTATTATTATTATTATTATTATTATTATTATTATTTTCATTATTTTCATTATTATTATTGTCATTATTATTATTATTCCAATTTTCTGTTATCCTTCTTCAACCCGCCACCCACTCTCACAATGCACTCTCAGCCTTCCCCTTTTACTCGCCTCTGCAGTGTCCTCCACAAGTGGATTTCGCACCGCGTAGCTGAGACTAGCCGAGGCTAACGTTCACCTCTTTGTGAGAGGTACTCGGGGAGTCTCAGCTATGCTGCGTGAGTGGATCTAGCGTCCCTCTTCTATCCTCCTTTACCCTCCTCCCCAACCACTCTGTTCTCCTCCAACCTCAATCCCCTCCACCTCTCTCTCTCTCTCTCTCTCTCTCTCTCTTTCTCTCCCTCCATCTTCCACCTCTCCCTCCCCCGCACCCTAGGTTTAGACAGGTTGTATACAGACACTGAGGAATGTAGCAGGTTTATAACGGTGCAGATCAGGGGAAACTTAATGAATAGCTTATCACCTGCTTTTTGTACATCATCACATTAGTGGGGCCGGGTAGCTCAGTTGGTAGAGCGTCTTACTAGTAACCGAAAGGTACCTGGTTCGAATCCCGGATTGGCCAATGTGTGACCATATTATTTTCCCCTTACCTTCAACTGGTTCGCTGGTGTCAGAATAATGTGACCAGTAGTCGCCTATACTCTTCGGTGTCGTGTGACTATAATCTACAGTTACACATCATCACATTCTTAAAGCATCAATGACTTGTTAGTTCCCCAGCTATAAAGCTCGGAAACGACTGTTTTTGGCTTTGGGCGTCCGGCCGTCCAGCGTCCGACCGTCCGGGGCGTGGAGGTGACATTTGCGAACTTGTCTCTGGAACTATTGGACGGATTTCTTTGATGGTATTTTTAGTTAGGAAATAGTGAACACTACCAGATAACACAACAGTATGCATGTTGGGTAATGTCATGATGGTGATGTCATAATTTGTTGTATTTTTTTTCTAATCCTGTTTTTTTCCCAAACTTCTAGAGGGATTGGGTTCAAGTTTCGTACGTGTGTGCCTCAAAAGTAAAATCAAACTTATGCAAATCGAGTGACGTAATCATCGTAACGTATTTTTTTTAAAACACATTTTTTTTAAAACAAATTTTTTTTAAATAAACTTTATATGTAATTAGAGTATAGATGCTTTGACCCTTAGACAACAATATGGTATATTTAGTCGTGTGACGTCATCATGTTGACGTCATAAGTTATTGTCGTTTTTCTAATACTATTTTCTCCCAAACTACTGGAGGGATTTGGTTCAATTTTGGTATATATTATATCTATGCCTCGAACGTAAAACCAAAATTAAATCGAGTGACGTAATCATAACTACGTCACCTTTACTTTAAAAAAACTACTTTAAACTTGTATGTAGTGAGAGGTTGAAGCCTATTTGGAAAGAAATGACCATCAGTATACATTCCAAAATAAGGCTGCTGCGCTTCCTTGTCATCTCCATCTTCCTATACCCTTGCAAAACATGGACCCTCACAGCAGATCTACAAGGATGAATACAAAACATGGAGATGAGATGCTACAGAAGACTTCTGGGCATTTCCTATACCCAGCACACCACCAACAACGAAATCCGACAGACCATCACACAAGCCATTGGACAACACGATGAAATGCTCACAGTGGTGAAGAAACGGAAACTTTGATGGTATGGCCACATCACAGAGCATCAGGCCTTGCAAAGACCATCCTGCAAGGCACGGTGCAAGGAGGCAGAAGAAGAGGGATACAGAAAAAGATGTGGGAGGACAACATTCAAGAATGGACTGAGCGAAGCCATGAGGGTTGCTAAGGACAGATAAAGGTGGAGTACGCTGGTTAAACGATCATCTGTGGTGCCCCAACGACCTTTGATTTACGGGATAGGATATGATAGGATAGGTAATGAGAGTGTACATATTTTTTGGTGTCCTGTGGGTTCGGGCACTGAATAGAAAAGACTAAACGTTTCCCGGTTTGTCGTAAGAGGTGACTAAGAGGGGTGATGTCAGCACGGTATCACTGGGCAAAAGCCTTCTACACAGAAGTCACCAGCCAGGACGAAGGAACCTCACGTTACTATGAGATCAACGACCACGTGCTCGGGGCCAAGGCGAGAAACATTGTGCTCGTGGATTTTGGCTGTGGACCCGCCAGGTCTTTCTTGCCCAAGACACACCATATTATGAAAAGAACCACTCAATGCATACCGGATCGATCGTCGCCCGGGTCAAAAAGGACCGCGCCTTCGTTGGCCACCAGGACGGAAGGTGATAAGTGTATTACTGATTGACAACTTTGCAAGATCCGCACGAGAGACAACATCATCATAGAAATCTGGAATGTCAGGACCCTAACTGCGGAGGGAAAATTATAAGAACTGGCCCATTAGCTGGACCACCATCAATGGAACATTTTAGGTATCTGCGAACTGCGCTGGAAAGGCCTAAGTGAATAAAACGACCGAAAAGGCAACATGCTTTATTTCAGCGGGAGAGATGACAGGCACGAACAAGGCGTTGGATTCTTGGTCCACAGAGACACTCTAGGCACTGTCATGGGTTGCCGCCCAGTCTCCAGTAGACTCATTACCATCCGTCTGAGAGCAGCCCCTTTCAACATCACCATCATCCAGACCTATGCCCCAACATCAGAATAAGACGACAGCGAAGTCGATGATTTCTATGAAAATCTGCAAGCTGTCCTTGACCAAGAGCCGATGAAAGACATAGTCATAGTGCAACTTGAATGCCAAGATGGTCACAACTGGGGAGACACATGTGGACCCCACTGCAACAACGAGACAAATGACAGAGGTATGAGACTCTTGGAGTTTGCCAGATACAACAATCTGATACTGGCAAACACGCTTGGTCTCCACAAAAAAATCCAGACGATGGACCTGGTAGAGTCCCAGCGGGGAGCATCACAACCAGACTGACTACATCCTGGTCTCATGGTCAAGAAACGCTTCAGATCAAGCGTAAATATTAGCAGGACACGCACTTTTCCAGAAGCAGACATCGGAAGTGACCACGGTCTCGTGATGATGTCTTTCCGGCTCCACTTGAAGAGAGTAAGCACAGCAAAGTGCACCAGAATGAAATTCGACCTGGACAAGTTGCAAGACCCGGAGGTGGCAAGAAAAATTCCAAGCCACAATTGGAGGGAAATTTGCACCACTGCTCATTTTGGGAGCTGGTGAAGTAGATGACTGATGTCAACACCACCACCTTCAACTCAGCTGTGATAGATGCCACAATGAGATTCTTGGCGAGCACCGCTTAAAAAAGAAACCGTGGATCACACCTGAACTTTTGGATCTGTGTGACAAACGAAGAGAGATTAAAAAAAAAAAAAGAAAAAGAACACCTCACAAGGAGATGATCCTTTCCTATCCTATCCCGTAACTCAAAGGTCGTTGGGGCGCCACAGATGATCGTTTAACCAGCGTACTCCATACCTACCGAAAAATCAACAATGACATCCGAAAAGGCATGCACACAGCAAAGGAGATCTGGATAGAAGATCAATGCCTGGAAATAGAGAACAGTCTGAACAAGAACAACAGAAGAAGGCCTACCAGACTGTGAAGCGGCTGATAAGTGTTAAACAGCCCAAGGTCTCCACGATCCAAAGCAAGTCTGGCATATGCCTTACAGAAGAACAAGAAATATTGGATAGATGGACAGAGTACTGCTCTGACCTTTACAACACATATGTGCATTGTCTGGATACCCCCGTGGAGGTGCCGGGGGTTTCAGTATAAATAGTATCCCCACTTTCTGGAAATTTAGTGCTTTAAATTCCCACTGTCGCTGTCTTTCTCCTTTGTTCTTTCTCCTTTGTTCTTTCTCATTTTTACTCTGTTCTATCAATCTACTATACTATCTTCTTCTTCGCTAGACCAGTCACCTACCTTTTTTTGGAAAACTCATCCGGGACAAAACTCCTCAGTTGAGTGTGAGGTCTGTTGGATCAGCTTGGGAATATTGGACGCTTTCTGCCAAAAGGCCACTGGGGTTTCCTATGATGTTATTATTTGGCAATGTAGGAATTTTATATGTATGTGTTTTGTTGATATTTTATAATGATGTTTGTATTCTATTTTGTTTTTGTAAACGGGGGTTCGATAAATAATTCGAGTCTAGCCTCAGCGTCTCCGGGATGTCTTTATTGTAAAGTGACCGGCTGATGGAGTGCCTTCGTTGTTACCACTAGGGTTGTTTCGGCAGATCTCTAATGCGGATCACGGGTGAGTCCTCTTTCAGCGAAGTTGTGGTCTTGATTTTGTGGTTCTGATTCGGCTCTTTGCAGTCCGCTGGACCCTGTAAGCAATGAATAACTAACTAACTAACATCGTCTGCAATTGCTGTGGAAACCAAGCGTGTTTGCCAATATCAGATTGGTGTGGCAAACTCCAAGAGTCTCAGACCCCAGTCATTTGTCTCGTTGTTGCAGTGGGATCCACAAGTGTCTCCAGTTGTGGTGCGCATCTTGGCCAACCTTGGCATTCCAGTCGCCTTGCACTATGACTGTGTCCTTCTTCGGCACTTGGTCATGGACAGACTGTAGATGTTCATAGAAATCCTTGACTTCGCTGTCGTCATAGTCTGATGTTGGGGCATAGGCCTGGATGATGGTGATGTTGAAAGGGGCTGCTCTCAGACGAATGATAATGAGTCTACTGGAGACTGGGCGCCAACCCACGACCCTTAGGAACCTGGAATTTCAGTACCCTAACTGCGGATGGAAAATCAGAAGAACTGGCCCACGAGCTAGACCACTATCGGTGGAACATTTTAGGTATCAGCGAACTGCGCTGGAAAGGTCTAGGTGAAAAAAATACCAACAAAGGCCACAAGTTTTATTTTAGCAGGAGAGATGACAGGCACGAACAAGACACTATTGGAAGACGGATAATCGAAATCGAATTTTGCTTTTAAAATGTTAGATAGACTGCATCCAGTACCATTATTGATGGAGAGAAGGAAACCGGAGTACCCGTAGAAACCCTCGGTCCCCTGAAAAGTCTCGTACCTAAGCCACGTAAGTTCGTCCCATGCGGGGTTCGAACTCGCGACCTTCGGCATAGAAAACCAGCTCACTGTCAACTGAGCTACAGGCATATTGGAAGTTATTGGAAGCTAGCTGCAAGGGTCGGCAGTGAAATTCCACAAAGTAAACAATCTCTTCTCCAAGAGCGACAGTCGCTGTCTTCCTCATTTGCTCTTTCCCATTCCTGCTCTGTCCTATCACTCTGCTATACTATCTTCTTCTTCGCTAGATCAATTACCTACCTTTTTTCTTGAAAACTCTTCCTGGACAAGACTCCTTGTTTGTGTATGAGGTCTGTTGGATCAGCTTGGGAGTATTGGACGCTTTCTGCCGGGTGGTCACTAGGGCTTCCTATGATGTTATTATTTAGCAATATAGGCATTTTATATGTATGTGTTTTGTTGATAATTTATAATGATGTTTGTATTCTATTTTGTTTTTGTAACCGGGGGTTCGAGTAGTTGGGGTAAAGCCTCAGCCGTCCCCTGCGTGGGATGTCTTTATTGTAAAGTGACTGGCCGGTGGAGGGCATTCAGTTTTCCCACTAGGGTTGTTTCATCAGATCTTTTATGCGGATCGGGGGTTGTCCGGTCCTGATTTGGCTCGGAAGAGTCCGCTGGACCTAAAGCAACAATTAATCAATCAATCAATCCAAGAGCGACGGTGAAACTCCACGATCAGTCCCTTCAATACTGACCGCTGCCTTAATATAGCTCATCCGTTTTGCCTGGAAGGTTTTCCGAATGGCGTGAACCCTGTCCCATGATCATTGTTGAAACGCACTGCGCGAATACAAACCGCATATCTATTATCTATTTACAGGCAGAAGAACAAAAAAAAACGCTGATCATCGTCGCTCCTCGTTCGATTTGGACACGTGACTTCGGGCTCTAAGATATGTTATGGCAGACATCAAAGTTATGCCGATGTCAGCCGAATGCTCATTAATTAGTTACAGTTGTGTGGGTGTGTTTGTGTGTGTGTGTGTGTGTGTGTGTGTGTGTGGGTGGGTGTGTGTGTGAGTGTACTTGTGCATGTGTGTGTGTGCGTGCGAGTGGGTGTTTATCTGTGCGTGCAAACACAAAAATGTTACGTAGACCTATTAATCTACGCGTCTGAACTGGATCTGCATTATTACTACCTTCAAACTGGCCTCCATCAAGGATCTTGTGTATCTTGACTCTTGTCTTTACTGTTTTTGCAGAATGATCCCGTGTTCTATTTCAACGATTTAGGTCTACATCAATGATGCCAAATGACTAGGATTACAATAAATGTATGTAGGTCATATAATAAACAGAATAGCAAAAAGTGTGTGTGCTCGATAACATATCCATATAGACTTACAAGTTCATCAAAACGACCAGCTTTCCGCGTGTATTATGTAATGTTTCTGATCCACAAATACCAATGTGTGACGGATTTCAGCAATGTTGAATCGCCTTCATTCGCTTTCGCATTTTTTTCTACTTCTGATATTGCTTCTTGTTGCTGGTCGTGCTTTGTATGGTACCCGGTAAAAGCTTTCCCTTGATCATTCCGACTGTACAAAACAGACATGTTGTCCACGTCCGCTTTTAATATGCGGTTTGCTAAAAGCGAAGCTCCGGATATAATGGGCTCTATGCACAAAGGCGTGGCGGCCACGTGCTGCGGGAATAACACGGCGTGCTCGAGTTTGAAAATGGTGAAGTACTGTGCTGCGTTTGGATGCTATAACTTCGACGTAAACCTTTATGCAAAGAAAAGAACATTTCCTTTCATCGATTTCCACTGAAAGATGAAATATTGCCATGACCGCTTTGTTATTCCCGCGCCACGTGACCATGCCGCCGACTTGTGCATAGAGCCCATTATTCAAATCGATTCCAGGTTCCCGTACTAAGAAGAATTTTAAAAGAAAAAGAATGTGGAGTTTGAAGAAGAAGAAGAAGAAGAAGAAGAACTGAAAAGCTGGTTCAGCTGCTGACAAAGGTTTCCGAATGAACTGAGATTACACCTGACGACTACACCTGAGTTCAGTCCCGGTTACATGAGCGCGCCTGTCGCCACCGAACAGTCGCACGACGAAACAGTCGAGCGACGATACAATCGCCCGAACGCTCGACCGTCAATAAATGGATTGTCGAGTAAACAGACATGCATGCAACAGGTATATCAACTTCGCTCCCAGGTGCAGTCAAGGTATCCCCCTATCCCTGACAGGCTATGTGCCCCTCCATGGACAAGTTACACATATGATCCCTCATCTGCCCACCGGAATAGGGTATTAAAGTCCCGGGATGCCTCTGTCCATGGGAAACGGTTTTGACACGGCGGTTCACCGATAGACTGCTAGCCTGTCATCCTCGCTTCGCACCCAGCGATTAGAGTCGTGTGCGCAGCTGTGTGTATCTTTCTACGCCTTTGTTACTCTCACACTGCGTAGCTGAGACTCGATGAAGCTTATGTTCACCTTGCCACTTGTGGCTGGAGGATAGGCGTACCTATAAGCCTCAGTGAGTCTTAGCTAAGCAGTGCGCGTGCGCTAATACGCCCCTTCACACTCCCTGCCCCGTACCACTTCCACCCCTAACATGTTAGCTTGCACTTGAGGTTTCTCCTTCGTTCTTATGTATGTTGTTGTTAGTATAGAGTTTGGTATGTTGTTCTTAGGAATCTGACAGCGTGGTATGGATTTGGTAGAGATGAGGTCTGATAATCTGCTCATTAAAAAAAGAAAGAAAGAAAGAGAGAAATGAAGAAAGGCAGGAAAGAAGAAAGAAAAAAAGAAAGAAAGAAATATAGAAAGGAAGAAAGAAAGAAAGAAAGAACATTTTAACTAAAAGAAAAAAAGGAAAAAAAGAGAAAGAAGAAAGGACAGAAGGAATGGAGAAAGAAATTAAAAGAAATTAAAGAAAGAAAGAAAACAAAGAAAGAAGCAAACTAAAATAAACGGAAAGAAAGAACATTCCAAAATATTTCCTGAGATTCACAAACATAATTATCCGAAAAAATCAGCATTTTCAAAATGTTAATTTTGTTGGCGGTGTTTTGACTCGGTTTTATCCCAACGAAGCAAAAGGAAAACGTGATTTGATAGGCCAAGATGGTCTTTGCAAGGCCTGAATGCTCTGGTGACGTGGTCATACCTTCAAAATTTCCGTTCCTTCACCACGGTGAGCATGTCATCATGTTGTCCAATGGCTTGTGTGACGGTCTGTCGGACTTCGTCGTTGGTGAGGTGCTGAGTATACGAAATGTCCAGAAGTCTTCTTTAGCACCTCATCTCCATGCTTTGTATTTTTCGTTGTAGATCTGCTGTGAGGGTCCATGTTTTGCAAGCATATAGGAAGGAGATGACAAGGGAGCGTAGCAGCCTTACCTTTAAATGTATACTGATGGTCCTGTCTTTCCAAATGGTCTTCAACCTTGTCAATACAGCAGTTGTTTGTGCGATCCTGGAGAGGACTTCTTGTCAGGACTCATTGTCTGATACAACGGCTCCTAAATATTTGAAGCTATGCACTGTGTTGAGGGATTGGCCTTGGACGTTTATGTCCATATTGATGCCATTGGTGTTGTTGGTCATCATTTTGGTCTTCTCTGCACTTATTTCCATTCTGTAGGTTCTATAGGTTGTGTCAACCCTCTGTAACAGCTGGTTCTAGTTCTTGTTCCTTTCCAGCCCATCCATCAAAGTCATCCGCAAAACGGAGGTTGGAGATTCCTCTAGCCCCTATGCTGACTGTGCTTTCGTGATCTGCAAGGGCATCTGACATGACGCGCTCTCGGAAGATGTTGAAGAGTGTTGGAGAGAGTGGGCATCCTTGACGCACACCGATTGTTGTTCTGAACCAGTTTCCGATGGCGCTGTTGTGGAGGACTGCACTAGTAACCTTGTCATACATGACTCTAATAATTTAATGGCGGGTGCTGTACACTCTCATGGTTGCCCACAGAACTGCATGCCAGACTCGGTCAAACGCTTTCTTGAAGTCTACAAACACAAGATATAGATATTGTTGGTGCTGTAGGTATTTATCGCAGATTATTCTGAGGTTGAAAATCTGTTCAGTGACACTTCGCCCTGGCCTGAATCCTGCTTGTTCTTCAGCTATGATTTGTTCAGCTTGGGGTTTCAACCTGCTGAGTATAATTTTCAGGAAGACTTTGCTGAAGAGGCTACCCTTTTTGGGAGGAGTGATGACAAGAGACATTGTCCATGGTGTAGGCGACTCCCCACTCTGCCAAATTTTTGTTACATATAATGGTGAGGGCGTCAATCATCGCTTCTCCTCCTGCTTGAAGCAAGTCCGCGGGTATGTTGTCCGCTCCCGCTGACTTCCCCTTCTTCAGCGATTGCACTGCTGCTTCAACATCTTCTCGGAGAATTGGGAGGATTTCTTCTTCTTCTTATTCTCTGTACGGTTTGCCGGCTACTAGTGCCACGACACTCTCTATAAGTCACTGCCACTGACCTGCATAAAATGCCTGCCGACAATGTAGTCCTGCTTACCACCACAAGCAGAAGACGAATGGTCAGGCGGAGAGGACATATGCCGTATCGCCTTGTGTTACACTGTTGTTGGTTTTTTATCAGTAGTTGATTCAGCCCCGATGCTTGAATCCTGGTAAATGTAACTCAGATTCGTTTATTTACGCAACCTGTTCACTTAGCAGCAAGGCAGGAACCGTCGTATGAAGTTTTCCAACTTTATTCAGCGTACATCAACAACTGCATACAATCGCTCAATCGCTTTTTTCACTTTCACTTTTTCAACTCACGTTTTTGATACAGTGCGGTACTTATATAGTCTCTCTATACTCTAGAGAAAGTTCGAACATTCCAGCGTGAAGCAATTACAGACAATCAGAATAAAATTCGTCACCGGAACTATGCACTGTCTTACGTCACATAACTTTATTTAGGATAGAAGAATCTCGTAGCTACCACTAGATTTATCTACACGCTTCGATAGATAGTAAACAAGTAGTCTAATTCTAGAAAATTCCCCAATAATATCGATCAACGAAAATTATCAACATTATACTAAGCTTCTTCTAACAACAACGCAAAATCAAATCAAAGGTAAATACACTCTGTTATTGCATGCTTTGCAAAACAAAACGATCGGATCTATCATGCGCGTCTCAATCGTAACACCTTGTCCTGCATAACCCAATGGCCACATCAAAGGATTATGCACAGCAGGAACCTCCCAAGTCTAGATTCACCAACAAATAAATGGAAGTGTCACGTCACCCGAGCGGGTTCCGCGACGTCAGCTCAACAACGAGTGGGGAGATAGAAACTCAAACAAAATAAACTAACACAAAAATGCCAGAATAACAGTCACACTCTTTTATTCAACAATTAAACACACATACACAGGACAATGGGGTACTAAACCACCCTCCACCCCTATCAAGACCCCCACCCCAGTATTGACTAACAATTACCTCCCTTGTTTAACCAACAGAACTAAACATCAACAGGTTTCACACAATAATTGTACAACAAAGTATAAATAAACGATCAATTCAAAATACTATAAATTTCAACTAAAGAAATGGAGTTGCAAATCTTTTATCTTCAAACTACTGTCCAAGTTATCTTGCAGATCAGAAGCACTGTTCAAAATGTCATTTGTCGAGCTCAGTAGGAGCTAAGTAGTTATTCACTCAATACGATGGATGATTCAATTAACTAAATGAAATATGTTTTTATGTGCGTGTAGTGCAAGTCTGTGTGTTCGCGGGTGTAGTGCATGGAGTTCCTGTAGTAAATGGCGACGCCCACGATACTGAAGCTGTAGTGGCAAAGGTTACAGCACAGTTGCACGTCCCGCACCAAGGTAACGGTGTAGTGGAAACACAACTACATCAGCAAAGGATTAAACGGCATAATACAGCCCAAACCTGTAAGCAAATATATAGTCTTAACAGTCTGCCTACAAAACACAAATACTACATAACATAATACGCCGGCCGCCATCTTGACCTGGTTATGCATAACAACAATGATAATAATACATGATGCTACGCACACGTTCAATAATATAATGCAACTCTTGATACTAATAATTCATATCCTTCATAAGCACAGTCATTTATATAAATATACATAATCATTACGATCACACTTCAATCACACAGTCCTAATTCATTCCACCTCCATCTTCACCCTCATCATCCTTCTCAACTGTTATAAATACATCACGATTATCTCCCTTCATCCATACTATCTTATCGTACTATAATATAAACATGCTCTCCTCATATCCACCACTTCCTTCATCTCTCTCCAGCATAGTACAATTATCTCTCTCCCCATACATACACCCCCTCTCTCTCTCTCCAACATGCATTCTTGATCGTCACTTTGACCCACTTAGCAACAACAGCAACAACATTTCCCATTCATGTATATAATAAGAAAAACATATGAAAATCATACAAAAATCAATAAACCATTATTCATCAAAATACATCCCTTTCCCCCTCATTCACCATCATTCATTCGCGTACGCAGTCTCGAAGAGCGTGCCACTAGGAAAATGAATTACAGGGTTTTACTCACCGTTTTAGGTCTCGGCCTGTGACACACCTCCCCAACACAGAAACAACACAACACAGTATGACACAGTGGTTAGTCCTGAGAGTTTCGTTTCTGGCCATTTGCTAGTTATTCTCACACAACAATGATAAGGACATCTCAATTCTTCAAAAGACCTTGAGCCTCGGCAGGTGCCCAATAGAGGACCACACAACCTTAGGAAGGAATTCTACATTTATCTCCAATAAATGGCAATTACAATCCTCCTTTATCTCAGACTCTAGACATTCTTACCCCGACGAGGGCGTAAGACCTTGGGTGGTTCGATCAACGATTACAACACCCTTTCAAGCAAGAACACCTACTTCTACTCTGGCACACAGTCACAGGGTTACTGCTTGACTAAAGCTGACCTCTCGCAAAAGCACCAAATCTACTCTGCCTTACCAAACGCACCCAGGCCAAAAGCAACCCGGTCGAGTTCTAGTCAGTACCCCTCTTCTTATTCTACATACCCCTATTTACTACGTTACGCACGTGGACTTACAGCTACTGCATTCTTTCGTACGCAATAAAGAAAACGGTCAAGCTAACTATGTACACTACACGGTAGAGAGGTGCAACTTCGCACAAAATATAGCTCTCTCTGTTACTGCTGAAAATCGTGTCGTCACAGGAAGGCATACAATCCCTCCCAAGCGTGTACTAGTCGCCCCCCATTCCGCCACATTGAGATAAGGCAAAAAGTGTTTTTTGAAAAAAAAAAGTGAAATTGGGAGCGACGGACCCACCGACTAACCGACAACCGGTCTGCTGCCCATGTAATGAAGTACCCGAGTACCAAACCTAAAAAGAAATCGCTGCAGCCGTTTTTGAGATATTAAGAAAAACAAGCAACAAACAGACTCCCGTGACTTTGCCCTTTGCATGCCTTAGAGCAAATATGACGGAATGATACGCAGGCCACTAAACTTAAGTAATGTTCCTATGAAGTTTGGTCAAAATCTGTTCAGTGGTTCATGAGATATGGCTTCCAGCGGACCGACACACGTAACGACCGACCGACCGACCGACATTTGGCTGTTCTGTCTCTCGCCCCATTCTCCGACTATTTCTATTATTTTCACACAAATCTGAAATTACAAAACAAAACAAAGAAAGGATAAGACGGTGAATTAAAAAAAAAAAGAAGAACGAAAGAAAGAAGAAGAAAAAAGAAAGCAAGAAAGAAAGAAAAGATATGAAAAGAAACAAACTAAGAGTCTGGCTGACTGAGACTGAGACTTTATTCGTCTATAAAATTTACATAGAAAGAAAGAAAGAAAGAACGAAAGAAAAAAAAAGGATTTATTTGGCATGTGCGACGTAGATG
>CM072517.1:36436797-36494297 GCA_036898135.1 Oncomelania hupensis | reverse complement strand
GGTGTATTTGTGTAGCTTGTGTAGCCGGCTCTCACCCGTCTAGGACAGGACCATCAGGATCTTTACTGAGGTCCGTGCGATGTAATGCGTGCGCGCACAGACTAGACCTCGGTCTATACTCTCATTCGGAGGATTGTGAGGAACGGAGAGAGAGAGAGAGAGAGAGAGAGAGAGAGAGAGAGAGATTTTTTTTTGGTCTTATTTCCGGGACTCGCGCCTTCTCGCAGTATCTAGCGCACTGTCAAAGACGTCGATAGACCTACCTACGTACATGCGTGTTTATCTCAGTCTATCACCTTAACACTGTACGAACCATTTTATCGAGGTTCCCAGATCCCGAACCCAAGTTTCTAAAACTCCCCCTTGTGTGTGTGTGCGTGCGTGTGTGTTTGTGTGTGTAAGTGAGGTGTGCGTGTGTGTGTGTGTGTGCGTGTGTGTGTTTCCAAAAGGTTTTAGAACCTCTGTTTGTGATCTGTGAACCTCGAAAAAAGGGTTCGTGAACGTCCACGAAGCTTCCAATTAAGACAGTCCATTTGTATGCTAATGGTAGGCTATGTATCATTGTATGTCGTTCCGGGAGCAAATAAAATGTCTAAATGATGAAGGGTTTAGTAATATATAGGCCCATTCATTATTCCAGAAATGCTGAGCTTTAAATAATGATGGCTTAAATCGAGGAACTTTGAGCCTTATCGATAATGGAATCATCAACCGAGGAATTCCTGCTGCCGTCGTAACAGATATGTGTTCATAGTAAAACTGATATACTCATAACGAAACTGCATGCGTGGGTGTTGAGGAATGTCTTCTGGCGAAGCAGAACGCAGCTCCGTAAGAAAAGAGTGCAACGAGAATCATCGTCAAAATTGAAGCCGTAAAGAGTATCAACACTCCCCCCCCCTCCTCCCCCAAAACATTTCAAGAAGTAAAGACCTTCTTCTTCTTCTTCTTCTTCTTCTTCTTCTTCTTCTTCTTCTTCTTCTTCTTCTTCTTCTTCTTATTATTATTATTATTATTATTATTATTATTATTATTATTATTATTATTATTTTTATTATTATTATTATTCCTTGTAGCTACTGGGAAGTATGAAGCACGTTCTGTAATAGACAGTAAAGCGTCTAAGAATAGTTGTACATTTAAAAAAACGAATCGGTATTTCCAAATAATGGAGTGTCGGATAGTGCAGTGGTTGGAGCACTCGCTACTGTGTCGAAAGTGAAGCACCGTCCGGTGCGGTTAGCACTTGGATGGGTGACCGCTAGTGAAGCGACAAACAACAACGCCCCCAGTTGACTCAACTGTGATTGAGTACCTACTCTCTTGAGGGTGGGGAAGGTAAAGCAGCGAGGGAGAGAGTTGGGCATCACCCTCATTACGCTGGCCCAAGATAAGTGTGATCTCCAACATCACGCTCCCCTACGGCCACAAGGCTATGGGACTACCTTTACCTTTACCTTTACCTTTTTACCTATTACGAACTACTTTGCGGAAGTGTGCAGTCATTCGGAAAGGGCGGCGCAAAGCAGTTGAAAGCATGGTCTTTAATGTCTTCTTCTTCTTTCTTTCTTTCTTTTATTTTTTATTTTTAAAACAGTAAGGGCTAGTGCAGCGCGGTTTCATAACGCCTGGCTGCTTACGCTGACCAGGGGTAAAGACTTGTAGATAGGCTACGCAGTGTGCAACAGGACAAGGTACACTTACAATATAACAAGAACATACACAGTTTTGCTCTTTGTTTAAAACAAAATCTATCAATCAAACACTGGCGCTGGCATATGATTAAAAAGTTTCTGCTGAACAGTACCCAATATTATATTATCGAGTGTCAACTGCTTTATCAGGCCTGGTATCTAATATATACAAATAGGCTTAAAACGATCTGATCCCCAGTTCTGCGCTGCACACACTGAAACAACAAGAGGTCTGGGTTCGGGCTACTTGGGACAAAACTATTTGCTGAGTATTTTATAGCCTGTCTTAATTGGAAGGTTCGTAGAATGTTCGGGAAGATTCAAACAACTTTTTTTTTTAGCTTCTCAGAGGCCAAACATAAGTTCCTAAATCGTTTTCTGGGGTGGTCCAAAAAGTTCAGCAAGAAAGGTTTTTGAACCTCCACGAAAGGTGTTTGAATCTCCACAAACCTTCCAATTAAGGGTGACAACTGCTATTGAATATAGGGCAATTTGTGGCGGATCGCTACCTACATCACGCCTCAGAGGTTTTCAGTTCAGCAGCCTCTAATATTCAGTGTGGTGGTAGCCGGCTCAAAGAGAGCATGACTCGCCTTGCCTCCATTGATCTCAGCTTCTCGCCGTGAGGGATGAGTTGCACAGTGGCCAAGTTTTCCATCCTTGGTGATGGCTTTATAGCGATCGCTGCACCAGATGCTCTCACTCCCTGCCAAACCTGTACAGTGCCACCGCCAGCCGATAAAACACAAAACAATTTGCTGCCGAATTCTTCTCACTCTTGTTCCATCGACATCTTTCAGTTGAACCGAGAACAGCCAAAAGATGGGAGTGATGGAAAAAAATTAGCGAGAAAACTGGAAGGACAGACGTGTGTCTGAGTAGAGTCTGCGGGCGTAGTTTATTTTTGTACCACATTATTTTTTTTAGTTGCATGTATTGTAATTTCTTATCGTTTCTTTATTTCTGTTCGTTTCGTTTTTCTGCGTTGCGGAATTTGTGTGAAAATGCTGGCAGCGACTGACAACTACTGACGTTACAGTGGATGCGCGAGTCGGCTGCACGTGCGTTTCCAGTGAGGCATGACGGGTAGCAGAAGTGGCACGAGCTAGCGAGGCGTCTGATTACTGATACAGGCTGTTGTGCTTCTTCTCATCAGCTAGGTCTAACACAACATCCCGAACACGCACCAACGGTACTAGAGGTCTACTGCTACAATGACGCATAACGTATCGTGCATTCACTCACTTTCGTTTCGCAATTGTTTTCGAATTAAAACGGACGCGTTTCTCCAAATCGGCCTATCCCGTTTCCTAGAAAGAAGCTGTTTCATCATTAACTTTCCATAAATTACATTTTGATATCCAAGATTGCCAATCAATCATCCTGGACTTATCCTCCGTCCAAAATAGATCGCCCCAGCTGCGTGAGGTCATGTTTTCAAAGACTGCAACACTGATTCTATTCCCCCGTTTGGGTTCAGGAGTTTTCTGTATAAATAGTATCCCCACTTTGTGAAAATGTAGTGCTTTAAATTAACATTGGTTTTGTTCTTCTCATTTGTTCTTTCTCGTTCTTAATCTGTTCTGCCATTCTACTATCTTCTTCGCTAGACCAGTCACCTAAGCTTACCTTGTTTAAATTCCTCATTTGTGTATGGGGTGTGTTGGGTCAGCTTGGGGATATTGGACATTTCTTAACAAATGGTCACTAGGGCTTTTTATGGCATTATTATTTAGAAATGTAGGTATTTTATATGTATGTGTTTTGTTAATATTTTATAATGATGTTTATATTCTATTTTGTTTTTGTAAACTGGGTTTCAATAAATCAGCGTCCCCTACATGGGATGCCTTTATTGTAAAGTGCCTTCAGTGTTACCATTAGAGTAGTTCCAGCAGATCTCTTATAGGGATCGGGGGTGAGTCCTCTTTCAACCAAGTTGTGGTCCTGATTCGGCTCTTTGCAGTCCGCTGGACCCTATAAACAATGACTAACTAACTTACTGAACTCTTCAATGTCGCCCTTAGCCATGATCTCCGCTTATGCTTTCCTAGTGGGTGCGTGCTTGCACAGGCCTATATATTATGTATCTGCATGATTGAGAAGGTATACATAGAGAACACGATCTTGTGTGTATGACCGAGAAATGTCTAAAACTTGCATAGCAGTGTTTGTACGGTGGGTGAGAGTCAATTAATAGAGGCGATGCAATTTTTATCCTTCACCTCCCGTGTATGAAAGCATCAAACAGCGCTGCTTGATGTTCAGCGCGCGTTCGGTAACGGGGAGACTCGTGAGCCCAACTTGATTAAGCAAATCTCAGATTACACGCATTCATGACACATTAAGCTACCGAGGTCTTTATCTTAGAACGTCTCAACAGAATAATAATAATAATAATAATAATAATAATAATAATAATAATAATAATAATAATAATAATAATAATAATAATAACATTATAACGCTAAAATAACAACACATACTACTTCACAGCAATGAAACAGTACCAAAACTGAAGATTATCACTCCTACTACATTAAAAACAACATACAGATTTGCACAAAATACACATTAGCATAGACAATCAAGCACCAAATAAATAATAGCAACCGTAGAAATATTTACAAACAATAGTACCATGGGTTCTGGTATAAACATTTAATAATTTAAACAAGTCCTTAAAAGCAATACCATGGTTTTGAAAGTAGAAATATAGTACAAAAATTAAAAACAATGTCCTTCATACAATTAAGAAGAAAACAAACAATTATAATAGTCTGTCCCCAAAAAAATGCATCAGGGTTATGGCGAACAGAGCAGAAAGAGTGAAGATGTGGAAGAGATCAGTCAGAATAGTATTGTCTGAACCATGGCTGCAGTGCGGCAAAACTGATACCCCAACCTTCGAACACTCTCCCAACACGCACAAGCAGGTCTCCAAGCAAAATAAGTTTACATGGACGTGAATGTCCGATTTATTTGAGGCAAGTGAACATCAAAATAAGTTGTAAACAGTACAAACACTAGAACACAACTATTAATCTGCCAGGGAGTAGATCCATAAGCATTCGGTAATTAAAGCAAAGATAGTATAAATACTTTTCTAGTATCTTTGATTAAAGGTAGGTTAACGTGACGTCATGTGACGTCAATGTTTGCGTCACTGACAACTCATTTAAACTACTTCAAATATTGCTACACACACAGGCCCGAAGCGAAGTAATTATAGGTTATGTTGGTTCCCCCCCCCCCCCTCCCCCCCCTTAGTGCAGTATCGTTTAAAGGCACAAGATTTACGGCCAATGAACATCCACAATTTCAATGTCTGTGATCTCAGTCGAGCAAGGATCAAAGCCGCCTTGCTCGCGCAGTGGGGAGGAAGTGACGTCAAGGCGAGGCACTTCCGGGACAAACAGACGACAGAGAGCGGGAAGACATACAAAGCGTGCTATTAAACACACAGAAATAAGCCCGAGTTTCCCTTCACTTTCTCGCGCACCGAGCAAAGCTGGGGAACAACGCCACACTCGGTTAGAAGCGCAAAGAAACGGTTAAAACTTGTAGTGGCGGGGTGGGTTTTCAAGGGGAGCAAAAGGGCAAGAAGAAGAGACACCTACCTAGAGGGAGAAAGTTGCAGAGGACCCAGCGTTTTAGAAAGGAGTAAAGATGGCTGAAGGCAGACGACAAGAAGAAGGAGAAACTAGCGGTGTGTGGTAGAAAACAACAGTTAGGACGACGCTGGCGCCAACTATGACAACAACGCTAAAAATGCTGTGGCGGAGCAAGGTGGATAACTCTTGCCTAGAAACCCTATCCCAGGTAGCAAAGCGCCATATATGTAACTGGCGCGGCACACGCACCTTCCCAATAAAAACACCGGTGCCAGACACAGGTACCAGCCGTCTGCCGTTCGCGAAGGCTCTCTCTCTCTCTCTCTCTCTCTCTCTCTCTTTCTCCTTCGTCTTCCCACCGCGCGTGTAGCGCACGAGCGCTTTCCATATAAAGAGCGCCCTTTAGCCAATCGGAGATTGCACGCGCAAGTAAACCCATCAAGAGAGAGCACCCATTGAAAGCGACCGGCGTTCACGTACGATCAGGTACCTCAGAAGACAAGCGCTCACCTTGTTGTACCGTTACCGAGACAGTCCCGTTGTGAAGAGGAACATCTCAGTCAGTACAATATAAGCGCCAGCGCCCTCCCGGATCCCTCCCCGCTTCACACTACGTGCATTCATCATTAGAAGATGCACATCAGCGGATTGCGCACAATGATGTAATATGTTTGCTGAGCAGTCTTTCACAATGTTGCCAACACGAAGACACAACGGAGGGGTATGGGTGCAAAGGTGAAGGTAGACACACTGGGAAATGGGTGAGGGAGGGTTATGTAGTGTGGGGGGATGGCTGAGATTGAGAGATGGTGTCTCATATTCAAGCAATGACAAACTAGGAAAACTAACAGTCGCATGTATTAAGAAGAAGAAAGAAGAAGAAAAGAAGAAGAAGAAGAAGAAGAAGAAGAAGAAGAAGAAGAAGAAGAAGAAGAAGACAAAAACGAGAAATAGCAAGAAAAAACTAACAATAATAATTATAATCATAATACTATTATAGGCAAGGCGAAGGGGAGAAATAATAATAAGAAGAAAACAAGGAGCTGGAGAAAGAAGACGAGGAAGAAAGATAGACTTTTGACTCATATTGATTACCGACTAGATCTGTATGAAAGTATTTAATTCTGGATATTTAAACAACCACAACGACGACGACAACAACAACCACAACAACAAACAAACGATCAACAAAAAGTGGGAGAAGACGGGTGGAAGGGTGGGTTGGGTGGGGGTGGAGGTAAGAAGTAAATGGAGACATTACGTCATGATAGGCACACGTTTCTTAATACAATTCCCTATTGAAACTTACATTTATAAACTGTTTATCTATACGACTCCATTCCCTTTAACATGACGTCAAGATGTTTCTTTCATATCGTTTCATATTTATGTTTGTTCATCCGTGATTACTAAAACTTTCCCCATTGCCTTGCCTTATGCCTATACATTCTACATTCATAACTGACGGAAGTTGGGCAGGGGGTGGGGGGAGATATTAGAGAGAGAAAAAGAGAGAGAGAGAGAGAGAGAGAGAGAGAGAGAGAGAGAGAGAGAGAGAGAGAGAGAGAGAGAGAGAGGTTCTGCGGTGAGGTGGATAGGTGAGTGGAAAATAGAACAATAGTTTGTTGTTTCAAGTTCCCATTTCTTCCTGTCCTTTCCACAACCCACGTCTCTCTCTCTCTCTCTCTCTCTCTCTCTCTCTCTCTCTCTCTCTCTCTCTCTCTCTCTTTCCCACTGTAGCGAGTTGCTTTGAAGCGAGTACTCGCGAGTAGGCTACACACGACGATAGGCGATGAGTTCCGTTGCACAATACAATACAATACAAGATTATTGCTTTAGGTCCAGCGGACTCTTCCGAGCCAAATCAGGACCAGTTCCTTGCACAAGGCGAAAACAAACAATCTATCACGTGGCGAGTTGGAAAAATTAATACTTTCCTGCGAGTGCATCATATCCGCCAACCTTGTGGACTTATCCTCCTTTCGATTTAGCCTATGATCTCTTAATGCGCAGGCCCAGAACGTCCTATTTTTCCCAGCGTTCCTTTGTGAGTCCTATCCCGTAACTCACAGGTCGTTAGGGCACCACAGATGATCGTTTAACCAGTGTACACCATCTTTCTCTGTTCTCAGCAACCCTCATGGCTTCGTTCAGTGTCAAACCAGTCCATTCTCGAATGTTGTCCTCCAACCTCTTTTTCGGTCTCCCTCTTCTTCTCCCTCCTTTCATCTTGCAGGATGGTTTTTGCAAGGCCTGATGCTCTGGTGACGTGGCCATACCATCGGAGTTTCCGTTTCTTCACCACTGTAACCATGTCATCATGTTGTCTAATGGCTTGTGTGGTGGTCTGACGGACTTCGTTGTTGGTGATGTGCTGGGTATAGGAAATGCCCAAAAGTCTTCCGTAGCACCTCATCTCCATGCTTTGTATTCTTCGTTGTAGATCTGCTGTGAAGGTCCATGTTTCGCAAGCGTATAGGAAGATGGAGATAACAAGGAAGCGCTGCAGCCTTACCTTGGAATGTGATGGTCCTGTCTTTCCAAATGGGTTTCAACCTTGTTAGGGCATCAGCGATCCTGGAGATGACTTCCTGTCGGGACCCATTGTCTGATACAATGGCTCCTAAATATTTGAAGCTATGCACTGTGTTGAGAGATTGGCCTTGGACTTTGATGTCCATGTTGAAGCCTTTGGTGTTGTTGGTCATCATTTTGGTCTTCTCTGCACTTATTTCCATTCCATAGGCTTTGGAGGTGGTGTCAAGCCTCTGTACAAGCTGTTCAAGTTCTTGTTCCTCTCCAGCCAATCAAACAATTTCATCCGCAAAACGGAGGCTGGAGATTGCTCTACCCCCTATACTGACGGTGCCTTTGTGATCTGCAAGGGCATCTGACATGATGTGCTCTAAGAAGATGTTAAAGAGTGTCGGAGAGAGTAGGCATGCTTGACGCACACCGATTGTTGATCTGAACCAGTTCCCGATGGCGCTGTTGTGGAGGACTGCACTGGTAGCCTTGTCTAACAGGCTTTGATGATTTCAATAATTTTAGGGCTGATGTTGTACACTCTCATGGTTGCCCACAGAGCTGCAAGTCAGACTCGGTCAAACGCTTTCTTGAAGTCTATAAACACATGATACAGAATTGGTGCTGTGGGTATTTCTCGCAGATCATTCTGAGGTTCAAAATCTGTTCAGTGATACTTCGCCCTGCCTTGAATTCTGCTTGTTCTCCAGCTTGGGATTTTAACCTGTCGAGTATTATTTTCAGGAGGACCTTGCTGGGATGGCTGCTGATGCTGATGTGCGGTAATTTTCACACTCCTGAAGGTTACCCTTTTTGGGAAGAGTGATGACAAGCGACTGGGTCCATGGTGTAGGCCACTCCCCACTCTGCCAGATCTTGTTACAGATAATGGTGAGGGCGTCAATAATCGCTTCCCCTCCGGCTTGCAGCAATTCCGCGGGTATGTTGTCCATTCCCGCTGAATTCCCCTTCTATAGTGATTGCACTGCTGCCTCAACTTCTTCTCGGAGAATTGGGAGGGTTTCTTCCTCTTCTCTGTTCTTGGGACATGCTAGAACTGGTGGGTCTCCGTTTGGTTTGTGGTTGTAAAGGTCAGAGCAGTAGTCTGTCCATCTATCCAAGACTTCTTGTTCTTCTGTAAGGCGACGAAATCCGACAGTCATCAAACAAGCCATTGGACAACTCGATGACATGCTCACAGTGGTGAAGAAACGGAAACTCCGATGGTATAGCTACGTCACCGGAGCATCAGACCTTGCAAAGACCATCCTGCAAGGCACGGTGCAAGGAAGCAGAAGAAGAGGGAGACATACAAAGAGGCGGAAGGACAACATTCGAGAATGTACTGGCTTGACACTGAGCGAAGACATGAGGGTTGCTGAGGACAGAGGAAGATAGAGTACGCTGGTTAAACTATCATCAGTGGTGCCCCAACGACTTCCGAGTTACAGGAAAGGATAGGTTAGGACCTTATCCCACCCTTTCGGTTAGCCCATCTTTTTCTCCCTTACACACACACCCACTGGTTTTCACGGTGTTATTATGACTTTCATGAAATGCCACATTCGTTGTGTTGACAATGGGTCATATTTTTTACTTTTAGTGTTCTAACGCTAACTTAAACCCTAACCCAGCCCTAACCCTCGCAGATCATTGGTTTGGCGTCAAAACAACGAGGGCTGACAAAACAAGGTACGTAGATGTTCACTAGTTTGTCCAAATAACGCCGTGTAAACAACTACACACACACACACACACACACACACACACACACACACACACACACACACACACACACACACTCTCTCTCTCTCTCACAGACACACACGCCTACCCACCCACACACTGAGAGTGTGAGTGCTGGAGATCTATCTGAGGAAGATCTGAACAAGATAAATGTGCTGTCTTGGTATACTATCTGTCTACGCTTTAAACTTGTGGTTTTGTGCTGACTGTTGGAATAACTTGGGATACACAGTACTGCAGTAACTGTGGTGCATACCTCACGGAGTATCCGAGACTGTTGATATGCGCTTTGAAACGGTATCAAGTCTAAAAAGCCTGATGGATCTGTGACACTCAGTATGGGCTGCAGACCCGCGAAGCACAAAGCGTTTACATACAAGCATCGATGTCCCACGATAAGGAGACACGTTGTTTTTACACGATGGCCATACCTTTTACAGATCTACAGAAATGTAGGGTGATAGAGCATAGAGAGATGATGAGGGCGTGAAAAGAAGAAGAAGAAGAAGAAGAGAAGGAAGAGGAGAAGAAAAAGAGAAACAAGAAGGAGGAGGGGTAAGAGCAAAATGAAGGAGAAGAAGGAGGAGATTGATGTTAGTTAGTTATTCATTGCTTACAGGGTCCAGCGGACTGCAAAAAGCCGAATCAGGACCACAACTTCGCTGAAAGAGGACTCACCCCTGATCCGCATGAAATATTTGCCGAAACAACCCTAGTGGTAACACTGAAGGCACTCCACCCGCCAGTCACTTTACAATGAAGACATCCAACTTAGGGGACGCTGAGGCTATACTCTAATTTATCGAACCCCAGTTTACAAAAAACAAAATAGAATACAAACATCATTATAACATATCAACAAAACACATACATATAAATTGCCTACATTGCCAAGGAGATTGATGAATAAGGAGGAGAATGGTGAAGAAGAAGAAGAAGAAGAAGAAGAAGAAGAAGAAGAAGAAGAAGAAGAAGAAGAAGAAGAAGAAGAAGAAGAAGAAAGAAAGAGTGTGTAAATGTAATAAAGACAAGAGAGAGAGAGAGAGAGAGAGAGAGAGAGAGAGAGAGAGAGAGAGAGAGAGAGAGAGAGAGAGGGAGAGAGAGAGAGAGAGAGAGAGAGAGAGAGAGAGAGAAAGAGAGAGAGAGAGAGAGAGAGAGAGAGAGAGAGAGAGAGAGAGAGAGAGAGAGATGAAGTGGAGGTGGGTATAGTGATGGTAATCTTTCGGATGAGAGTATAAGCCAAGGTTTAGTCTGTGCATGTACACAGTCCATCACATGGACTTCAAAGATCCCAACACTCAAGTCCTAGATGAGTGAGTGCCGCCCAAACAAATACACCCAGCACGTATTTTCTCACCTTCTACCTATCCTCAGTTGCCCAGAATTGTGCTGAGTTGTCTGGGCGTCAGACTATTCACCAAAAGGCAACAAGAGGGCGCCTAGTTCAGCGTGAGTTAGATCTTGTATCAGTAGCAACTTGAGCAGCTTTTGAGCTGGAAAAGCGCTATATAAGAACGAATAAATAAAATAAATAAATACATTCCTGAAGAAGTCATACAGCCAATACAATATTTGGAAGCTCCAAATACACCCACTTCAAAATACAACACATGATACACTCTCATTGTCTCACACGTTCATAAAACACATGCACAATGTGCACATGCCTCAAACTGATCACACATCTTGCGACTTTCAGGCCAGCAACAAGCAACGTTCAGTCTAGCAACCCTGTGCCCAGGTTATGAGCCTCGTTTACTGCCGTCTCCAGAACCAAAAGTCGCTCAAACACAGTCGTGGCACCCCCTGTGACTAGAGGGTGTCAAGGGACACAACTACTCATGTGCAATGACCACTTTCAGCCATTCCATTTTATGTTTGTATTCGTTGAGAGTTGAATCATTGTTAATAGGGCTATTTACTTCTCACTAATAACATCATTTATTTGTATAATTAATTATTACCTATGTGTGTCGATAAAGCCTATTGTACCAATTGGTTGTTTGTAATTCTGAATGTTATGAGGCAACATTTGATTATCTATAGACATTTTGAATTGTGATCGATTTGAGTTTTGCAATTTAATAATAAAAAAACACTGCTGCCCTCTACTTGAAGAACAAAAGGATAAAGGACACATACACACTACATAAAACAAACAAACACATACATAATTATATAAAGCAACAGAAAGAAAAATAACTTTTGAGGTAACTTTAAAACACAAAACAAAAGAATGAGTAAGGATAAACGAAAATAAATAAAATAAATAAAAATGCGAAAGAGGAATAAGAAAAAAAAAAAAGAATGAACAATACCAGTCTTACTGACATATCCAAGGGAGGTAACCGACAAAAAGAAAAGGCTTACTAGTGTAATGGAGTTTCTCCTCTTTCTTTCAGCCTATGCACCAAAATAAAAACCGAAAGTAGCCGGAAGCCACAGGGGTGAAGGGATTGATAGCATGAATAGAGCTTAAAATGTAACAGGTAGAGCGACTTCCAAGTTACATGCTAATACTCCGCACCCAATAGGCAGCACAGCTCGGATTACTTCATAGGCGTCCGAACTGAACGTCACCCGACTATTGGTTGCGTTTTTCATAACTTCGGCCCCGGACCTCAGTGACAATGAAAACTGACCATCACAAAAACTTGCACAAAACGTTTAAAATGTGGTTTATTTGAACAGCCATTCTTGTCAGATAAAGCATACTTTCCACTTAACTCTTTCCCTGCCAGGCATGTTTCCACGTTTGTGCCAGACATTTCTCTGGCACCGGAAAGAAAGTTCAGTACCTTAGGCATTTAAGCTACTGTTCTTTTAATAATAGCTGTTAAATAGACATATTTCATATCAAATTAAAGGTAAAAGAGTGAAGAATAAGAAAAAAAACCCACAAAAATGTTAATTTGATTATGTTATTGAAATATGTGTTTTGAAAGCATGTTGATCTTTTTGAAATAATAAAATAAAATAAAAATATTTCTACATACCACAGTGATTAAAAAAAATCTGGAGGAATAATTCCAATCACTGAATCAGCTTCACTCACCAGAAAGAAAATTTATTTAGGATCAAAATACACTTTACAGTTTGAAATTATATTGATTATTAGCAGAGTTTGACATACTGTCGATTGTGCCCATCACAATGCTTAGTAAAATGCACAAAAAACACTCTAAAAACGAATCAATTTGAAGAAACCACGCGCGTGTCGATCGAGAACGAAAGTAGAAAGAATTATCTCTCTTTGGTTAAAATAAAACTTGGATTGGACTGCGCAAAAAACCGGAACGAAACAAAATACTGAAATCGACGATATATCGTCGATTGGCACAAACATGGCGGCTCAGATCGACGATATATTGTCGATTGGCAGGGAAAGAGTTAAACCATCACTGTTCAGGGCACTTCACAACATAGAGGACAATCATGTTTAAAGATAAAATACGCAGACAGTAGTGCAGCGTATTATACAACATACATGGCAATCATGTGTTGTGAAAAAAAAGTAATGCAGAGGATAAAATCATATTCAAGTAGCTAATGTAATACTTTTGTATACTTGCAGAAAAAAGAGTTTATGACTAACAATAATAGAATAAGAACTAAAAACTCAAGCTCCCGAATGAAGAATTCCCATCGGCAAGGGCAGCATCATTCTGTCTTCAAAATGCTATTTTGTATAATTTGATGAATTAATTGTTCACTCAATGCAATGCTCCCTTAAATATTGCTCATTTGTGTTTAGTGCAGGAAAAAAAAAGCGACATGGCACACATCAATCAGAACAGCTAAGAAACAAATCCTCAAAACTAAATATGAGAACATACTCAGTATGTATATTAAATGATGAAATGAGTTCACAACACTCTCATTCCTAAAGTGAGATGACTACTGACAATGATTAGGACACTGGCATGTGTTTTGACCCTTACTTCTGCTTCGCAAAATGGCAGTCACACTAATACACTCCCATGCCACCAAACAAAGATGGTAACGAAGGGTTTGATTGATTGATTGATTGATGCTTTAGGTCCAGCGGACTCTTCCGAGCCAAATCAGGACCGGACAACCCCCAATCCGCATAAAAGATCTGCCAAAACAACCCTAGTGGGAAAATTGAATGCCCTCCACCGGCCAGTCACTTTACAATAAAGACATCCCACGCAGGGGACGGCTGAGGCTTTATCTCAACTACTCGAACCCCCGGTTACAAAAACAAAATAGAATACAAACATCATTATAAATCATCAACAAAACACATACATATAAAATGCCTATAGTGCTAAATAATAACATCATAGGAAGCCCTAGTGACCACCCGGCAGAAAGCGTCCAACACTCCCAAGCTGATCCAACAGACCTCATACACAAACAAGGAGTCTTGTCCAGGAAGAGTTTTCAAGAAAAAGGTAGGTCATTGATCTAGCGAAGAAGAAGATAGTATAGCAGAGTGATAGGACAGATCAGGAATGGGAAAGAGCAAATGAGGAAGACAGCGACAGTGGGAATTTAAAGCACTAAATTTCCAGAAAGTGGGGATACTATTTATACTGAAACCCCCGGCACTCCAACGGGGGTACTGTTGCCGCAGTGAATCAGTCATGCCTACAAAGGCAAGACAGGTTTTCAACTGGGGCTTTCACTTTTCCCTTTATAGGTTAGAACAATCTACAGTGGCAAGATTGCTCATGACCCCAAGGGGTGGTAACGAAGGGGTCCCAGCTTAGGGATACACTTACATCAGAATTACACATACAATTTCAACACAGTACATGAATGAATAAATCAAGTACATCTACACAAAAAGAGACTAGAAAGGCAAAGCCCATATGACTCACATGTTCTCACATGTTCCTTATGGAATTCACAATTTTTAACATGAAAATGAGTGCCCAGAAAAAACAAAATGAAACGGTGGCATTAAAATGCAAATACTGATTTTGATCTTTCTGTGCTCTTGGGCCTCTGGCTCCAGATACACTCATGTACTATCAAATAAACAACAGCAAAAGTTGTATTATGCCCCCCCCCCCCCCCCCCCCAAAGGGTGACCTTGGGATGACCTTGACCTTGGGATGATCTTGACTCTCATGTGATCTTCTCATGCATGTCTGATCAAATAACCCAATGCTGTTACATTCTATGGGTTAAATAAACAGCCATTCCACTGTATGATTAACTATTTTTTGTATGTTTTTTGCAAGGCTTTTAAAACGACCTTGACCAAGATCAATGCAAAAACGGAACATATGTTATGAATCAATCTATCATCTTTGAATACAACAAGTTTGGACTTAATATCTCTCATAGTTTAAGGTCAAAATCACTTCAAAGTATTTATTCAAAACGAATTTGGACAGCTCCAGTGACCTTGACCTTGAAGTGAGGTTGACCAAATGTGCATAGAATGTGTGTTTCATTGATATCTCTCATGCATCAAAAAATCATAAGTTCAACATTAATAACCTAGAAAAAAAAAGTTAAATCTTGTTAAAAATTGTAATTTCTTGACTAACATTTCATGACCCCGAAACCTTGACCTTGAAGTGAAGTCATTCATTCACCGATCATTTATGAGGTCTCATGGGTATAGACCATCTTACCAAGTTTGGTTGTGATAGCTGAAATAGGTTCTGAGTACTTAGCCACTTTAAAGTTTTCGCATTGACAGATGGCGGATGGCGGACAGAGGGACGCACTGACATTTTTTCGATATCATTTTTAGACTAATTAGGACTCATCTTGAACAGATTTGCAAAAATCTGGATTTTGTTTTGAGGGCGTGAGTACTTACACTCACACTGCTATGCATGAGAGTCAAATAAAGGAAACACACTTTTGCTTCATAATTATACAGGTTAATAGATTATAAAAAACTAAATCTAAATAAAATACCTTACTATAACAACACAAACTGATAAAGCATATGACTGGAATTTTAATTGAAGAGGTAGATGAAGTAAGCCTACAGATCATCTTGATTTTAATCCTAATGTTGTTCACATCTTGAAGAGTGTTTGCTAAATCAAAATCCATCAGGAACTAGAATCTATCCTTATCCAATCTCAACCATAATTTTTTTAATTTTAAAAAAAGTGTCAACAACAACAATAAACAATTTAAAATGCAAGAACATCCAAAAGAACATAGCACACATTAGTCAACATCTATTTACATGTAAATGCCTTGAGTGTGTGTGAATAATTTGTATGTGCTTAATAAGTGATCATGCATTCATTTACCCATGTAGTGATCAAACCTGGCAGCCTATCCTTGCATTATAGCCAAATACTGACAAACGTACATACCAAAGTATGTATGGTAGAAATATATACCTTTACGGATAAATTCACTTTCTTTCTCTCACTGCAAACTCGTCCTCCCCGCTCACTCATTGACACTCACATACACGAACAACCCTTCCCATAATAATAAAACTATAATCAAGACCTTTGGGCTTTCACTAATTTTAACAATTATTTTCTCAAATGGCCTAAGCAATAAAATGTGTATCATAAATGCAAAACTTCAACCAAACTGCTACCATTCGGATGTGCACGATAATTACAAATATTGTGTTTAAGCACAACGTGTGCAATGACGTTATTTACTTTTGATTTGGTTCTATGCCATTCTAGAAAAGTATGGTATAATGGTTGGTTGTTTCCATCAGTGGACATTGTTGTAGCGATGTTGAGAACCTTCTAGAATTGCTTGTTAACCATTCCATGGTGTAAAACAAAGCGTATTTCTGGTGACAAGTTTTATTCTTTGTTCTGATTGGTTATTGACTGATTCACTCTGGAACATTCTACGATTTTTTACATTGCAGAGAGAGTATAAATGCAGCGCTGTCTGCTAGTATGGATGGAGTTTTTGGAAAAAGTTTTTGATTGCAGTTATTTATGCTGTCTTTGCTGAATACAGTTGGAAAACTTTATAACGACACTTGCCTGGCTATTACTTATTGAATGAACTGGCTGCGTTGATACGAATTCGAGCTACACAGATTCAGGCATTGAGGTTGAATCGACCTTTGCCATGTAACACAAACACACACAGTCCTTGGATTTGCCTTACAATTTTAGTGACAACATAAATATAATAATTAACAACCACATCAGTGCACATATTTGCTAAACAAACCAGCAAAATTAAAACGATGCACACATTTAAAAATCCAGCCATAGCAGGCAGATACATACACAATCAAGATAAAGCATTTAAAAACAACCAGACCATCTGATTACAATATCTTCAGTGTTCTCATCCACGCAAACTCAAGATTTCCAGAAATATGGGTTTTGCTGCAGTCGACGCTGAAAGTTCTCAAACCATTTCTGAAGTATGCTAAGGGGCACGAAACTCTCGCTGGGGTTGGGGACCATCTCCGATTGTCGCTGGGCGAAAGAGGCGGCGTAGTTGAAGAAGTTCTCCAGCATCTTGGAGGAGAACTCGATGAAGGGTGTGAGGGAAGTCTCTGACAGACAGTTGGTGACTGGCATCTGCTGGGCCAGCTGTGTCAAAGGTTCAATGGAGATGCCAATTTGTGCGTTGTGTGATTGCTGCAGGGACATACTGCCAAAATGTGGGATCTGGCTGTCCGAGTCATCTGACCCTACAGTGAAACAAACAAGTTCTCAATGAATGAAGAGAAATAACCACAACATCTGGCACACTGATGACCTAGGTTCGAATCTTGTGGTGGGTAAGATAAAAGTGTCAGTTTTTCGCTGTCAATCTTAGCAGTATGATTGCTCTGGTGGTTCAGTGTTGATTTAGGTCACCACCCCTCTTCCTTTGAGGTATGGTTACCCGGTCTGCCATATTGCCAATGGTGGGTGTAGACATTACATTTCAATGTTCATTCATTCAACCACAACACTCATAAGTTTGGTGGTATTACTGGTATTCAAATCGAGTGCACATTTATTATACCATGGAACAACAACTTGTAATAGCCTACTGCATGAATCTAGCCCATTGACACCGTATCATGTATCATCAGTGGCTCAAGTAGCTAGCATGATGCTGAAGTATAAAGTGGTTCTGAAAAGTGGATTTTCATCATAAGCTATTCGTTTGATGGCTGCATTATTACATGAGATAAGGCATACAATTAGTCAAGGAAACTTCATTAAACAGTAGCCAAGGAAACCTCATAAAGCAATTTCACAAATTTAGGAGAAAGAGTTTTGCTAGAGAGATATCGCCATTGTATCTACTACACGAATTTACTGATTTTACTGACAAGGTCACATTTTGTACTAGTCAAGGATAGTTTAGTTTATTTTATTTAATTTATTTTTTTTGGGGGGGAGGGGGGGGGGCGGGAGAGGGGGTGACGGGGGGGGGTGAGGGGGGGGAGAGGGGAAGGAAGTGGGAGGTTGACTAATTGCTGTCCATTGTTCAAGGCGAAACATACACTAAAAGGACCAATCTAATTGAATGGGAAAATGGCTGTTAAACAACTAATGGCAAAGCAAACATGGAATGTCAGCTACACATGCCTACAACACACAGTGACTGCCTGGCATGTCTACAAAAAGATCCTGATACTCAAGCAGTGCAATGCCCCTACTCCTACAGGTGAGAATATAAACAGAAGTCTGGTTTGTGCATGCATGCATTCCAATGCACAGACTTGTAAAGGTCCTGAAGCTCATGTCCTTGATCCAATGAGTGCCAGATAAAAACACATACAGCAAGGAGTCCTATTCCCCCTTGGTCATTCCACAATCGCTCAGTTCAAGTCTGGGGTGCATCAAGCAGCAAGATGATGTCTTGAGTCGGATCCTATTTTCAGCCTGTGTGTTGAGCATCTGCTTGAGTTAGTAAAGCGCTCTAAGAACCATTCAATACAGTACAAACACAAACACAAGAACTCCAATGAGCCTACCTGACTTCAAGTTGGCGATTCTGAATATGGCACTAGGTTTCTGGTTAGTTATGTGACCAAGAAGCAGCCACATTGGTCCTTCAGGTCGCGGCCAGGAAAAGTACACTAAAAGAACAAAATTGTATTGTATTTTAAAGGAAATTTGAAAATCAGAAATCACCCTGTTAAATATGTCACATTAAGCAGGTGAGCGAAAAATGTTCATGGTTAATCAAGGCCCCCATATTATCTATTAGAGAAGCTTGTTTCAAAATATCATCTTTTAAAAAAAATCTTGTACATTTGGAGCATAAATAAGTACAAACTAATTTATTTTTTGTTAAATGGGGTGGAAGGTAGTATAGGGCATAAGGATGAATGCAGTATAGGGAGTATAGGAGTGGGGCTGCAGGAAGAGATCACAGAGCACATACCTGCTCCTCCTAGTCCCTCAGGAAAGGGCATCTGGCCAGTCATGAAAATCACCACATGGTTGATGTTGTCAGCATCTTCAATGTTGAACAGGAACTGGTTTTCAGCCACCTGTTGTGACTCTGTTTGAACCTTAAAGAAAAACACTGCATCAGTGCCACTACTTAATTACTATCACTGTGTCAGTAAGTAAATAATAATGCCCTGATTCTTGAACTTGACTTGATGAGGTTGATCAAATTGGTAAGATTGAGAACGCAGGAAATGTGAGAAGAAAGGGGGTAGGGAAGATGGCAGGTGAATGGGAGAGGGGGCAAGGTAAAAGGGGAGGCGGAAGGGGATGGAGGTTGATGCTGCAGTGGATCTTTCATTGAAGCTTGGACACCATCAAGATGAAGGCACCAAGGGAGGGAGCAGAGCCAGAGACAGCTTCTTAAGGGAGGGCATTCCAATCCCAAATCATTCTGAGAAGAAGGAGCATGTGGTAGTCTCTCCGACAAGTAATACATTTAAAGGTTCTGTCATGGGTCCTCATGGCTTGCTAGGCTTGTGGTATCAATTGGGGACAGCTGACTGCTTCTAGGTTGCTATTTATTTTGTATATATTATGATGAGTCTTGCTATCTTATGTTGATCTTGCAGTGTTCGCCACTGCAGTTCCTGGAGCATCTGCTGCACACTGTCTTGTTGAATCTATTAAAGGTGAATCTATCTGCACTCTGTGTTGTATATCTTCCAATTTGATTGCTGATGAAGGGTCCCAGACACTGAGATAGTGGCGGCATGCATGCTCCAGGAAGGGGCGCACAAGAGACTTGTGCCTTGATGTTTGGTGCGCCGATCCTCAGGTTGGTGTTGTTGATGAACTGGTTGAACTTAGCGTTGTGTTGCAGCATTCGGCCTAGACCCTGTTCAGTACGGCAGAGTAATCAACCTGATGATTGAGGCCGTCTAATGGATGAAGATGAAGAGATACTTTGTGGAGCTTGTAGTCGTACGCGCTGGGGGACACTAGGCAACATATTTGTAACATGCACATTGTGAAGACCTTCCCATCAGTGTAAAGCCATAACTGGTACACAGTCAACCTTACACTTACACTGTTATAGGCAGAACTTTTGATAGTGTACCCGAACATTGGTGACTGGAGCAATATCTTAGTATTATACTTATAGAATAATAGATAGAATCTGGATTAGTTACAATAGACTGAATAGTTCAAATAATCTTTTTAGCGTTGTAAGAACGAGGTATTAAATCTGATGAAATACCGCTATCATACTTACCAGGCGCCCCGACACTATCAATCCAAACATCTTTTACGTCTACAAGTTTCGCGAAGAAAGTACAAAAACTTCTTGGCTAAAACCAAAAGTTAGAACGCTTTCATCTACCATGACACGAAGGGAGATCACACTGTATGTCCGAGAAGGTGGGGGGAAGGGGTATCGAGTGAAACAGAAACCGTCCTTTCATTTAAAAAAAAAACCAAAAATACCCTCTGAGGATGCATTTTTTGTGTTCTAATTGACGAGCAGTTTCATAATTGAATTTTATCTCGCTTCTCTTTTCAGCTTTTAATTGTAATGTTATTGTTATTTTATTTATTTTTTCATCAGACAGGAAGCTTTCGAGGAGTTACCTACCCTTTTACACTTACATCTAAAATGGCGGAAACATCTAGCAGACGATTGTCATTAGAGGAGCTCATTGTCAGATTGTATGAAATTGAAGGCATGAAGTTTGGAGATTTTAAGCTAAAAAGCGGCATTCACTCCCCTGTCTATTTTGACTTACGAGTCATAATTTCCTATCCTGAATTAATGGTGAGCGTTGCTTTGTTTGGGTGTGAACTGAACAGAACCGAACTGTGTTCGCGCTACTCAGTACTCACTACTGTAATTATTACTAATGTGTATGTACACAGGTTGTGAAGTCTCGTCTTTCGTAGGATTCAATTACATACTAAACATTTAGAGTATGTAACTGAAGCCTACGGAAGACGAGACGTCACATCCTGTGGTGTACATTGCCATGCTGTTTTTGTATTCAGTACAGTACCGTACGCATGTGATGTAAATTGTCATGTAATACGTTGATTGTTGAATCTGTTTGATAGCGTTGATTTGTACCGTCAACACATACAAGGTTAAACACTAGAAAGTGGTTCTTACCTACAGAATGGAATTTTACAGCATTTTGATGTTTTCTTAAGCAACATGGCTCTGCATGCATTTTATCACAAAATTCAACATTTCTACCCAGAATGCTTTACGTACGACCTTAGTACATAGCATAGTATAGTTAGTTAGTATAGCATAGTATAGTTAGTATAGTATAGTATAGTAGTGATGGCGTTGCCCTCTAGACCAGCTGTATAAAACTCTAACACTCAGTGGGCTAAAACTCAAATCACACATAACAGGATAAAAAGGCCAATAAGCAACATTCAATAACATTCAGTATTAATAACTGAACGTTGCTAGGTTATTGTAACAACGAACATCCACTCACTACACAAGTTTTATTTTTACTTATTCTGATCGAAGCTCAATGCACTGAGGTAGCCTATCGCTCGGCAAGGCTGCTAATTATGGAATTTGATTTGCACTTTATATCGCAGGACCATTTAAAAATATTTTTGCCTAAAATTCTCTCTTGGGCCGGATTTAATTGTGCGCCGGGCCTGATGTGGGCTGCGGGCCTTGAGTTTGACACATGCTCTAGATAGACATGCATTTCATTAAGAGCACACATATTACTTTTTTGGCTTTCAGGCATCAGCTGTATGATGAATTTTGCCTAACACATGAAGGTTGGGTGAGGGAATCTCCACCCAAATCAATGGAGTACATTATGTTAGAAACTTATCAAGACCATTTTTAAATGCATTAATGACAACATCCTTTGGCAGACTGTTTAATAGTAATTCTGTTTGTGAAAAAGTAATGGTATCAACTAGTATGAACAGTCTTTTTAATTAATTTACATGTATATTCATGCCCTTGGGATATGGACCTTCTTTTACTTTCTATGCTGTCAATACATCTGCGAACATCACTGCCATTACAGTAAACACTGCTTGTGATGTCATGTGCAAAGTTTATAAAATGGCTGGCAGTCAGTTTCAATGCTGCGACTGTGTATGAAAACCAAAATAAGTTTTAATACAGGAAAGATTGAAGGTAGTCCCAAGTGTTAAATTTTGTGTAAAAATGCATGCTGAAGCCTTGTTGTGTTAGAAAATATATCGAAATTGCCGTGGAATGCATTTGTACACAGACTAGACCTCGGTTTATACTCTCATCCGAAGGAGTAGGAGCGCAGATCCTCAGGACCAAGTTTTTTTAATTAATTTAAATTTTTTTAAAATTTTAAATCAAGGATGTCAACAGGCTTTGAACACTGCCTTTACGGGCTGCAATGACAATGTTATCTCTTAATATTTGTTGTTTTGCCATTTGGTACACCATTGAGCCAACTGCACGTTTACTGAAGTTGCAGCTGGCTATTCTTTTTCTTAACTATTTACAGTAACAGTTTAGAGAATTGACCGCAATGTCTAAAGTCATACAGGTGATGTTGACATGTGTAATAAATCGCCAACATTGTGAACTTGAGTGCCTGGGAGTAATCTTTATAAACTTAATTAATTGTAATTTGACTCGGTTTCAGGTGGAGGTCTCAGAGTTTTTGTGGGATGCAGCCAAGAACAGTGGAAGTTCAAACCATAGTGTGTGCGGGGTACCCTACACCGCTCTCCCTTTGGCTACAGTAGGTTATGATTGCTTTTCATCTCTGTTCATACTATTATTACCATTGCTCCACACGACCGGTTGTCCGGGATTTTTCAGCTGCCAAGTCAGTCGTATCAGTGATATTGGCGTAGCTTAAAATTGAAAACAGACTGCTACGACTTCACAAGCGACACTGAAACAGTGGTAAATCCAAAGCTTCGCAAAATTTGATGGAACAGAAGCAGCTGTACACAGTCAGCTCAGATACATCATATTTGATTTGATGTTATTTTAAGCTGAGCCAATGACAAAATATATTCCAGCTAGACAAACAATATAACACAACCCAAAAATTGTAAGGAAAGTTCTGACAGGCTGGAAATGTAGAACGGTTAAAATATTTGACAGCCTGTCCAGATTTTTATGTTTATTTTGTGTGTGTGTTTTGAGTTCACTTGCAATTAAAGGCTATAGAGATGTACTGGGAGGATGTTTGAAGTGAGTAGAGAAGTTATTAATATTATTATTATTATTATTATTACTGACTTACATGCAGAGCAAACGTACACCTTCTCATCAGTAGCATCATTCATTCTCTCTCATTTATCGGAATCATCATCACCGCCATTTATATCATTTTATGTTTTATATTTAGTTAAAGTTACAACACTAGGAATTCACCTATCAAACAGCCCTCAGTCAGCTTAGTCAAACGACAACTGACTATCCTATCCTATCCTATCCTGTCCCATAACCCGAAGGTCGTAGGGGCACCACAGATGATCGCTTAACCAGCATACTCCATCTTTCTCTGTCCTCAGCAGCCCTCATGGCTTCGCTCAGTGTCAAACCAGTCCATTCTCGAATGTTGTCCTCCCACCTCTTTTTCGGTCTCCCCCTTCTTCTACCTCCTTGCACTGTGCCTTGCAGAATGGTCTTTGCAAGGCCTGATGATCTGGTGACGTGGCCATACCATCGGAGTTTCCGTTTCTTCACCACTGTGAGCAGGTCATCGTGTTGTCCAATGGCTTGTGTGATGGTCTGTCGGACTTCAACGTTGGTGATGTGTTGGGTATAGGAAATGCACAGAAGTCTTCTGTAGCACCTCATCTCCATGCTTTGTATTCTTCGTTGGAGATCTGCTGTGAGGGTCCATGCTTCGCAAGCATATAGGAAGATGACAATCCAGCGGCTGTTTATACTAAATAAATGTGTGTTCTTTAGTCACCAATAGATCTTGTTTCATCTAGATCCTTCATTACTAATGATAGTATGGACGTGCAAACTATGGGGCGCCATGTGTCCATTTATTCTATGTGACCATTCTATACATAGAATAAATTCTATGCACATAGAAAGCATTCTATACACACAAAAAGCATTCATTAGTTGAAATTCCATTTATAAAAAAGAAACCAATATTGTAAGTCATAGAATAAAATTCTTTGTATAGAATAACATTCTATAATATAGTGTAAAATTCTATGTCCATAATACAATTCTATGTATAGAATAACATTTTATAATAGAGAATAATATTCTATGTATGTAATACAATTCTATATTATAGAATGCACTTGTATGCATAGAATTATATTCTATAACATAGAATGAATTCTATTACAAAGAATGAATTCTATAACATAGAATGAATTCTTTAAAATAAAATAAATTGCATGACATAGAATTATTTCTATACGCATAGAATTCATTCTAAAACATAGAATGAATTCTTTAACATAAAATAAATTATATGACATAAAACGAATTCTATGTGCATAGAATAAATTGTATAACATAGAATGAATTCTATAATAAAGAATGAATTCTATATGCATAGAATGAATTTTATAGCATAGAATGAATTCTATGACATAGAATTCATTCTATGACATAGAATGAATTCTATAGGCATAGAATGAATAGTATAACATAGAATGAATAAGATGACATAGAATGAATTCTATGACATAGAATGAATTCTATAACATAGAATGAATTATATAGCATAGAATGAATTCTATGACATAGAATTTATTCTATAGCATAGAATGAATTTTATGTTACAGAATGAATTCTATGTCATAGAATTCATTCTATGCTATATAATTCATTCTATATTATAGAATTCATTCTATGTCATAGAAATCATTCTATGTCATCTTATTCATTCTATGTTATACTATCCATTATATGCTATAGAATTCATTCTATGTCATAGAATTCATTCTATGTCATAGAATTCATTCTATGTTATACAATGAAATCAATATAAAAACTTTTTTTTAAATAGTAAAAACTGGGGCACTGTCAAGGTATAGAGAACATTTCGGGATATTGTGATGTTTTGAACATAGCACACTCGTGCAATAATGATTACAGAGCGATTTGTCACTGACATTCAGTTTAGAGTTGACGACATGCAGTGCTTCATCATTTGCGCTCGAAGTGGAAATCGATGAAAGGAAATGTTCTTTTCTTTGCAGAAAGGTTTTACGTCGGAGTTAGAGCATCCAAACACAGCACAGTACTTCACCATTTTCAAACTCGATCACGCTGTGTTATTCCCGCAGCACGTGGCCGCCACGCCTTTGTGCATAGCGCCCTGGGGGGCCGCTTGGGGTGAAATAGATTTTTTGCAATATTCAGCTTTAGGAACTTTTCATTTATTATGTCTCAGAGTTGTATAGCAATATTCGACCTTTAAATATATTAATTATTGCTTTTTATGAGTGTACAGTACGGTTATTTCTTCGGTATTGAGCGAAAAGAACTGATTATTTAATTAGATTTTGTCACTATAAACCCTTACAGAACCTCAGCACATTGTAATGAAAAAAGCAAGCACGCAGGGGCGGAGGGGGGGGGGGGAGGGTGTGACGTCAATTATTTTTATTGCTAAGCGATCTACTCACACTAATTATACTGTCGAAGTCGTCCGCATCAAGAAACCTAAATGCTTGTTCACGAAATTATGATGTCTGATAAAGCCGCAGAGCGCTTGGTACGTCAGCCATTTCTTCAGTTCTCGCGCGTGCATCGTTCGTTGTTTAAAATTTACGTCCCCCAACACCAAAGGGCATATTGGGGACGGCGCGCGTGCAAGGCTCCACGTGTCCCTTTATACGTCACAGCCTCGCTTCACATAGAATGACCTAGTTGGCATAGAATGAGCATTCTATGTTATAGAATGAACATTCTATGTTATAGAATGGATTCTATGTTATAGCATGAACATTCTAAGTTATACAATGGATTCTATGTTATAGAATGAACATTCTATGTTATAGAATGAATTTTATGTTATAGAATGACCATTCTATGTTATAGAATGAACATTCTATGTTATAGAATGGATCCTATGTTATAGAATGAACATTCTATGTTATAGAATGAACATTCTATAACATAGAATGCATTCTATGTGCACCAAATGTCAAAAAACAATTCTATGAAATTAGAATGTATTCAGTGTTGCGAATAAAATCCATTTTATGTTAAAAAAATGAATTTTATGTCATACAATTCTTGCTGTGTTATACAATTAATTCTATATACATATAATTCATTTCATTCACATAAAATTAAAAAACACAACTAATAAATTGTAACAAAATTTAGAATTTAAAAAAAGATATTGTATGACACATCACCACATCGCATCATCACCACATCGATCACATCATCACATCACATCACTGCATCACATTGCTTCATCACCATCATCGTGAAAACGCACCACCACATAAAATCACATCATATCAACAAATCATCACATCACATCAGCCGACATCACAGCAGCAGCACATCTTCACATTGCAGCAGACAGCACATATCATGGCATCAGTGAATCACATCACATAATCTAATCACCCCACACCTCCCACCCATCACATTTGTGGTGCAGTGTGGTGTGATTTAGAGTGATGTAGTGTGGTGATGTGATGTGGTAATGTGTATGTATGTATCTGCAATACAGTTCTATTATGCCTTAAAAGCAGTGAATCAGACCACATCGTCACATAACCTAATCACTCCACCACACCTACCCATCACATTTGTGGTGCAGTGTGATGTAGAGTGATGTGGTGTGGTGATGGGATGTGGCAATGTGTATATCTCTCTGCAATACAGTCCCATGCCATAAAAAATGTTCTCTATACCTTGACAGTGCCCCAGTTTTTACTATTTAAAAAAAAGTGTATATATTGATTTCATTCTATAACATAGAATGAAGTCTATGACATAGAATGAATTCTATGACATAGAATGAATTCTATGACATAGAATGAATTCTATGACATAGAATGAATTCTATAGCATAGAATAAATAGTATAACATAGAATGAATAAGATGACATAGAATGAATTCTATGACATAGAATGAATTCTATAACATAGAATGAATTCTATAGCAAAGAATGAATTCTATGACATAGAATTTATTCTATAGCATAGAATGAATTCTATAGCATAGAATGAATTCTATGACATAGGATTCATTCTGTAAAATAGAATTCATTCTATGCTATAGAATAAATTCTATGTTATAGAATTCATTCTATGTCATAGAATTCATTCTATGTCATCTTATTCATTCTATGTTATACTATTTATTCTATGCATATAGAATTCATTCTTTATTATAGAATTCATTCTATGTTATACAATTTATTCTATGCACATAGAATTCATTTTATGTCATATAATTTATTTTATGTTAAAGAATTCATTCTATGTTATAGAATGAATTGTATGCACATAGAATAAATTCTATGTTATAGAATTCATTCTTTGTAATAGAATTCATTCTATGTTATAGAATACAATTCTATGCATACAAGTGCATTCTATAATATAGAATTGTATTACATACATAGAATCTTATTCTCTATTATAAAATTTTATTCTATACATAGAATTGTATTATGGACATAGAATTTTACACTATATTATAGAATGTTATTCTATACAAAGAATTTTATTCTATGACTTACAATATTGGTTTCTTTTTTATAAATGGAATTTCAACTAATGAATGCTTTTTGTGTGCATAGAATGCTTTCTATGTGCATAGAATTTATTCTATGTATAGAATAGTCACATAGAATAAATGGACACATGGCGCCCCATACAAACACACACACACACAATACTGTATTACATATTAACATTTGGTCAACCTCACTCCAAGGTCAAGGTCACTGGGACTGTCCAAAGTCAGTATAGGTACTTTAAATTGCCCTTGACTTTAAACTATGAGAGATATAAAGTCCCAAGATGATAGATTGATCTTTATATATGTTCTGTTTTTGTGTTGATCTTGAAGGTCACGGTCATTTTAGGCCTTGCAAATACATTTTAAAAAAAGAATAGGCCATTGTACTCGGTGGAATGGCTGTATATTTAACCCATAGTATGCAACAACATTGGGTTATTTGATCTTACATGACCATTAAAGGTCATGTAAAGCTCAAGGCCATCCCAAGGTCAAGGTCATCCCAGTCTTTTTTTTGGTTGTTTTTGCATAAGACAACTTTTGTTGTAGTTTATTTTGTAGTACACATTCTTCTTCAAGTATTACTTAAATAATAACACTAGCTTTTAAAATGGCTCATAGTCATAGCAGAACAACCATGCACCACCTTAAGTCTATAGATAAAAAGTGGAACAAGCAGATTTGTTAAATTATATAATTGCACACATTTGCTAGAAGTAGAAGACATTAATTACATGGTAATTTATTTGTTTGGCTTGCAGCTTATATCCGCTAAATACCAATTGCCGATGCTGATCCGTCGCAAAGAAGCTAAAGACTATGGTACCAAGAAGTTGATAGAGGGAGTCTTCAAACCTGGCGACACGTGCTTAATTGTGGAGGACATTGTCACCAGTGGCACTAGTATCTTGGAGACTGTAGAGGTACAACAGAAACTTATGTTTTCTCTTGTGTTCTTTTTCTCAATGTCCTCTAATCTTTTAACCTTTTAACCCAATCAGCTCTGGATTGTTTAAAATATATATTAATTACACATACTGTACCATGACTCAACAAGTGCAATGTTTTGGCGTTGCTAGGTGATAGTGCCCTTTTAGCGGAAGCTGGCAAAATCAAATCAAACATAGAGTTGCTTCCCCTGCACCAAACCGTCACGCGCCCCACGTGCCACAATACGCGTCTAAGCGCTCACGGCAAAGGACAGCACACCTCAATTCTTATTTGGCACTTGGTTAGAGTGGTTGTGCCTACTGTAGCTCTCTTTTTGCTGGCTTACTGCGTTCGCCCGGTAGTTCGTTGTTGCTGCCGGCGGAGTTGTAGGTTTTCTCCATTTTGTTTGGTTTATTATCCTGTTATCCTATTACCGCAGCGGTTCGTCGTGTTCCACCCCGTCGCTGCGTGTCTCTGCTTCGTCGACCGTTCTCGCTAGATAGGTCGGTTTACGGTCCCTTCTGTTGCTGTTAGCGCAGCTCCCGCTACGTCCGGGATTTCTTCGTCCCCTCTTCTGCCGTCTTCACTACCGCTTTGCTTCGTTGGCTTTGCTGTTTGTCCACTCCTACGCCCCCTTCTTTGTTGTCTTCTGCCTTTCAGGTCAGTAGAAGTGGTGGTAAAGAGGTGGGGAGTGGTGGTAGTGAGGTGAGGGGTGGCTCCTTGGTCTTGCCAGAAGTGACCTTGGGGCCGTTTCTGGTCAAGGTTTCGACCAGAAACATATAAGTGGTCGCCCTAGTTTAGGACCACATAATATTTCCAGCAGGGACGCTCCGGCACGGCCGGGCCAGCTACTTGCTGAAGCCGTTCCCTTCTGTTTCCTACGGGATTCAGACCGGGTCGGGACTTCTGGCTTATATAAGTGGTCGCCCTAGTTTAGGACCACATTAATGTCCGACAGGGACGCCCCGGCACGGCCGGATAAGCTCCCTGCCGAAGCCTTCCCTTCTGTTTCCTGCGGGATTCAGACCGGGTCGGGCCTTCGGGCTAATGTCAAGCTTGGATCACGTAAAGCACTGTACGCAGTGTTACGTCCAGCTGCGACAAGGGGTGTGGCTTCCGGTTCGTCCGGTTTGTCCCTCCTCTCCCCAGTCCAGCCCCCATTGCACTCCACTTCCGCTTGCGGTCGTGGGGCGGGGGCTCTGGTTTCCGGTACGGGGGGTACGGTACACCCGTCACCCTCTTCCTTTTCCGGTTTGGATTCTCCCTCTCATCCTCCTTTGTACTCCACTTCCGCTTGCGGTCGTGGGGCGGGGGCTCCGGTTTCCGGATCGGGGGGTACGGTTTGCCCGTGGCCCCCTTCCGTTTCCGGTTTGGGTCAAGCTTTCCCTGTTCACCCTTCGACCTCTGTCACTTCCGGTTTCGGTTGTGGGTCGGGGGTACTGGTTTCCGGTGCTGTTGGTTCGATTTTTTCGTTACCTTCCTCCGGATTACATGCGAACGCCGCTTTGCCTTTGTGCGCGCCGCCTTCTGGTGGGGGTGGGGCACTCTTGGTTCCTCCTACCCTAGTTCCTGATTTCTCGGGTGCTGGGGCGTTCTATCTAGCCCTTAACCCTGAGGCTCTTTTTAGAGAGGCGGTTCAACACGCTGCGGCTTTTTGTCCTCAGGTGGTGGAGGAGGTTTCGATGCCCCTACCACACCTCCATTCCTTCCTAGGCGGGACTCTTGCTTCTGCCGAGTCTGATGAGGCTTGCCTTGTATTCAGGGAGTCTCCTAGTGTTAAACGTTTTGTGGATTGGGCCTTTTCTGCGGCTAGAGGACTTAAAGAGGGCGAGGCCCCTTCCTCTTTATTTGAGGAAGTCCCTCGGTTCCCTAGAGCTTCCGCTGTGGGCTCTTTTTTGAGTTTGTCTTCTTTGACCGGTGTTCCCGGCAAGTTCCTCTCTCGGTCGTTTCTTCCGAAGTCATCGCTCCCGGTTTCCCAGGATGATCTTGCTCTTTTGGGGGGCCTCAAGCCTTTGCCTCCTTCGTCGATCCCTGTTCCAGTCGGTGGTCTGGCACAGATAGAGGAGGCTATTGTTAGGTCCCTTGAGTATACTTCTCTCGCTGACGCACTTTCTGCTGCGCTGTCTTCTGCTTTTCTTTCTGGGCACGTTTTCTGCGAGGAGGGTTCGTTGATTTCGGTGAGGTCCTTGTTGCAGGCCCTCTGTACCTCCATCGTTCTGGGTTGCGAATCGCAGGCTATTGCCTATGTCAACCTGCTTCTTGCGCGTCGTGACGCTTTTCTTCAGTCAGCGTCTCCGTTGCCTCCGCTCTTGTCCTCCTCGCTTCGGGTGGGACCCTTGGTACCCGACTCTCTGTTTGGTCCTTATGTTCGCACAGCTGTTCGCGAGGAGTCGGACCGGTCCCAGTCGGTTGGTTTCGCCTTCTGGGCTCGAGACTCCCCTTCGGCCCCGCCTTTCTTTCCTGACAGGTGTCGAGATCGCTCGGTCCGTGGTCTCTCTCCTCGGGGTGGGCCGTGTGGGTACTTCCTCTTCCCGTGGCAGGGTTGAGGTAGGCCGTGGGCGTTTACGCAGTGGCGCGTTTTCCACCAGTCCTATCCCTGCCTGTCCACCCCTAGGTGTTCTACCCCTCCGGGCAGGTGGCTTGGCTCGTCAGTTTCATGCTTGGCTCGGCCTCCCCTCTGCTAGCAGTTGGGTTCTAGAGGTGATTCGGTCGGGGTTCAAACTTCAGTGGGGTTCCTCTCGCCCCCTCTTCGTCGCTCCCCGCCTTTGTTTCGCCCCCTGTCTCCTCCTGAGGCTCAGACGATTCTCGATGCGGAGGTCATAGCCCTTCTCCAGAAGGGCGCTATAGAGGAGGTCCTTTGCCCTCACTCCCCGGGGTTTTACGGCCGCCTCTTCGTTGTCCCGAAGGCATCCGGCGGTTGGCGCCCGGTGCTCGATCTTTCCTCGTTGAACAAGTTTCTTCGCCGCATTCGTTTCCGCATGGAAACTCCCGCTGCGGTGCGTATGTCTCTGCGCCCGGGGGATTGGGCTACCTCTATCGATCTTTCTGACGCCTATTTCCATGTGTCTATTCATCCTCTTCACAGGCGTTGGATGCGTTTCGTCTGGAGAGATCGGGTTTTTCATTTCAAAGCCCTTCCCTTTGGTTTGTCTCTCAGTCCTTGGGTTTTCACAAGGATTGTCAAAGAACTCGCTGCCGTAGTCCGCGGACTCGGGGTGCGGTTCTCTGCTTATCTTGATGACTGGTTGGTCAAGGCTAGTTCTCACGATCTCTGTCTTGTGCACACCAGGGTCGTTCTCCTTTGGGCTCGGCGCTTGGGGTTCTCTATGAACCCTCTCAAGTCTGAGTTGTCTCCATCTCAGGTTTTCAACTACCTGGGAATGTCGTTCGACACTCGCGATTGGTCGGTCCGCCCTTTGGCTCGTCGGGTGCAGAAGCTTCAGTCCCTTCTGCTACTTTTGGAGAGTCAGGATTTCGTGTCAGCCAGATTTATGGCCTCTCTTTTGGGGTCGTTGGAGTCTATGGTTCCTCTGGTTCCCCTCGCGGGAGTTCGCAAGCGGCCGATTCAACGTTGGCTTTCTTCCCGTTGGAGTCAGTCCAGCGATTCCTGGGACGCTCTTTTTCCGGTCACGGCGGACCTTCGCGCTTCTCTGCTTCCTTGGCGGAATGTTGAGTGGCTTTCTTCGGGGGTGCCTATCTCCCCTCCGCTTCCGGTGGCCGAAATCTTCACGGATGCGTCTTTGGTCGGTTGGGGTGCGCATACTGGCAGCCTTTCAGCCCACGGTTTTTGGTCTCAGGACCAGCTGTCTTGGCATATCAGTCGCCTGGAGATGGAAGCCGTTTGCCTGGCTCTTCATCATTTTCTTCCCTCCCTGCCTCGGGGCCTCTTGCTTGTTCGCTCCGACAGTACCACTGTGGTTTCTCTCATCAACCACTTCGGGGGTACCCATTCCCCTGCTCTCTCCATGATGGTGGAGAGCCTCCTTTTGTGGTTAGCTGATTTCGGTTGTACGCTTGTGGCCAAGCATGTCAGCGGCTCTGTCAATGTCTTGGCCGATCTTCTGAGTCGCCCTCATTGTGTGGTCCACACGGAATGGACGCTGTCCCACTCTGTTCTTCAACCAGTTTGGGCGGAGTGGTTTAAACCTCTGATTGATCTTTTTGCCACTCGTTACTCTTCCAGGCTACCCCTGTTTGTGTCGCCGGTCACAGATTGCCTGGCTTGGGCGGTGGACGCGTTGTCCATTTCTTGGGAGGGGTTGGAGGCTTATGCCTTCCCGCCATTCCCCCTCCTTCCGCGGGTTCTCAGGAAAGCTGAAGAGGAGTCCCCTTCCCTCATTCTCGTGGCTCCCTTTTGGCCAGCTCAGCCCTGGTTCCCCGATCTCCTTCGTCTTTCCCAGGGGCGGTGCATTCCTCTCGCTCTCGGGGCGCGATCGCTTCTGCAGCCTCGATCTGGGATTCCACACGGTAATCCAAGCGTTCTCCGTCTTCACGCTTGGCTGTTGTCCGGCCTTCTATAGGGGCTTTCTGGGCTTCAGGAGACCTCGGCCGGTTCCAGCTTGCTTCCTGTTTCTGTCCTGCCATACTCGAGAGGATGGCTTCTTGGAGTCGGTTCTGTGGTCATGGCCCTACAGTCCCGGTCCTCTTCTCCAGCCTGTTCACGGTAAGTTTGTTTCAGATAAAGTTGCTTCCCTCCGTCCTTTTCGTGCTAATCTGCACTTGTTGAGTCATGGTACAGTATGTGTAATTAATATTAAAATTTTATCTCTAAATTTATTATTAATAAGCATACTTACCATGACTCAATTTAATATCCCTCCCACCTCCCCGCAGTTCCAAATAAGAAATGAGGTGTGCTGTCCTTTGCCGTGAGCGCTTAGACGCGTATTGTGGCACGTGGGGCGCGTGACGGTTTGGTGCAGGGGAAGCAACTCTATGTTTGATTTGATTTTGCCAGCTTCCGCTAAAAGGGCACTATCACCTAGCAACGCCAAAACATTGCACTTGTTGAGTCATGGTAAGTATGCTTATTAATAATAAATTTAGAGATAAAATTTTAATATATGATGTATGCATGGTAGATTTTGTTAATTGTTTATGTTACACCAGTACAACTTAGGTTAATCTGAATACAAATGTATACAACAACAAAAGAATTGTTGAAATCATTTTGCAGTTGAAACTAGGTGAAAGAACATGACAAGAAAATGCAGGAAACCAAGATGCAATGAGTTTACCAGTGGCATTGCAGGATTTTTGTGTTTCTTTTTTTTTCATTCATTCTTTCTTCCTCGCTCTGTTTCTACCAGAATTTTTTGATTCGTTCATTTGTTTTATATTTTTTTCTTGGTATTTGTAATCATGTCACAGGCACTGACTAGTGTTGGCATCAAAGTCACAGATGCTGTGGTGGTTTTGGATAGAGAGCAGGGTGGAGCAGACTGCCTCAAAGCTAAAGGCATCAATCTTCACAGGTTTGGTGTTTATATTATGTATGACACCTACTTTTAAATCATTCCTAGATACATGCATTATAGTAGAGATCTATAATAAGTATCTTGACAGATATGGCAATTTATGTTATGAGAGAGCTAAGAGAGAAAGAGTGTAGTTTGTACGCAAAACTCCAATATAGTGGTGATGTTAGTTCTCACTGACCACGAGAAAAGACTCAATCCAGTTACCTGGCATGTTGTATCTACGTTATTATTACTACTATACGAAACGCACTTGGGTGCTTCTAAGAGCAGTTCCAAAAAGAAGTCAAGATTTATCGAAGGGAGGCAATGACTCTCCCAATACACTCAAGTGATAACCAGCAATAACGCAGAATGTATCCTATGTATAAGCATATGGAAAAGGCAAAAAACAATGTGGTGAGCAGTGGAAGTAGTATGTTTATGTATTTAACGGGTCTGTATAATGTTAGCTCAACTGCTGCTGCTACATTGAAAGATCTGAAGGTAAAACAAACCTAATGCTTCACTTTATTTTCCAGTGTGTGCACATTATCAAAGACACTAGAAGTCCTACAGGAAGCAGGCAAGCTGGATGATGATATGGTTCAGAGAGCGAGAGATTTCATCGCCGCCAATAGATTTTCTGACGGTGGTAACCAGACAACAAGTGCTGGTGATGGTCTGTCTCAGAAGAAGAAAGCCAAACAGGTATATTTTGTGGTCACTTGGTAGTTGCCCAGGATGAATTTTGAATTCCATAAAGAAAGTGAAGAAAATATTTTATTATTTAAAAACTTTCATGTGCAACCTCCAATCTTTGAATCAAGCAAATTCTGTTGAGGTTGTTTTACTGGAACTCTTCAATCATAACTTGACAGAACTTGCTGCAGAAATGGGCATTGGTGATATTACTGTATGCTTCTCCACTGATCCCCCTCCTCCCCCATCCCACCTCTATACCTTCTCTCTCCATCCTCCTCCCACCCACTTCCTCACCTAACTCCAAAATAATGCAGAAAATCAAACAGACTCTCCTGCATCTGAGTTATTTATTATTATTATTGGGGATTTTTATAGCGCACTTATCTCGCCGTACTTGATAGACTCTAGGCGCTGGCTGATACAGGATCGAACTCAAACCGCCCGAGACGCCCACCCGCAGCCTTCGGGCGCATGGTCTGACGCCCGGACAACTAAGCACTATCCTAGCCAGCCAGTGTTGGGGGAGAAGGACCAAGTGCATGCTGGGTGTGTTCCTGTTACCGGCACTCACCCGTCTAGGACATGAGCGTCAGGATCTTTACAGTCCGTTATTATGGAATGTATGCGACACACAGACTAGACCTCAGTTAGGAAACGGGAGTGAAGTGTCTTTCCCAGGGACACAACACAATGGCCCGGACAGGGCTCGAACCTGGGACTTTCAGATCCGCAAGCCAAAGCACTACCATTAGACCACCGTGCCTCTCAGAGTTGACATCTTGGCCCATTGAGCTTCAACTTCAAGAGGCAATTAATTGTATAGGATCTCCATTCCTTTCAACTGTTATCCTGCGCAGTCATTTGAAGGTCTCCCGTTTGTGGCCTGTGCCTTGAACTGCTCTTTGAGCTGGTAAGTGTGCTATATCAGAATGATTGCTTTATTTTGATTTGGTACTATTGTGTGTTCAGGAGCTGAGTTTTGGAGAGAGAGCCAGACTGTGTAACAATGTTGTCAGTCGACGGTTGATGGAGGTGATGGAGGCAAAGAGATCCAACCTGATTCTTTCAGCAGATGTCACTCAGACGCAGAAACTTTTCAAGGTATGCACACCTCTCTTTCCCCATTCTTCTCTTTCGTTGACATTACAAAGCTCTGTGAGCATGCCTCTGGGTGTGGAAGCTTTTATGCGATGTATAAGTTGTCATTCATTCTTTCTATGTTCCTTGCTCTCTGGCTATCCTTCTCTGTGGGTGTGTGTGTATGCGTGTGTGTGTGTGTATGTGTGGGTGACTAGGTAGAAACGCCTTTATTCTGACATACACTTGAACCTCTACGTACTTTCTTTTGACGGACCCCGTTATTTTGATGTCAAAACGGTGTTTCGTTAGGGTTAGGGCTGTGTTAGGCTTAGGGTTAAGGGTTAGGGTTATGGTTAGAGTTTGGGTTAGGATTAGCTTAAAACAAAATGGACAAATTTGTAAAAATGTCAAAGTAACGTATGTAGAGTTTCATGAAAGTCATCACAACGGCGTTTCTGCACGGTTGTGTGTGCGTGTGTGTTAGTGTCTGTTACATGGCAAAGGTCGATTCAGCCCCGATGCTTGAATCTCTCTCTGTAACTTGAATTCATATCCATGCAGCCTGTTCCCTCATTAACAAGGCAAGAATCGTTGTTATAAAGTTTTTCAACTTGATTCAGTAGAGGTGGAAACGGCATCAACAACTTCAAACAAAAGCTCTTTCCAAAAAACTCCCTCCATACTCCCAGATAGTGCTTCTTTTATACTCTCTGTACAATGTAGAAAAACTTTTAAAAAATCTAGAATGTCGCATTCTATGACCAATCAGAATAAAACTCGTCGCTGGAAATATGCACAGTGTTACATCATAGAATGTTCTACACAGTTCAACTAGTTGACTACATGATACATGCTAGACCCAGAATCTTCCGTAGGTGATAAGCAAACAATTCCAGAAAGTTCTCAATATTGCTACAATAATATTGACTCTGCATAGCTTCAAATATTTAGGAGCCATTGTATCAGTCAAAGGTTCCCGACAGGATATTTTGTCCAGGATTGCACAAACAACTGTGGCCCTACAAGGTTGAAGTCCATTTGGAAAGACAGGACCATCAGTCTACATTATAAGGTAAGGTTGCTGCGCTCTCTTGTCATCTCCATCTCTTGTGTACATGGACCCTCACCGCAGACCTACAACGAAGAATACAAAACATGGAGATGAGTTGCTACAGAAGACTTTTGGGCATGTCCTATACCCAGTACATCACCAACGACGAAGTCCGACAGACCATCACACAAACCATTGGACAACATGATGACATGCTCACAGTGGTTAAAAAACTGAAACTCCGATGGTATGGCCATGTCACCAGAGCCTCAGGTTTTGCGAAGACCATCCTGCAAGGCACAGTGCAAGGAGGGAGAAGAAGAGGAAGACCGAAAAAGAGGTGGGAGGACAACATTCGAGAATGGACTGGTTTGACACTGAACGAAGCCATGATGGTTGCTGAGGACGTAGAAAGATGGAGTGTGCTGGTTAAACAATCATCTGTGGTACCCCAACGACCTTTGAGTTACAGGATAGGATTGGAACATCGACTGATGGAAATAAACAAATATGCCAAGCTTTTCTAGCAACAACTTAGAACCAAATCAAAGGGAAATAGACGCTATCATTGTACACTTTTTGCCTATAAGCACAATATTCGTAATTATTGTGTGCATCTCAATGATGTCTCTCTCTCTCACTTACAAGCTGTTTCTGTCTCTGTTTGAAAAGAATCTATAAACACTGAATTTTATACCATGGAAGCGTGGATACAAAATAATCCCTTTGACTACTAAAGTTCTCTGTCTTGTTGAATTGTCTTTTATTTCTGGCAGATCTAATCTTTCAGCTAATCAGCTGACAGAATGACCAATCAAATCCCATTTATCATGTACACACCAAATGTGAACACTTACTATAGTGCATGTTTTCTTACCAATTCAAGGATAAAAATCTGTCTTATAATACACACCAACTGATTGTCAGTGAATTCTTCCCGCTGCTACTATCACACTCCTGCGAGCTGTCCTTTCTTGTGATGCCTTTGCCATGAGAAAGTGGATTTAGGCCTATTCTTCTACTATGGAAATAAAGGACACAATCCAAATAGGCAGAGAACATCAAGCCCTCAATCATGCAGGAGCCGTGGGGGACTGTCTATAAAATAGAATCTATAAAATTATCAACCGTCATGTTTAATCGACATGCTGTGCAACGTTGGTTGTAGTTGACATTTCTGTTCATATATCCTGTAGATGTTGGTGGACAACATGGTAACCGTACAAAGACTCAACATTTTAAATAAGGGGAGATGGCATGGCAAATAGAAGTACCACACTTTGTAAGTATTATATTTGGCAGTCTTTTTTTGCACTTCGCCTAACCTGCCACATATTATTTTCGGAGTTGCTAACGCCAATCCCAGACCAAAATGGTAACCTTTTCTGTTGATATGTGTTTTGTTTGTGTAGCTTTACTGCATGCTTGCTTGCACGCTTCCTACACCATTCCAACTCATAATCAACCTAGGAATGGTTGGCTCCACATTTATCTGACTTCCGAATAAAAACATGGCTTTAACCCTTAGCCTGCTGACATGTTTTTCCTGCTCTGTGCTAAAGAAAATTTTGACTTACGATTAAAAATACACATGCCTTATTATATATGCCATTGTTGCTAAACTATTACACCTAGATATATAAAAGTATATATCAAATGAAAGGAAATTGAATAAAGATTCCAAAGAACAGACACAAAAAAGTGTAAGATTGTTGGTTAGTACAATTATGGGATGGAAAGTTAGGGGCATGAGCAAACAAATTCACTCTCACTCAACTGCACACCCATTCTTGAAGTCATATGCAAAGAATTGCAAAATAGAAATAAGATTTATTACCAAAAATTATGTGAACCAAAATGGACTGTAATGAAAGCCTGATAAATACAGAAATAGTCTGTGTAAAAGGCACATAATATTATTATAGATCTAGTGAAAATAACGAAGTGTTTTTTCACCTACCATCGTCTGCTAAAGATTGAAGATAGGCGATCTTCTTCTTCGTCCGAATTGTAAGATTTCACTCCCTCCAGCCTCCGTGAAATAAACAACATCACCCGCATCAAAATCTTTATCCTCACTATCATCATCTAAGTTTTCTTCCTGGAACATTTTCGCCACCTCTTCTGCCGTGTATGTTCTGCGTGCCATGATGGCGACGAACGAGGCGGAAAATTTCACCAGCAACAAGGCAGTGCTTCGACACATGTTTTCTGTTTGAAAATTACCTCTAAAGGAAAAGATTTTTCTTTCCAAACCATTACAGTTGAAGGGAAACAACTTTTGTTTCATTATCATGACCAAGGATTTATTTTATAAACGCTTTTACCTCCCTTCGTACAACATACATAGACATCGCATTAGGCCGGCTTTAAACACCTCGTACTATGTACGTAGACAGCGCAGCCTAAAGGTTAAGACCGTATTTGTCCACGTAAAGGGAAGTAATCCCTGACAACAAGCTGAGTCACCAACAGGAGTTTATCACCTTACATTACAGGGTTCGTACGCTCCTTGAACCTCCTTGAATCTCCTTGAATTTTCGATGTCTTGTTCAAGGGCCCTTGAATCTCCTTGAAAAATGCCAAATTGCCTGAGCTCCTTGAAAATTTCAACCAGTGTATCTATCTATTGCTTGACCTAGAGATTTTATTGTCAAGTGTTTAAAAAAGGCCATTGAAAAATAAAAATTTATAAAACAAAAATTATATTATTTGTGTTGTCAACTGTTGATCGTAACTTTTGTCATCTGCTAATGATATGGGAAGTAACCACCACTGGAAATTGTTGATTTCCTTGCTGTCGCGCATGCGCAGTTGTTGGTTTCGTACATTCTTCGTTCTAACGCGCGATGTACAGAAAGTACGAAAACAGTGAAAAGGACAGCGAAGCCACGTGTGTTTGTTTACAGAATGGGTAAAAATGCCTGGAGGCGATTGTGTGTTGCATCTTTTGTGATTATCGAAATCTGCATATGCAGGGTAGATGCTTGAAAAGAAAGGGAACAAGCATACGTGATAAGAAATTATCGACGTGAAAGTGATGTGTTACTGTTAGACCAGCTGTTCAGCACACTCATGAAAGCAAAAAAGGACTATCACGATCTTTGGGCTGTTGTGAGGCAGTTGTTACTTTTGTCCCATGGGCAAGCAACTGTCGAGATTAGATTCTCAACCAACTAAGAGATCAGCACTGAAAATCTCTCCTAGCAATCCTTGGTTTCTCGCCGACAAGTGCTGAACGGTATTAGGAAAATTGGTGGAATCGACAAGGTGGAATTCACCAAGGAGCTGCTATTATCAGCATCTTCTGCAAGGAGAAAGTACCACGACTACCTTGATCAACAAAAGAAAGACCAGGAACAGGCACAAGCGGCAAAGAAGAGGAAGGCACAGGAAGACTCTGTTGCTGATTTAAGAGAGAAAAAAAGAAGAATGGAGAAGGATGCTCCGCACCTGACTCAAAAGGCAGACAAGCTTGCTGAACAAGAGGGTGCGCTGAGACTCTTGACTCAGTCAAATGCACTGAGGAGCAAATCCAAGGAAATAAAGATCCAGCTGGAGATTTCCTGTCAGATTGATGAAGAAATAGAAAAACTGAAATATTATAACTGAAAACTCATTCATCTGTATGAAGTGTATTATATATTAGCCGGTGGTGGTACCTCTTTCTGACTTTTTACAGTTCTCTAACTTGTGTCTAAGGACAACATGCTTCACAATTATTGTTTAAATCGGTATAGACTCCGTAATCTGCATCATCATTATAACTGCAACTTTATCGACATGCAATATTTATGCGTGTAGATTTCATAATCAATATCAACATCAGTATCACCATCAGATTCATGACTGCAAACAATTTATGGATATCACTGGGTTAGAGATTTTATCCTTTATTTTGACTACTTATCAATTCTTATGTACGTTTACAATTTTTAAAAAACTCCTTGAATTTTTGGAAAAACTCCTTGAAATCTCCTTGAAAACTCCTTGAATTTTTTACAACAATTTGAGTATGAACCATGCATTAAAAATGATTGCTAGTAAACTGATCAGAATGAATGAATATTGAAGTTTAACATCTACAACCACCTTTGGCGATATGGCAGATGGGGCTAACCATCCCAGGGTAGTGGGGCTGTGGACCTAAATCAACACTGAACCATTAGTAATTCACAATATAAGTCAATAACTGGGGTTAATTCCCTACATTGCAAATGAACAATAGTAAATTCAAAACTTTACAATATGATTTTTTTTCTACAGTGCTATCAGATCTGTATGACTTGCCTCACATTCTGTATCCAATGTGTTTCCCTTACAGCTTGTGGACAAAGTGGGCCCCTATATTTGTGCCGTCAAAACTCACGTTGACATTTTGGAGGATTTCTCCCCGGATTTTGGTCCTCGTCTCACTGCCTTGGCTGCCAAGCACAACTTTCTCATCTTTGAAGACCGGTAGGTCCATTTTTGTAGAGTTGCAGGTAGGTGCACTAACATGACCCATTGTTGGGTTCATATGCTTACTCCCTGCAGATAAAGAGGGTAAGCGCACAGGGAAAACGTGCTATCCCTTTGACTCACCTAACTAGGCAGCAGTTTGTTGCTTATATTTTGTTTGGTGGTCATCCCTGATGGTGTTTTTGGCACTGCATGGTTTGACAGTTAATTTGATAATTATGTGTTGTTATTTCTGAAATTATTGAAAATGTAAAAATAGCATGAACAGTTTTACCTGAGAAAACAACCAACATTGAAAACAACAACAACAACACTGAATTGAGTTAACATTGAAGTTTAACATCTGTACCTACCATTTGCGATTTGGCAGACTGGGATAACCATTCCAGAGAAGATAGACAATGAACAGTGGCCACGTTTATCTTGCCCACATGGGTGGTCAGTGTGCCAGGCAGAGGCTATACCACTGAACTACGGCAGCATTGTTTGTTTGTGCATCATTATCCTAATGCAGTGTTGGTGGTTTTCTTCTGCGGGTAGGAAATTTGCTGACATTGGCCACACGGTATCACTGCAGTACGAAGGAGGGGTGTACAAGATAAGCGAGTGGGCTGATATCGTCAACGCTCACACTCTGCCTGGTAGTGGTGTAGTGCAGGGTTTGAAACAGGTTGGCTTCCCTTTTGTGCTTATTGACCGTTTTCCTCTTTGTTCCTCTGTCTCCTTATTCTTCTTGGACCATGGCAGGCATGTCTAGACAATAACTGCTATATTGATATTTATGGGCGCAGTTGGCTCAGTGGCTTATTGGGCAGTGAGACAGTTAAAGCTTGGAATTTTGAGCGATAACTGTTGAGGCAGTGGTTCGAAGCTGATTGACTTCCTCGAGTGCCCACAACCCTAATGCTTCAGGCAAGTGGACCTACTCCTTTGGATGAGAGTTTAAGCTTGAGATCTAGTCTGCATAAGCATTCCGTGGCACAAACTTTGAAGATCCTGAGGCTGATTGTCTAGACAGGCTAGTGCCAGCTACACAAATACAAGTACATCCAATAAGGATTAGGTCCCTTTCCACCTCCTCCCCACCCCTCTTCCTCCCCCCGTTGCCCAGGATTGTGCTCAGTTGTGTGGGCATCAGATGATTGCCTAAACTAGCACATGGCAGCCTTGAATTAGGTCCTGTAGCAGTCAGCACCGTGAAAAGATCTTGAGCCAGAAAAGGGCTATGTAAAAATGATTAAATAAAAAGTATTCAAATATGAGCGAATTTGAAAATGATGGAATCTCCACTCATTTCTGCTGTATTAGGAGGGCAAATTTTAGTAACAGTTCTTTTCTTTTTAGATTAATTGTTGTAGTGTAATTTCCATTTTATTTGCATTTCAGATTGGCCAGCCCAAAGGAACGGCATGTTTGTTGATAGCAGAAATGAGCTCAGTGGGAAATCTTATCACACCGGAATATGCCAAAGGTACATAATATACCTGGATGAATTCTGCGCACGTTTTCAGTGTTTCGATGCGCATTGTCACATATGCATGTTTCAGTCTTTACTGTAAATTGTAACTCCAAAGGGGTTATCCCATTGACATTGCTGCTTCCGGCATTCTCTCATCACATTCTTTCACTTAAATCATGGAAACAACATAAAGAAAAATCTCACTCAAGTCTGCTACTACTACTACTTCTTCTTCTTCTTCTTCTTCTTCTTTTTTTCTTCTTCTTCTTCTTCTTTTCTTCTTCTTCTGCATCTTCTTCTTCATATACTCCATAGTCCTATATAGTGCTGTTTTGTCGGCTGGAAATTTTTGTTATGGTTACTCATCATTACCCGATTGTTACTTTCACCAGTATTATTTGTGTGCGGGGATATAGTCTGGCAAATAAGGTATATTTAACTCCTTGACTGCTTATGACTACTTATCTCCTCAAATAGTGTGACAAAATATGCCAATGAAGTGCTATATCATTCATCATTATTGCAAAGTTTTTTTCTTGATAAAGTAACGGTCAGCAATACAAATACACGTTGGAAAGCTCAGAGCATTAGCTGTTTAACATTCATAAGTTAGGTATGACAACCATTTTAATTGTCTGGTAGACACCCACCCACTTGCCCCCTATTCCTGCCCTACTCACATTCCCATAAAGCTGACCTAAGCGCCCAACAAGGGACATAGGTGAAAGGGATGCAATACCAAGCACCCATTTATAAAAAATACAGCAAAGATGATGCGATTGCCTCCCTCTTTTCAACTACCTCTCATTTGGGCCAAAATTACATAATTAAGTAAAAAAAATAGAAGAAAAGATAAACGAAATTTAAATTTACTTTTCTTTTTCAAATTTACTGTTCTTTTTTCCAAATAGCATATTTGTGTAGAAAATTAAATTATCTTTGAGAAATGTATACATCTTACCCACTTATTTTTAATAATGTTCGAGCTATAATTTTTTGTAAACTTTTACAGTTGTGAGCCAAATTTCATTGGCAAATGGTTGTTACTTGGTGCCATTACCCCTAGGTAGCAAAAGGGTTCACATTTAACATTAATATATAATGTCTGGTTGCAGCGACAGTAGACATTGCTGAGGAACACAAGGATTTTGTCATCGGCTTCATCTGTCAGTCCAGGTTGTCTGCTGATCCAGGGTTTCTGCACATGACTCCAGGTAACGGTTTTGTGGTAGTCATCTTATATAGAGCACTTGTCCGCTGAAAGAGCTGCTCAATGGCACTGGTAACTTAAATGTTGTTGTTGTTGTTATTACGAATTATCGTTTTGATTCTCATCATTATCATTGTCCTAGGTGAAAATATTAGACTGATGCTTTAATCCTGGATGTATTTGGAATATTTGCTTTTATTTACTTCAGTTTTGCTTAAATGCATGACCATGCGAGGCATTTTTATAATCTGCAAAAGGGACAGGTACCTTTTGGTCATTGGGGAGGGAGTGGTTTGGGGCACCTCTTTTCTCTAGGCCAACTTAATGAGGGCCTGGCTTATCTCCTCCCCCTCGCTGCTTTACCTTCCCTAGTCCTAAACAGATCCAGGTACCCCCTTCACAGCTTAGTGGACTGGGGTGTGTGGTGCATTGTTTTAATCTTTTTTTGTTTTGTTTGGTGGTGGCATTCATTCAAGTACTAACTTCTACCGACGTCGCTTAACATGAAACATGGCTAGCATGCCCAAACCAATACCCTAGCATGGTCATCTATTCAAGTACTAACTTCTCCTGACGTCGCTTAACATGAAACATGGCTAGCATGTCCAAACCAATACCCTAGCATGGTCATCTATTCAAGTACTAACTTCTCCTGACGTCGCTTAACATGAAACATGGCTAGCATGCCCAAACCAATACCCTAGCATGGTCATCTATTCAAGTACTAACTCCTCCTGACGTCGCTTAACATGAAACATGGCTAGCATGCCCAAACCAATACCCTAGCATGGTCATCTATTCAAGTACTAACTTCTCCTGACATTGCTTAACATGAAACATGGCTAGCATGCCCAAACCAATACCCTAGCATGGTCATCTATTAAGTACTAACTCCTCCTGACGTCGCTTAACATGAAACATGGCTAGCATGTCCAAACCAATACCCTAGCATGGTCATCTATTAAGTACTAACTCCTCCCAACATTGCTTAACATGAAACATGGCTAGCATGCCCAAACCAATACCCTAGCATGGTCATCTATTAAGTACTAACTCCTCCCAACATTGCTTAACATGAAACATGGCTAGCATGCCCAAACCAATACCCTAGCATGGTCATCTATTCAAGTACTAACTCCTCCTGACATTGCTTAACATGAAACATGGCTAGCATGCCCAAACCAATACCCTAGCATGGTCATCTATTCAAGTACTAACTCCTCCTGACATTGCTTAACATGAAACATGGCTAGCATGCCCAAACCAATACCCTAGCATGGTCATCTATTAAGTACTAACTCCTCCTGACATTGCTTAACATGAAACATGGCTAGCATGCCCAAACCAATACCCTAGCATGGTCATCTATTAAGTACTAACTCCTCCCAACATTGCTTAACATGAAACATGGCTAGCATGCCCAAACCAATACCCTAGCATGGTCATCTATTCAAGTACTAACTCCTACTGACATTGCTTAACATGAAACATGGCTAGCATGCCCAAACCAATACCCTAGCATGGTCATCTATTCAAGTACTAACTCCTCCTGACATTGCTTAACATGAAACATGGCTAGCATGCCCAAACCAATACCCTAGCATGGTCATCTATTCAAGTACTAACTCCTCCTGACATTGCTTAACATGAAACATGGCTAGCATGCCCAAACCAATACCCTAGCATGGTCATCTATTAAGTACTAACTCCTCCTGACATTGCTTAACATGAAACATGGCTAGCATGCCCAAACCAATACCCTAGCATGGTCATCTATTAAGTACTAACTCCTCCCAACATTGCTTAACATGAAACATGGCTAGCATGCCCAAACCAATACCCTAGCATGGTCATCTATTCAAGTACTAACTCCTCCTGACATTGCTTAACATGAAACATGGCTAGCATGCCCAAACCAATACCCTAGCATGGTCATCTATTAAGTACTAACTCCTCCTGACATTGCTTAACATGAAACATGGCTAGCATGCCCAAACCAATACCCTAGCATGGTCATCTATTCAAGTACTAACTCCTCCTGACATTGCTTAACATGAAACATGGCTAGCATGCCCAAACCAATACCCTAGCATGGTCATCCATTCAAGTACTAACTCCTCCTGACATTGCTTAACATGAAACATGGCTAGCATGCCCAAACCAATACCCTAGCATGGTCATCTATTAAGTACTAACTCCTCCTGACATTGCTTAACATGAAACATGGCTAGCATGCCCAAACCAATACCCTAGCATGGTCATCTATTCAAGTACTAACTCCTCCTGACGTCGCTTAACATGAAACATGGCTAGCATGCCCAAACCAATACCCTAGCATGGTCATCTATTCAAGTACTAACTTCTCCTGACATTGCTTAACATGAAACATGGCTAGCATGCCCAAACCAATACCCTAGCATGGTCATCTATTCAAGTACTAACTCCTCCTGACATTGCTTAACATGAAACATGGCTAGCATGCCCAAACCAATACCCTAGCATGGTCATCTATTCAAGTACTAACTTCTCCTGACGTCGCTTAACATGAAACATGGCTAGCATGCCCAAACCAATACCCTAGCATGGTCATCTATTCAAGTACTAACTCCTCCTGACATTGCTTAACATGAAACATGGCTAGCATGCCCAAACCAATACCCTAGCATGGTCATCTATTCAAGTACTAACTCCTCCTGACATTGCTTAACATGAAACATGGCTAGCATGCCCAAACCAATACCCTAGCATGGTCATCTATTAAGTACTAACTCCTCCTGACATTGCTTAACATGAAACATGGCTAGCATGCCCAAACCAATACCCTAGCATGGTCATCTATTCAAGTACTAACTCCTCCTGACGTTGCTTAACATGAAACATGGCTAGCATGCCCAAACCAATACCCTAGCATGGTCATCTATTAAGTACTAACTCCTCCCAACGTCGCTTAACATGAAACATGGCTAGCATGCCCAAACCAATACCCTACTGCGCCATCCGTAAGACCCTTCTAATCTATAGTCACTTTAAAATGTTATATATGTAATATTTATATATAAATTACCACAAAAACAACCACCCACCCAAATAGCTATTTAAAAAACCACAAACAATTTCTTTCTTTTATCATCCATTAGGTGTTCAGCTGAAGGAAGGCAAAGACGACCTTGGCCAGCAGTACTTGACCCCGAACGAGGTCATAGGCAACCGAAGAAGTGACATCATCATAGTGGGTCGTGGCATCTTCAAGGCCGATGACCCTGTAGAGGCAGCTAAACAGTATCAGGAGGCTGGCTTTTCGGCCTATTTGAGTCGTCTGTCATGATAGGCTATGTGTGATGGTGATAATGGTGCAGGCAATGAAGGTTGCTACTTATTAATTGCAGCACTTTACCAAATGTTTGACTTGAACTGATGAACGTTTGACTGATAATGCAGGTGATGATGATGTCTTGTATAACACGTTCATCCACATCAATAGACATGTTCGTTGAACTTTGTATGTTCATATTTTGTGTTCACTTCATTATAAAAAGTACTCAGGGACAGGAGGGTATAATGAAGATTCAAGCGTAATCATGCATTCCATTTAAAATACTTATATTGCATCACTGGCCTCTTGGTGCTAGGTTTTGTAAGAATCACCAAGAAGATAATTTAGAACATGTTTTCTATATAGTAAGACATTCTTTACTGTAGTATGTCCCACCATAATGAATGTTTAGGCTAGTTTGATTGTTGTCATATTTTACTTTTTGCAGGGATGGATGTTGGAGTGTTCTGTTGTAGATATATTGACAGCTATACGGAATAAAACTGGTGCCTTGCAAAGGTTGTGATGAGGTGAATTGGCTTGATGAAAATAGTACAGGATGAGGAAAAAAAAACCCAGATCTTGTGTTTGAATCTCCGCTGATGTTTGCTAGAGCAGAAATCGAGTTAATTGCAAGTGCATGTCGTATATTGAAGCATTACGTACTTAATATTATGTTGAATAAGAGAAGGGAGTGTATGTCCTTCTAGGACGTTACCAACCATTTTCATATTCTGGTCCTTACTGGGACTAACGTCTCATTTCCAGCATGGGAAACTAACGCAATAAGTTGTCATTTTACTTCATCATTGTCAGGAACGGGACAGTTTTCATTGTAAAGCCATTTGTTTCCGGGACTGTCAGATAGCCACAATTATTTTGATATCCTTGTTCTCCTTTCTGTAATGAAATCATAAATGTTGCCTATCTTTGCAAGTGTAATGCATTAGCTAAATATTAACAATATAAAATTGTGGGTGGGGTTAAGGATAGGCTTTTAATTAGGAGGGTTTGATTGTTGGTTCCATTCTACCTTGTCACAAGTTGCGCTACACTTAAGCTTGCTCTATTGTTTTAGAGAAAGCTACTCGAATTTTAAGTTGTATGAATACCAAATACCAGAAGGTAGGATTTCTACCAGGTGCGTTACTTCTGTCCAGGTGCTTTGGAGAGTTGTGTTTACATGAGATTATTTAGCATTGAAGAGGATCTGACCTACAGTTTTTAACCTGTGGGTGAAAGTATTTTTATGGTTACGACGGCCGACTACTAACTCTATAATGCCGTCAGCGAGACCAGAATGTAAGCTCCTGTGGTGAAATGCTAAATTGGAAGTCATACGGCAAAACTCCTGGTTGTGACATAGAGAAGGAAAATCAAGATCAGCTGAGTATGTGCTGACTCGGGGTGTGGAATTTCATTCTGTCACAAGATACGGTAGTACCATACACTTGCTATTACAGAAGGCAAACAGATACACTTTAATCAAGCCCAGGAGTGATTTTCAGGGTTTGTGATGTAGAAGTGGAAATTCCGTTTCAATCGCACTCCGCAATCTCTGCAAAAATGAACTTTGCTTGGGGGGTTTCCACTGGCCCTAGTGCTGTTCTAAAGAAAAGGAAAAGGTGTTTCTGATGGGATAGAACCCCTTTGACTCTTTTGGTGACATCGGCAGTCAAACCCGCTGAGCACCAATACTCTGTGTAACTTCGTCTCACTATACACTCTACATAGTGGCTCGCTGCGGACTATTTTTAGAGCAGTAGCTCATATCCGTTTAGATGTCTAGACATGTGCAGTTTTTCACAGGAAACTGGTCAATCTACCGCATGCTTTGTTTATACTTTTTAGCAAGGAAATCTGTCTTTTTTCATGATGAGTGATGACACGGATTTTTGGAGAGAGTTGCTAGATAATGGCGCCAGTGATGACAAAGCTTTTGAGGGGGTTTACGGTCGAAGAAGTGTCAGAATGTGAGCTAAAAGGATTTTAAAAAAAAGATTGCAAAGTGCATCAGGCTATCAGAGACAAAATAAAGTTAGATATCAACATCAACTGTAACAGCCACATCACTATCACCACCAACACTACCACCAAAGTTAACTGGAAACTTTATTTCAAACTTTCAATTCTCAATTCTACATAAGCGTACAAAATTTCATGCAGATCCATCCACATTTGTATTTTTTAAATGATTTTTTTAAAAGTCAACTGGTGCATGTATTGGTCTTTTTCAAAACATTACTTGGTGTAGAACAGTATGTGATTACAAATTACTTAGAAGTAGAAGAGTTAATGTGCCCTTTGCATGCAATTTGAAGAACAATAAAACCACAAAGATGAAGGCTACACAGAATACTAGAAAGACAAGTCATCATGAAACTAGATGCAGTCTTTATTTTGTGAAAACCAGATTTACAACTTGCAATCAGTATAAATATTGAAAAGTGCCAGGCGAAATGATGGAAGGAGTGATCGTCAAAATTATAAATAAATTGATTTAATTTAATTTAATCAACGCACCAAGAAATAGTTAAATGAATACATGTGTATAATATAAATAATGTAATTCAAAATGAATAAATAAATAAATGTAATAATTAATAAATAAATCTACAAACACGCACAAAATGTAATGCTAATGGTAACTTGTTTCTGTTATTGCAACACTAGATTCAATATTAAAATGAGTTGAACTGAATCGCAATCACAGATTAAACATACCTTAAATGAACATAAAATATATCAAAGGTATCAAAAACAAAAGTTCATAACCTGGGTGAAATTGAAAGAGGAGGTTCTCGTCATAATGAAAACAAATATGATCTAGTTAGCAACAAATCATAAGCCTGATAATAACTTTAGATATTTTTTAATATAAAGCCAAATAATTATTTGGAACAAAACAATTACAAATTTTTTAAAAGTGACCTAAATTTAAAAAAGTGTAATTAAATAAAAAAAAAAGCCTACTGCTACAGTGTAAAAGTGGATTTTTGTCTTATGTCATGTCATCAAGTTATGCTTGTATGCGCACATGTACACACAGATAAGAAAGAAAAACTAGAAGGGAAAAGCCCTATAACCCACAGTATTTATGAAAATGACTGCCCAGAAAAAAAAAAGAAATGAAACGGTGGTATTAAAATGCAAGGTGATACTGACTTTGATCTTTCTATCCTCTTGACCTTGAGATGACCTTGACCTCTGGCTCCAAATACACTCTTGTACTATCATATAAACTACAGCAAAAGTTGTATTATGCCAAAAAAAAACAACAACAACAGTGACCTTGGGATGAATATGATCTTTATATGACCTCTCAGATATGATCAAATAACCCAATGTTGTTGCATACTATGGATTAAATAGAGCTATTCCACTGTACAATGATCTATTTTCTTTTCAAGGCCTAAAATGCCTTGACCTTCAAGATTTAACATATATGAAAGATCAATCATCTGTACATACAAGTTTGAACTTTATATCTCAGATATAAAGTTCAAACTTGTATGTACAGATGATTGATCTTTCATATATGTTAAATCTTGAAGGTCAAGGCATATTCTCTCATAGTTTAGGATCAAGGTCATTGCCTTTAGACAGCTACAGTGACCTTGACCTTGGGAGTGAGGTTGCCCAAATGTGCATAGGAGGTGTGCCTCATCGATATCTACCATGCATCAAAGAATCATGTTCAATATTAATAACGTAGAAAAAAAAGTAAAAGTTTTTGAAAATTTGAAATTTTTTACCAACATTTGTTGACCACGACCTTGAAGTGAAGTCATTCATTCACTTATCATTTATGAGGGCTCATGGATATACATCATCTTACAAAGTTTGGTTGTGATGGTTAAAATAGGTTCTGAGATATTAATCCACTTGCAAGTTTTGCAGAAAGAAGCTGGAAGGTGGACAGAGGACTATTTAGAATTTATCTTGCACAGATTTGCCAAAATCTTAAAAAATTTGGGGTAGAGGAGTGGAGCTGTGGCACGAGTACATAGGCGAGTCAAAGAAATGGGTGGAATATGGAAGGAAGAGTGATCAAAATGTGTTAAATTCTAAGGCATACTTGTTTTATCTTTGCATTTTGGCTTGTCACCAACAAAATGGCACACACAAAAATGCAAATCCATAAATGTGCAGGGTTGCTGTGAAATTTGACGGTTTTTTGTCAATCCTTATAAGGGAAATTTGTACAAATCGTTAAATGTGAACTTTGTGCAGCAATTTTTCCACTCCTTTTGCTATTTACACAAAGTTCTTAAAGAAATTCTCATTGGGCTGATGTAAAAAACTGACTTTTATGGAATAGAGAAAGGTGAAGTGTTCTCTCTTGAGCTGCCTTCAATTTTGCAGTGTATTTTTCTTTGTTTTGTTCTATGGATTTCCTGTTGAACAGTTGAACTGTACACTGCTTTGTTTGTTTGTTCAATCTGTTTGGCATACAAAGCAAAGTAAATTTTATTCTCATTCACACAGATACTGCATTGGACCAATCACTAGCACACCAAAATGTCCCTGTTTCAGTAGCCATGCTTGAACAGGTACATACCCACACTTGAACTAGGACATATGGACTGCATGCACACGTCTTGCTTTCAAGTTTGACTTAAACAGATGAACTTTGAATCACAAAAGGACAAAATAAATTGGTACCCGTACTAAGCAGTGAATGGTCATGAAACGAGGAATCAAAAGCAACGGTATTGCAATAAAACAACCCTGCAGTGCATGGATAATCAAGTGAAAAGTTCACGATTATGTGTAACCCAATGTACATAGAAAACATTTATTACATTAGGCAAATGCGGCAGATGTATCCAATGAGATCAAAAATGTCAATTTTTTTTGTAATTCACTTTATTTTACCAGTTTCTCAACTCTTAAAAAAATGAAAATGTAACAAATGGTCAACAGTAAAATATACATTTAAGACAATCAATTGAAAACATGTTGTTACTACATAAAATGACTAGATGCATACAGGTAAGAAAACATCAACCTGCAAAACCTTTCTTTGAAATGTGTGCACTCCGACAGATTTACTGGGCCATGCCAGGTGTGTTGTACACAACAGCAAGCCCATTTATCGGACTATAAAACTAGAAGGGCAAAGCCCATATGACCCACATGCTACTTGTGGAAATCACAATATTTAACATGAAAATGAGTGCCCAGAAAAAACCCAAAATGAAACGGTGGAATTAAAATGCAAAGTTATACTGACTTTGATCTTTCTATGCTCTTGACCTTGAGACGACCTTAACCTCTCCGGCTCTACATTACATGGTTATTGCTTTAGGTTCAGCGGACTCTTCCGAGCAAAATCAGGACCAAAGATCTGCCGAAACAACCCTAGTGGTAACACTGATGGCAATCTACCAGCCGGTCACTTTACAATAAAGACATCCCCGGCAGGGGGCGCTGAGGCTATACTCTAATTTATCGAACCCCCGTTTACAAAAACAAAATAGAATACAAACATTATACAATATCAACAAAACACATACATATAAAATGCCTACATTGCCAAATAATAACATCACATAGGAAGCCCCAGTGACCATTTGGCAGAAAACATCAAATATTCTCAAGCTGATCCAACAGACCTCGCACACAAATGAGGAGTTTTGTCCCGGAAGAGTTTTCAAGAAAAAAGGTAGGTGACTGGTCAAGCGAAGAAGAAGATAGTATAGTAGATTGATAGAACAGAGTAGGAATTGAAGAGAACAAAGGAGAAAGATAGTGACAGTGGGAATTTAAAGCACTACATTTCCAAAAGGTGAGGATATTATTTATACTGAAACCCCCGGCAACCCCACAGGAGTTGGGTGCCTCCGGCTCTAAATACACTTGCGTGCTATCAAATAAACTACAGTAAAAGTTGTATTATGCCCAAAAAAACCTTGGGATGACGTTGACCTTCAGTGACCTTGACCTTGGAATGACCTTGACCCTTACATGACCTCATGGATGTCTGATCAAATAACCCAATGTTGTTGCATACTCAGAGGTGCCAACCCCCTAATCTTCTTGTCAGTATTTCCGGACCCGTTTGTCAGTATTTTTTAACACTTGTCAGTATTTTTTTTCTCGCAAAACCCAGCCAATGACACTATAAAGTAACGACAGGCTTCCCTCTAAAACAGCAGGCTATTTTCAGTCCTCTAAAATTAAGATGAAAATCAGCTTGTTGAATATCACACTTGTTTTACTCTAAAATCGCCATGAATATCAGCTTGTTGAACACAGCGACGTTCAGTGAGTGCAGGAGTACTATTATGAGACCAGAAACCGATACAGAAGCACCGCTGGCATATCCCTTTACTGGGCACACGTCTATTTTTTTTAGCTCTAAACAGGCAAGACATTTTATAATTTTAGAGATATTTCGGGGTACGTTAGTAAAAACACCACATCTTACTCTTAGGTATTAGTGCATAGATTTAAATGAAATAAAATGCAAAATGAACAGAAATAAATTCTTTTTTGATTATCTACCTTTTTATGCTTCTCTTGTTATGTCTTGTTTTTTATTACTCCATGTGTTTACAAAAAAAAAGTTTTAAAAAGTCCAAACAAGCCTCCTCTTCTTTACTTCCCTGCCCATCTGAAAGATCGGATGCATACATGCTACTGACACTAATGTCAGTACCGATCTCTTCCTCCGACTTAAAGTCTATTTCTCTCACTTTAATGTCTGATAAATGGAAGCCTGTAAACTCTCCTTCATCAGTCGAAGAATCCAAACCATCCATTTTAGACACTCCATTTTTTTTTTCTCGAAAAAACGAACACATCAAAGAGAAAACTTGTGGAAATGCAGTCGAATGTTTTCACAACAGAATAAACCGAAGTCAATTGCCGGAAGTCTCGCAATCTTTCAAACAACACGAGAATATAACCAGTGGTTGATACGGACGCTTTTGGGCGTTTTGCCTGTTTAGACCTTCGGCCGCTTTCGGTAAAGGGATAAACGATCGGCAACTTCTCCTCCGTATTTTTATTAAAGCTACCGTATTTCCGTATTTAATTCACTTCGCCGGAATTAAATACGGTCAATCCGTACTGGTTGGCACCTCTGCATACTATAGGTTAAACAGCCTTTCCACTGTGCGATAACCTATTTTTGTACGTTTTTGCAAGGCCTAAAATGACAGCGACCTTCAAGATCAACGCCAAAACGGAACATAATTATACGAAAGATCAATCTATCATCTCTAAATAAAAGTTTGGACTTTATATCTATCATATTTTAGGGTCAAGGTCACCAAAATATACTAACCGACTTGGGACAGCTCCACTCTCCAGTGATATTGACCTTGGAGTGAGGTTGACCAATTTGTATAGTATGTGTGTCATTGATATCTATCATGTATAAAAAAAATCATAAGTTCAATATTAATAAACTAGAAGAAAAAAAAGTGAAATTTTGTGTAAAATTGTCAAGTTTTGACCAACATTAATTTTGATGATCCTGTGACCTTGAAGTGAAATTCACTCGCTGATCATTTACTAACACCATCTTACCAAGTTTGGTTGTGATAGTTGAGATATGTAGTCATATGTGAACTATTTAGGACTCGTTGCACACTGATCTGAACAAATCTGGATTTTTTTTGTTATCGTGGGGGAGAGGGAAGGGAAAGAGTTTGGTGGGTGGGGGGAGGGAGGGAAGTACCTTTACTCACACTGCTATGCACGCCAGTCAAAAACAACAAAGAATATTTTAAATAAATTGGCACCAAGGGGATGGTGATGTGAGGGAGTCGAATCATTTGAAAGATTCTGTGATGTTTCAGAAGCCGTGCTTTTGTCTTATAGCTATCAATATAAAACAATTTGTACAGCACTGTAATATTGGTACATTTTCATTTTCTAACAGAGTTGCACAGCATTGGAACAAATTACCATTAACAATTAAAACAGCACCAACAATTAACCAGTTCTAAAACCAGTTGGGCAAGCTTCCAGAATTCCAAGATTTATTTTACTGCTATGAGGAATAATTTTAAATGTTAAGTAAATTGCATGCGAATCAGACCCATATCACCTAACATTTATAAAAGTTGAGATGCAGGACAGGCTTCACAGACTATAAAACTGTCCCTACTACTACTACTACTACTACTACTACTACTACTACTACTACTACTACTACTACTACTACTATATTATGAAAACAAACATCCAATGACAATTTGTGTCTCTTTTTCAGCAGCCAAACTCCTCTTCTCGATATGACATTAGTAAAATGACATACAGTGACAAGTCAAAACCAGAAGAAAAATAACAAAAAAGCCAAATACTTCCAACAATCGTAAAACTTAAAAACGCAAGATTATACAAAACGTAATCAACCTACAAAACAAAGATGCATCCTGCTTGTATTTAAAAAAAAAAAAAATTTCTGATGGACGATATACTATAAATTTGTAACACAAATGCAACCCATCAATTGACAAAATGTTAAAAAATGTCTCAAATATTAATCATACAAAATGAACCTCATGGCATAAAACTTAAAAAAACCAACACACTTCCTGTGGCAAATGTGAACTACAGAACACAACCGATGCATGCACAGATATGAATGACTACTTATGCACTGCACAAAGAGATCAAAGCATAAGAAATACAAGATGTCATTCAGTTGAACAAGACAACCATTTTATTTCAAACAAAATCTGATCTAAAAGTCAATTAGCAGCACTGTCTTCTTGACCAACTTGAAGGACACAACATCATTATAACACAAGTAGTATTCATGCCACATTATTATATGAAATGCTCACTAAAATCCCTCTCCCGCTCGTTTATGTTCTAATATAGTGCACTTATGAGCTAATAAGAACTGCTCAAGGCACTGGCTGAATTTCAGGTTTGAAAGCAAGCTGCCTACTTACTGCAATCATGTGCGTTGCGTAAATGTTTTGACGTCTTTATGAAACATGCTGAAAAATGACCATGTTACAGGTGAGTGGGGAGGAGAGAGCAAGGTAGGTGTTGTACAATGGAGAGAGGGACATCAAAAAAGATGAGACTGAGAAAGAGGAGGACGTTACATTACATTACATGATTATTGCTTTAGGTTCCAGCGGACTCTTCCGAGCCAAATCAGGACCAGACAACCCACTGATCCGCATAAAAGATCTGCCGAAACAACCCTAGTGGTAAAACTGAAGGCTCTCTACCAGCCAGTAACTTTTACAATAAAGACATCGCACGCAGAGGTCGCTGAGGCTATACTCTAATTAATCGAACCATTTACAAAAACAAAATAGAATACAAACATCATTATAAATTATCAACAAAACAACATACATATAACATGCCTACATTGCTAAATAATATCATAGGAAGCCCTAGTGACCACTTGGCAAAAAGCTGTCCAATATTCCCAAGCGATCCAACAGACCTCACACAGAAATAAGGAGTCTTGTCCCGGAAGAGTTTTCAAGAAAAAAGGTAGTGACTGGTCTAAGCGAAGAAGAAGATAGTATAGTAGATTGATAGAACTGAGTAGGAATGAGAAAAGAACAAATGAGAAAGACAGCGACAGTGGGAATTTAAAGCACTAAACCTTCCAGAAAGTGTGGATACTATTTATACTGAAACCCCCCGGCACCATAACAGGGGAGGGGAGGGGGGAAGAGAGGACGGGGGAGGGAAGTTAGTTTATTCATTGCTTATAGGGCCCAGCGGACTGCAAAGAGCTGAATCCGAACCACAATATCCGGACCATATCTTGGTTGAAAGAGGACTCTCCCCTGATCCTGCCTATAAAAGATCTGCTGAAACAATCGTAAACGGTAACACTGAAGCCACTCCACCAGCCCGCCACTTTACAATAAAGTCATTTCTTGCAGGGGACGCCGAGGCTTTACTCTAATTATCGAACCCCGTTTACAAAAACAAAATGGAATATAAACATCATAAAATTAACACAACCAATATACATATAAAATGCCTACTTTGCTAAATAGTAACACCATAGGAAGCCCTAGTGACCATTTGGCAGAAAGCGTCCAATATCCCCAAGCTGACCCAAACACAATTGGAGTTGTGGGGAGAATTTTCAAGTAAAAAAGATAGATGACTGATCTCTAGCAAAAAAAAGATACATGTATTAGATTGATAGAACAGCAGCAATATGAGAAAGAACAAAGGAGATAATACGGTGATAGTGAG